>VXBR01011957.1:67545-222845 GCA_013400215.1 Cisticola juncidis
CGCACTTGTTTTAAACACAGCAGGCTCTGTCATTGGCCGGAGGCCGATAGGGCGGGGACGTACCCGCCCCGCGCGCTGTGATTGGTCGATGAGGATGCGAATTCGAATTGAGGCAGTTGGCGGTTCGAACCTCTGGCTCAGCGGCGCATGCGTGGGCCGCGCTGCGCCCCCTGTCGTGCGGGGCTGAGCCGTGCAGTGAGGGCGGCGCGCTTCCCTCACGGTGCAGNGTCACTGCAGTGAGGGCGCCGCCCTTCCCTCACGGTGCAGCTGCCATGTTTCCGTGGTCTCGTCACTGCAGTGAGGGCGCCGCCCTTCCCTCACGGTGCAGCTGCCATGTTTCCGTGGTCTCGTCACTGCAGTGAGGGCGCCGCCCTTCCCTCACGGTGCAGCTGCCATGTTTCCGTGGTCTCGTCACTGCAGTGAGGGCGCCGCCCTTCCCTCACGGTGCAGCTGCCATGTTTCCGTGGTCTCGTCACTGCAGTGAGGGCGCCGCCCTTCCCTCACGGTGCAGCTGCCATGTTTCCGTGGTCTCGTCACTGCAGTGAGGGCGCCGCCCTTCCCTCACGGTGCAGCTGCCATGTTTCCGTGGTCTCGTCACTGCAGTGAGGGCGCCGCCCTTCCCTCACGGTGCAGCTGCCATGTTTCCGTGGTCTCGTCACTGCAGTGAGGGCGCCGCCCTTCCCTCACGGTGCAGCTGCCATGTTTCCGTGGTCTCGTTACCCCGGGCCGGTGGTGGGTTTGGGGCACAGCGGCGGCCCTGGCTCCCGCGGCGGCCACGAGTCCCTCTCCTCTCTTGGCCCCAGCCGGCAGCAGCCGTCCCTGCCGTGCTGTGTTGCTCACAGTCACCTATGCTCAGCCGAGGCTGCCTGGCCAAGGGAGCTGTTAAGGGGAGCAGAGGAGGCTTATTGCTTCCTGATGATTTCCACCTTGAGCATCCAGTGCCTGAGAGTGTCCGTGCTGGAGCTAACGCATCAGGGAGGTCGTTGCGTGTCCAAGCTGGGACAGCAGCTCTGCAGAGAAGGCCCTGGGGGTCACAACTGTCCTTGACCAGCCCTGTATCCTGGGGCCAAGGTGGGGGATCCTGGGGTGGAAAGGGCATTGCCAGCAGGCCAGGGAGGGGGTCCTGCCCATCTGTTCAGCCCTGGTGAGGCACATCTGGAGTGCTGTGTCTGTTTCTGGGCTCCTCAGGACAGGAGGGCCAGGAAGGTCCTGGAGAGGGTATAGAATCATAGAATGAAAGGGACCTGAAAGACCATCTGTTTCCACTCCCTGCCATAGGCAGAGACACCTTCCACTATCCCAGGCTGTTCCAGCTCCTGACTGACCTGGCCTTGAACACTTCCACAGCTTCTCTGGACAACCTGTGCCAGGGCTCATCTCCCTGACAGCCAAGAATTTCTTCCTGATAAGCTAACCCTATCAGTGTGAAGCCATCCCCTCTTGTCCTCTCTCTCCAGACCCATGTCCCAGGCCCCTCCCCAGTTCTCTTGAAGGCCCTTTAAGCACTGGAAGGGGCTCTGAGGTCTCCATGGAGCCTTCTCCAGGCTGAACACTCCCAGCTCTCCCAGCCTGGCTCCAGAGCAAGAGGGTTCCAGATTTTGCAGCATCTCTATTGCTTCCTCTGGACCTGCTGGAGCACGTCCACAGAGGGAAGGTGATGAAGGGACTGGAGCATCTCCCTGAAGAGGAAAGACTGAGGCAGCTGGGGCTATTCAGCCTCAAGAGGACACACAGCTGAGAGTGGCCCTCCTCCATATCTGTCAGTGTCTGCAGGGAGAGGTCAGGGCATAAGACCAGGATCTGTTCCATGGGGCCCAGTACAAGAGGCAATCGGCAAAAAGTACAATACAGGATATTCCATCTGAACATGAGGGAGAACTTTCCTGTGCACATGATGGAGCAGTGAAGAGGCCGCCCAGAGAGGGGATGGACTCTCCCTCAGTGGAGGTATTGAAAACCCACCTGGAATAATTCTGTGTCATGTGATCTTACTTGAGCAGGGAAGTGGGGCCATTTGATCCACTGTGGTCTTTTCCAGCCTGGAGCATTCTGTGATTTCTGCTTGGGGAAGGAGCCAGGGGCTGCCTGGACAGAGTCTGTTTCTGATGTCCTGAGTGGCAACCTTGCGCCATCCCTCCCCAGCACCCCCCTGTAGCTGTCCCTTCCTGGCCTTGTGTGGGGGAGAGGGGGAATTAGGCAGACAATTGAGAGTCAAAGTTCAAACCTGAGTACAGGAGTCAGAGGAAAGCCCTGATCCTTACCAGGCAAAGGGCAGAGTGGGATAAGGAGGCATATGGAAAAGGCTGGCAGGCAAACAAAGCAATGTAGGGAAAAGCAGATAGCAGGTTCGGCCAGTCTTAGGACTCACAAGACTTAAAAGCAGTGAGGAGAGAAGCTCTTGTTTTGTAGGACATGAAATGTCTGCACCCCAATTAGTGGTGGCTGAAAACTTTCCCAGCATTGTACCTTGAATTAGCATCATCAATCCCAGCAGAGCTGAGGTTTCTTCCTCATAGCGTTTATAGGATTTGTTTGAGGATTTTACAAGTGCTCTTCACTGTTAGAACACGAACTCCTTTATGCTTCTTTACACCCCCATCCTTCCGCCCCACAAGGGGTTGGAGTAGCTTTGAAATCTCACTAGAGATCTTGTTTTATGGTTGGGGAGGCTGAGCTCGGGTAGCCTGATGGCTTTTCTGAGCCCACCCCACAGTGCTGGCCATGCTGGGCCCGGCACCTCATGTGTTGTCCCTCAGTCCCGTGAGGTGACCCCAGAGGGAGGAGTGGCTGTGGACAGACTTTCCCCTGTGCAGCCACACCTCTGCCTCCATCCACGAAGCTGTGTTATGTTCCTGGGAGCACAGCAGCTGCCAATATGGCAAAGTGGCACCTGGAGCACAGGGAATATTTAGCTTCTTTTAATTGAGAAGCAATTTGAGTTAAAAAGTTAATCATGCTGTCAGCTTCTGTTCCTCATTTCTTCTCCCCCTCACAGCTGTTTCTATCAACTAAAAATAAATTGAACCAGCAAACAAAACATGAATAATCAGCTGCCTACTGAGAGCTCAGGTCCTGGCAAGAGATGCTCCTTGGGTGATCTACAGTGCAGAGTCCCCTCAGGTAGATCTCATTCTTCTCAAACATGGCAGCAGCAGGGGAAGGCAGGGCATGGAGAGGGTTGTATTTGAGGGAGGGACAGGTATAAGCAAAACTTGTGTGGGCACTGGGAGGTGGGAGGTGAGATTCTCAGCAGTAGTACGCCTTGGCCTGGTTTGTTCTCTCCAGAATAGGATGGCAGGACATCCAGGTGGTTTTATCACTGACAGACAAACCAGAGCAGCGGCTGACGGGTGTGAAGTGGGACTTGTGTTACCGAACACATCCACCTGACTTTGCTAAGCCTGTGGTTGTAACCCCTGCCCAGAGGCGGCAGGCAGGACAGGAGTGGGACCTGCACCTTCACCAAGAGACAGCCAGATGCTGGGTGGGATATGCCATCCTAAACACACCTGCACCAACTGGGAAACACAGTGAAGAGTTAGTCACTCAGAGGAGAAGGTGGATTTGTGCATGTTTTAATCTGTATTGCCATGTTTTGAGCTGGATTTCAGATCAGTTTAGAGGGGGACTTTTCACAACAGGGAATGGCCTTAAGCCATTCTTAAGCCTTGTCCTAGCACTGTCCTATCACATCGATCCCTGCTGAGGCCCTGGCACAGGTTGCCCAGAGCAGTTGTGGCTGCCCCATCCCTGGCAGTGTCCAAAGCCAGGTTGGAGAAAGCTTGGAGGCACCTGGGATAGTGGAACGTGTTCCTGCCCATGGAATGGGATGAGCTTAAAGGTCCCTTCAGCCCAAACCATTCAGGGATACTGTGATTTCCCTTATATGCTTTTTCCTCCAGTGGAGAGCCTGCAGAGGATTCTTTTTCTCCTCAATCTGAATGGCTCTTTGTTCTCTTCCCCTGGCTCTGGAAATGAAGGTAAATACAACAAAGTCATTTTGTTTGCCTTGACTACTGTGATTTAAGAAAAACTCAAGACAGGTGTAACACTTACTTGGGGTTATGTGCGACCTGGAATTCTCTCGGGGCAAGAGTTGTTTTTACCAGCTTTGGTTTCACTCAAGGTGTTGATCTCTCTTCTGAAGAGACCATGGCATCTAAGCACCACATCCAACAGCAACATTCTCCTAGGAAAACTGAAAATTTGCTGAAAATATTTCTTAGCCGGGAAATATTCGCTCCCACTTTCACAAGTCCGTGTGTGAGAGAAAGAGGTTCATTGCTACAAAGATCATTGCTCATTTGCTGCCTCTGCCACTTCAACCTTTAAAGTGTCTTCAGATGGGCATGTGTGAAAATCTCTCCTATTTTTTCACTTTGTTTGTATATTGTGATCAGATTCAAACGTAGAGATTTTAAGGAAAGAGGGACAATGAAGAATTTCAGTCAAATAGTTTTTTGAGAGTGATATAAACAAAGATTAATGTAACACCCCCTCGAAACTCTTCAGAGAGTGAACAGCTTAATAAACAGCTGTATTTAGACAATTGGGGTGTTCAGTCTGGTGGAAAAGTTGCAGACAAGCACCCAAACACTGGAGATTGCATTACACACCATTGCAAAAGTAATTTCATTTATATAGACAGTGAAATGACATCAATCTCATTGCACAGCAGAGCTGCTTGATTTGCAGAGGTTTTTCCCCCAGATTAACACTGTCGCAGATAGTTCCAAAATTGAAAACAAAATGCCTGTGATATTACAGGGCTACATAAAAGTTAATCAGCCAAGCTGAAACCTAAGAGTAATTAGCTGAGCTGCAGCAGCATCCCAGCTATGCTGCCTGCAGGATCCAGCTCTTCTGCAGGGCCTGGCATGGTGCTGTAATGGATATGACGGTGCCGGCGGCTCAGGGGAAAAGTGGGAACAGGGAGTCATGTCACCACAATTTGTACATGGTCTGTGATTATTCAATCAATGAACATGAGAGTTTTATATCAGAACGGTCCAAGGATGCGTTCTGGCAGGTGTAAAGTTTTTCCTGCAGTTCAGAGGGCAAACAAAGGCAATCTGGGCCATTTGCTGCATGAAAGGCTCAAAAGCTCCATGAATACACCTGGCAAATCACTCTCTGCTACAGTGGCAAGAGGGGAGGAGGAACAATTTTCTTTTGAAAGAGCCAATTCTCAGTTGAAATATTTGTACCAGTCCTAGTATTTTCTATTCCCCTTTTTAAAGGGTGAGATAATTCAGCTCTTTATTACACCCTTAGCACCATATAATGACAACTGAGCTGGAGAGGGAAATTGCTCTTCAAAGGAGGAAAGAGCTCTTCCAAATTTGAAAATCTAACTGTGAATTCTGTAGAAGTGTTTGGTCCCAGAATGATGAGGCAACTATGGCTGAAGTTTGTTGTCAGGACATCTCAGCATATTCTGTGATGGCCACATCCATATCTTGAAGGTATTTCCACATTACCTTACAGAATAATGTGCAATCCCTCTGTTTTACACTCATAATAAAATTTATTAACAGTAGTCTGGAGCTGCGAATCAGCAGTGAAGAGCTGGACATCTGTCTATCTTCATCCTTTTTCCAAACTGTTCTCTCTCAGAAGGAACCTGCTTGGGAAACATCACACGAGTGAAATCTTTGCTTTGCAAATGAAGACATGGAACTACCACGAGGTGGCACCAAACCCACATAATGGGACATCGAACTTTCAGTTTCGGGGTGTTTTCCCGGTTTCAGGACATCTCAGGGCAAGACTCTTAATCCAAATGGACTGCACTGATATTTTAGTAAAGCTCTAGTTTCAAAAGTCTTCTTCATGCTTACTACTGCTGTGTGTAATTTGACTGTCTTCAACGAGTAGTACTCCACGGTGGTACATCAACAGGGATCTGGCAATCTGCATGAAGCAGGTTAACGCAGTGCTTCCCAAAATCCAGAGCTGGCCCCACCAAGGAAGAGGCAAGGTGAATATGACTTTTTGGAACAAATGATTTCGCAGAAATGTTATGCAGCAAGTTTCTTTTTTCCCCAAGAGAGGGCTGTGGGTCTGCTGGTGCTCTCTGCCACCTGTCTCTGAAGGCTCAGCCCAGGAGGTGAAATCAGCACATGGCACCCTGAGCTCGCAGCCAGCTCACAGATGTGTGCCTGACCCATGTGAAGTCCTCGTCCTGGCAGGGTGTCTGACAGGGTAGAGCCCCAGCACCGTGTGGGAGGTGGTGGATGACCCAGGAGGGCTCCAGGGGTACTGCAGGACCCACTGCACAATGTACACTCAGCCATGAGCAGCAAGAGGGGACTGGGGGTGGGAAAAGTGCAATGATACTGCAGGAAACCCATGGAAAAGGGACCACGAGGACATGAAAGCTTTGTGGCTGTGGTAGTGTGGGTGAAAACAGTGCCTGAGGTCCAGTGCCAACCCACCAGCTGTGATGGCCAGACAGCTTGGGCAGCCCCAGGAAAGGCTGTGCAGTGGTGACTGATCTCCAGAGATTCTGAGGTGAATTCCAAAGGTTCTGAAGGAGGTTCTGGAGGTTCAGTGACTTCACTGTCAGCCCAGGTCTTTCCCATCCCCTAGCTGGTTCCATGTCTTCACTTTGGGGGTTTCTCAGCTGGCTAGCTTTTACTTTTATTCCATTCAGGTGGAAGTTTATCTCCTCCCCAGCCAAAGAACAAGAAATTTGGCCAACTTCTAAACAATATTTCATCCTCTTTAAACCCTTTCACTTTAAAACTTGAGAAGTACTACTTCTTAAATACCTCACACTTCTATGGGAGTGAGGTGCCTGGAGGAGAGCAAGGGAGCTGTAGTTGGGAGACAGGATTCCAGGAGGCAGGGAGAGGAAGCAGGGATATATCTGCCAGACAAGCACTGGCTGTCATAGAGCCAAAGGTTCTCACTATCACCAGACATTTTCCTCCCAAGGTCTTGCTGATACAAGACATTCAGTGTATAACTTTTTATTTGTTATTCATTTATCTATTTGTGCCATGTTTACTTGAGGCAGATCCTCAGCACCCTAGAGGCTGAGGTGCCAGGAAGGAGCTGTTGGGCCCATGATAGCCAAAGCTACTGACACTACTGGATAAGGTGAGCAATAAGTTGGCTCTTGTCTGTGAGAGCAATTCTATTCCACAGGTCCTTAAATGCTACTAAAGAGGATCTGCCTCACGACTCCAGGACAAGTCTCCAGAATTAAAAGCCCCCAGATACCTCTATAGCATTTTTACACATAATCCTTCTCTCAAAACAAAGTGATTGTGAGCTGTGTCTTCCTTATCTTGCAAGGCTGAAAGCACAGCTTCCCTTCTTGCATAAACCCATCCATCCCTTGAGGACTTCTCACCTCTTCCCTTCCTTGGGAACCCCTCACTTTATCCCTCCACCACAGGAGTTAGAGGCACCCCCTCTTTCTATTTCCTTCTCCTCCTCCAAGGGACTTCTTTTCTTTTTGCCTTCTTTCCCCAGAGGTAGGGAAGCACAACCCTGGTTCCTGCTGGGATGGTGTGGGAACACGGGATGCCAGGATCACTGAGCTCAGGTCCCAAAGTACACAGCACCCATATACTAGGTTTGCTTCAGGAGAGACCCTGGAGCTTCTTCACTGCACATCCTGTGGCACAATGGGCAGTGAAAAAGTCTTCAGGACATTACTGTATGTTTTATAGGTACAGGTAGAAAATGAAAACTTAGAAAGTAAAAAACACATACTTAACTTCAGTATGCACAAGGGGCTTACAAAAGAGCTGGAGAGGTGACTTTGGACCAGGGCATGGATGGACAGGACAAGGGGGAATGGCTTCCCACTGCCAGAGGACAGGTTAGATGGGATATTGGGAAAGAATTCCTGGCTGTAATTGTGGTGAGGCTCTGGTGCAGGCTGCCCAGAGAAGTTGTGGCATCTCTTGGATCCCTGGAAGTGTCCAAGGCCAGGTTGGATGGGGCTTGGAGTAACCTGAGCTAGTGAAAGGTGTCTCTGCCCATGGCAGGGGGTGGGATGGGAGGAAATTTAAGGTCCCTTCCAACCCAAACCATTCCATGGTGCTGTGCCTGGTGCTTGCAGGCCACAGCTCAGTGCTTCCCAGCAGCTCTGGGTCCTTGGGAGACCCATGTGAAATCTTGGAATCAAATAATGAATAATATCATTACAGCTGAAGCAGTTTGCCAAGAGCTCCACACAAGTGACTTAAGGAGCCACTGGGCTCCAGCTCTCTCTGTGCATCGCTCCTCAAGGTCAGGCCCCCTGTGCTGCTGACCCCTTACAGCCAAACACTAATTCATGGCAGACAGTGGCATCTGTGTCATGCCAAGTTTTGGGACATGTCACGGAATACTGTCCTAATTCCATCGTTCCATTCTAATTACACTGCCTCAGCCACTTAATACTGGGTGTAGGGTTGTTTTTATTTCCTGTTAAGAACAGAATGTTTTGCAAAAGAGGAGAGTGAGAATGACAACTGTGTACACATTTCACATGTTTCTCCTCCAGAGAAGAACAGAGGTGTTATTAATAATTACCTTGCCAAGTTTCTGAATTGATATTTTGAAATGAGCTGGGTATATAATTTAGGAACCACAGGCAAGGGAGAAGATGTGCTTTCAATTGAATTTGAAATGGGTGGAGAGTTGATGATGCAGTGAGATAAATGTTGGCGATTCTGGAGAGCTAAAAGCTGAGTGAAGAAAGCTGTAAAACAGACATATTGTGGATTTTGTAAAGTCAGAGGCATCTCAAGGACTTAGGGAGTGAAAGGAGGTGCAGGTGGGGGAGACACAGGCAGAATCCGTGCAGGTGAAGTCCTCAATCTGGAATGGAAAAGGCATTTATGTGGGGCTGAGCATCATGAGGTTGTGTCTCTGCACAAGCCAGACACAAGAGCTGGGATCTGGGAGGTTTCAGGTGGGAAGGAGGGAAGGAGGCTGCCATTATGAAGATGCTTGGCAAGTGTGTTGTTGCTTAGGTAGAGGCAGAGCTTGCAAGGCACTGCAATCAATAAACCTTTGGAAATATGCATTCAGCATGTGAAGGATACAAGATAAACTGTGGAGTAGTAGAAGTACTGGGCAACTTTGTCAGTGTTCCCTCTCTTGTCATGTCTGACCTCCTACAGAACTAAGCTCCTGTTTGAAAACAGAGGAAAAGAATGAGCTGTTGGGGCATTACAATTCCAGCCTCTCCAGCCATGACTCAGTGTTGCAGTATCTGCGTGAGCCTCCCTCCACTCAACCTGAAACAAGGTCTCTGAAGGAGAAATTGTTTGGGGTTACTGCTTGCTCTCTGTAACTCCAGAAACATTAAATCTCTTTCCTGCGACAGACAAAATCCCTTTAAAGCCCTGCCCATGGCTACCCTTACACCAGAGGTTTCTCTTCTTGCCTGTGTCCCAGCACAGACTGCTCAGTAGCAGGACGGGTATTCATTTATCACAGCAAATCCATCTCTGCCAGCCTTAGACCCGGGGCTGCAAATGTTCTTGAGTGTTTCCTGCCTCCTGGCTACCAACAGGCCCCTTGTCAAAGGACAGGCAACAAATGGGTGACACAAACTCCCGGATGGGCACTACAACCATTGGCCAGCTGTGGTCACAGAAAAGCTTCATTGTCATAGAGCAACCATTTAATAAAGACCAAATGCCACACATTAGGAAATGTGGCATTTCCAGCCAGCAGGCTCCCAGTCCTGGGCACCCCATGATCCCTCAGAGACCCCCATGGCCTCCCAAGTGTGAGTGGCCTATGCCTGAAGTGCACAGATCTCTGGAGCTGCCTATGATGCCCTCCTCCCTGGCCTGCAGCCATGGCTTTCATAACGCACGGACCATTTTCCAGGATGTCTGGGAACATTTTCCAGGGTCTCCAAACAGAGCTGCCTCCCTTCCTCAGGGCTTACCTGCCTGGATCCAAGGCCAGCTCTGGTGAGGGTGTGCATATGCCAAATCTGGGATTGGAATGCTGTGAGGGCAGGGCAGTGAGCAGGCTTGTGGGGTCTCCAGAGCTGCCTTTAAGCTTGGGCTCCTGTCCTCAGGGCCACATCCTAACCATGGCCACACTCCAGTGTGTCTCTCTGGTTTGATCCCTGGCCTCTGATGGACTTCTTGGCTTGACCTTGGGCCAAGTCCTACTGCATGAAGAGATGCTGTGCTCTCCTTCCCCAACACGCAGGGTTTTCTCTGCAGTAGCGTGTATCAACATGGATTCTGGACCGTGATGAGAAGGCTGCAGCACAATCTCCTGTGACCTGATTTGGATTAAACACAGCCCTGCCAGGCTGAGCCCTGTAAACAAGGCAGCTTCCAAGGAGCTCCCAGTGGTGCATCTGCACTTCTTGTGAAATCTAAGCCTCAAAGCCCTGCGCACACTTGGCATGGAAACGTCAGTCACTTCCCAGCTCAGCTTCAGCAAAGAACAAATTTATGCAAAGCCACGATGGAAATTAATTTCCCTGAGTTTTGCAGTGCCGGAATTTCAGTGTCTCCTGTTACAGTTCAATTTTACAGTGGCAATTTTACAAGGTAGATCTTTAGAGACTTGGATTCTTACTACAAAAGAGAAGTGGAATATGAAAGGTTAAGGAATATCTTCTAAGCTCTCTGCAGACCTAAAGAAGCTGCTTTCTGTCATGTAATTTGTCTCTTGCAAATAGTTAATGACATGCATTAAATACAGGTCCAGATCCTCAAACGTATTTTCTCAAATGCCATTGATTTTCTTTATGGGTCCATGACTGGTTTCTTTGTAATGTGCTCCTTTACACAGCAAACTTTGCAGAACTGTAGTAAAGACTCTGGCTGCTGAATCTAATTGCATGAGAATGAATCATTAGCACATTTCTAAAAGGTTTAACTAGAACAGAAAACAGAATCAAGCTGCAACACTATCATCTGATTAATTAGAAGGGCAAGGTTCAAGAACTGGGCTGGAAAAAGTTTCCCATATGAATTCTTTTACAATGGAAAGTTAACGATTGCGAAGCAAAATCAAATTGAGCAAGCACTGACAAAATTGTTTTCGATTGCTTGGGTTTTGTTTTGTTGGTCTTTTTTTCAATTTGCGACAAATTATCTGGTTTGTTCTTTTGAATATAACAATTTTCAGATACAGCTGTAAGCAGGGGGAGAAACTGCAACTCCTCTTGTATTCCACGAGGCAGGAAGAAGTCTGTGCCACTGTGGGACACTGTCAGTTTCTTTGCTGTCAGTTAATTACAACATAAAAAGTTGGAATTAATTCAGAACCTTTCTCTCTTCATCCCAATTGCCTTTCTTTCAGTTTGCTTCCCCTAAATTGTCTGTGAGTAGGTATGAGCAAAATGTCTGTGTCCTGCATTGAGAGACACTACTGACAGAACAGAAGAATTGATTCTGTATTCAATGGACATTTCTGAGTCTTCTCTAATGGATCAGTGTGCAGCTTCCCACATGTAGATTCAAAATGCAAGGTGTGTACACCTGGGCAGCCTTTGCTGAGGATGGGGGACCCCATGAGGTGAGGGGATGGGTGCAGGGTGATGTTCTTCTACCTTTGAGGCTTTTGAACAGCTGACCTGCATGCTGTAATGACACCTCCTCCATTCCGTCAGCTTGGAGCTTCCGTGCTCACAGAGCAGGCCCTGGATTTGCCCTGCCTGAATTGATGCAGCAAAGCAAACCTCAGCCAGGAGCAGAGAGCATGTGGGAGCTCCTGCCTGGCACAGCCTCTCTGAAACACGAGTAGCCCCAGGGTTGGTGGGGGTGTGCTGGGGGCTGTGTGAGCTCTGGCTTCCAGTGACACTGCTTGGAGAACCGGCCTTTTTCACTCCCCAGAACAGACGGGTGCAAGGACGGCAGAGCTCCGAGCAGGAATAACTTCTTAGCAATTCTTTCTTCAACAACTATGATCTTTGGGAGTGGATGAACACTCATCTGTGAAGGAAAACACAGCCAGCAGAGCTGGTTGATGCTTGTCAGTCACCCAAGTCAGCTTTGGGTTTTCCAGCCCATTGTTGGTCACGGGATTAGCTCATGGTTCTGGTGGTGCAGTGCCTGAGCCACTCAGCTGTGCAGTTGAGGCATCACTCACAAACCTGACAAAATCAGGTGGTAAAGATGCTCAAGTTAAATGGCAGGAGCCATTGCATCTCCTTTCTGCCACAAACTAAGCAGTGGACACCACCACAGAAGGCAGTGTATGGAGGGCTGAGCAGAAATCCCAAAACTCCCTGGTTGTTTGAAAACCAACCTTGTAAAAGTGTATTTTCCCTGCATAGCCTCACAAAGCTGGGGAAGGGGCACAGCAGGGCTCAGCTCATGCAGTCCTCTCACTGCAAGGGCAAAGGTGAGCACTGACTGTGTGGATTTCATGAGCCTGAGCCCTGCAGGAGACTGCCTGTGGGTCAGGTACTTCCACTGCAAAGAGATGTGGATCTGCAAGGAGATCCTGCTGGTTTGTACTCAGGAAAGCAGGCTTTGGGTGTATTTTCTGTGCATATGTCCCATCACACTGAGGAACTTACCTGACTGATCCTCACTCTCCCTCCAGCAGATCAAGCCATGCCGAGTCCCACCTGTTCAGATGCCACAAAGGCTCAGCAGGAGGCAAATTTCCACCTCCCAAATCCACCTCCCTACTCACCTGAATAGGTGAGTGAATTTTTCGCTTTGCTCTGTGATGACCATGATGAGAATGAAGAACTAACACTCATCCAGCCTACATTCAGACCTTAATTAAATCACCTAACCTGAGTCTTCATGCCCGCTGCTCCTGGTGGAGCCAGCAGTGAAGGGCCAGAGCCAGGGCTTCTCTAGCATGTGGATCACACACTGTGTGTGTATATCACCAAGGCAGACCCTATTTTTAAGCTCCAAATGCATAAAGTGGGGTGAATTCAGGCAAAAGGGACATCCTTGATGTTGGAAATAAGATCTGCAGCAGGCAACCACAGGCTGTTAACTCATCTGTGGAACTGCCTTTCCTCTTGCTCTGGTGTAAGTTAAATTTAAATTTGAATTTTGGTCCTGCAAAATCACACCCCTGCTGTATTTCTGTTGTTGGCATTACAGTTGGCCTGAGTGGTTGTTGCTGTGTTTGAGGCCCCTCATGTTTCAGGCTCTGTACAAGCACTGTGAATTGGTTCCTGCCAGAAGCGTGTGCTTGTTTGGCATTGCATGGCAATGTGATAAACCCAAAAAAATTCTGTCCAGGTACTTGTAGACACCAAGTTTGAAGATGACATTTTCCAGTTTCTGCTGTGAATCAAGATATTTTTTAACATCCTGTGAAATATAACATTTGCACGGGAGCCTTGGTGTGAGAAAAGGAAGTTACTGATATGCTTGTAATTGCATTTCTGGCTTTATGAGCTACAAAATTACCGGTGATTTCTGTAAGTGGGCTGAGGGTGTAACAGAAGAAGCTCGAACAAGCAGATCGGAAGAGACCAGCATGGGAATGTGCTCAGAGAGCTGCTGTGGGCTCAGCCTGCGCAATGTGTCACTGACAGCTGGCCAGGAATACACCAAGCACGGGGCAAGGGCCAGGCTCTGTCACAGGAATCTGCAACCCAACACCGGCAACCTCAGAGCTGGGACATCAGCAAGGAGGAAGAGGAGTGTGTCTGCAACAGGAAGGAAAAGAAGAGCAATAAACACAGTTGCAGAAGCAAAAAAGATTGGTGAAAGACACTGGAAAACAGGGAGTAACTGGACAAGAGGGGACAGGATGGAGATGAGGCAGCCTGCAGGACAGCAGAAGGAGACAGGAATAGACAGTGGGAAGGAAAATAAGCTCAAACTCCAATTTTTAATGCTAATCATTGTGGATTGAGGCATGTACCCACTGTGCCGAGGCCTACAAGTATCAGCCCACGCTGGGTGTGGCACACTGGGAGAGCTCTGTACTGCTCTTAGCTGGCACTGCAGCAGCTCTCTGAGATCCTGAACCCTTCCTGGTGGCACCAGGAAGGTAAAGAGTCAGGAGGACCTCTGAATGTGCCTTCCTGGCATGGCCCCAACACTCAGGCAGGTCCTAAACTATTACCCTCTGCTGGTATCTATCCTCAATAATTACAAAATTTAATTTTCTTTGTGGTGATGCTGTAACTGAGTGAGCTGGAAACATTCCCAGAGAGAAAAGAAACCTGTATTCTGAAGACATTTATTTTAATTGTTTTATGAGGTGCCTGTAGAAAATGACACTAAGTTGTCTCTGAAGAGGCAGCGTTAAAGCGTGGGAGTTTCTCCTGCCAAAGAGGCACCTCATGCTGAGTCTCTGACAGGTCCACTTTGCCTCTAATGGGCTTCTTCATGCTGCTGTACGCTCTTTGTGGATGACTGATGCCTTGATTTTCCACTCTTCATCTCTGATGATGGTTAGTCAGCTTGACTTGGACTTCTCCAAATTGAAATAAGAGCAAGGTTGCCAGGAATCCAGGTGATCTCAGAGAAGGTTTCCAGGGGATAAAGCTTTTCTGATGGGGTTTCAAGATGTCAACCTGAAGCCATTTTCAAGAAGAAAACTGCATGGAAAAAAAAGCGAAACAGTGGAAGAATAAAAAGTTAAGAAGAAAAACTTCAAATGCTCTGGAGTAAGCACTGGACTGGCAGGACCCCCATGAGGATGTGGCTGTAGAACTCCTGGACTGTAATTACAAACTAAATATGGTTTTTCAGGGCAGTCTTAGGTCCAGGCTAGGAGGAAAAAACAGAGAATAAATTTCTGGAAACTTTGGTTTGCCAGTGGACAAGTTGGGTGAAAAAGCTGTGGCCCCTTTCAGTGCTCTGGGCTGTGCTGGGGAGCCACAAGTGACCCCACCTCAGGCTGTGACACAGAACCCAGAAGTCATCAGTGTCCCATGAGCCTTCCCTGGAGCATGACACGGACCCAAACAACCAAATCTCACATCCAGTGAGCTTCAGAGTCTGGTTTGAATACTCACAGGGAGCAGTAACTTTGTGAAACAGCTTTCCTTCACTGAATAGTCTCTCTATAACCACAGCTGGTACAAACTGAGTTCAAAAAATGTGTTCAAGTCATTAGCTGAAGATTAGGTGAGGAAGTTATCCAGTCCCTCATGATTATCCATCAAGGCCCAGCACTGCACTCCATTAGCTTTTATGAAACATGCTAGGGGCGTGTATGCAGAGAATATAGTAATTGCTTTAAATATAAATCTTTTGACTACCAATTTTTGACTTACTGTTAAAAGATTGCCTGCTCCTGCATTTGTGGATGACAGTTTTTATCTCCTCCTTCCCAGGAGGGAACTCCTTCCCTTCATGTTTAGCATGAGCAAAAACTCCTTGTTTCTGTGTAGCTCCTCCCTGTATCAGAGCACAAGGTGTTTGTGTGCGTGTGTTTGCATGAGGAGAACCATCAGATTTTGGTGTTTTCAGGCTCTCTGTACCACTCTGCACCTTCAGCTGCACAGCACAGCTGTTTCAGGAACCAGCAGACACCTGCTTTCCTTCTGCCTCATCTGACCTCAGACAGGCTCAGTGTTGTTTCTGCTGTTTTGCACTTCAGCCCTTGCTTTGCTCGAATTGTGCGGTCCCAGAGGTGAGGTGAGCTGGCTCTGCCTGGGAGCCAGGTGCCAACAAAACCCTCCTCACATGGAGAGGGGAGAGGAAATATAATGATAGGCTGGTGGGTTGAGAAAAGGGCAGGGAGAGATCACCCAGCAATTACTGTCACAGGCAAAACAGACTCAACTTTTCAAATTTAATTTATTACCAATCAAATCAGAGTAGGATGATGAGAAATGAAACTAAATCTTAAAACCTTTCCCTGCCCCCCCAGCCCTCCAGTCTTCCTGGGCTCAACTTATCTCCAAATTTTCTCCCTTTATGCCATGCAAACCCAGCAGAAAAGAACTGTTTTGATTGCAGAACAAACTTGTATTTCCAGAGCTCACAACTGATAGGAAAGATCATTTGAATGCATGGAATTAGGACAGAGATTGGGATAGTACTAAGCAGCAAGTTGGAAGATTGCAGGACCTGTGTGGAAGAAGACTGACAAAGCCATGGATGGCATTGGGGTGAAGGGAACAGATTTCATCACATCACAGAACTGCCTTGTATGTGCTGCTCCAAATCTTTCTTGAAACTCGAGTCTCTGCTTACTGAAAAGCTCTTCCAGAACCCTGTACTTATGACAGTCACAAATCATATTCTATTTTCCAGCCTCAGTTTTTCTCCTAGTATATTTATTGACATTTATTATTGTACATGCTGTCTGTTACATGATATAGTTCTTTCCTGAACTGATGCTTTCATCTTTAATGTGAATACAGAAATAATAAGGAAAACCCTTCAAAGGCCTAACAGCTGAGCAGCACTCATTGGCACAGCCTCTTCTCCTGCTTACAGGGAAGTGACAGACAACTCAGTGTCAGACTTCTCAGAGATGCACAAGGACAAGAGAGCAGGTGCAAAAAAAGGGTTCTAAGCTTCACCTGGGGGCATTTCAGTTCAGCATAAGGAAAACTTCCGTACAAGAAAAGGGTGACGAGATATTGAAACAGGCTGCCCAGGTGGATGATGGAGTGCCTGAGGAAGGAGATATTGAAGAAAAGCCTGGATGCAGCATTCATGGTTCTGATACCGTTGACACGGTGGAGCTGGGTGCCAGGTTGGACTCAGAGATCTCACATGGCTTTTCCAGCTGAACTAATTCCAGGACTCTGAGACATCAGAGCCTCTGGGGCCAGCGCGGGGCTGATGAGTGTCCCCAGCCCGTGGCGGTGCCAGAGCCGCGGCAGAAGTGGTGAGGGAGTGACGGGCAGAGGCGTTGGAGCGGAGGCAGCTCGGCCTTGAGCAGCAGCAGGTTCAGCCAGGGGCTGTGGGTGCTGCTGCCGCTGTCAGCGCTGCTGCTCTTGCTGCAGCCCCTGGAGCCCTCCAGCCCCGCTGCGGGGACACCGGGAGCTGGGATGCGCCTGCCGAGACCCGGGAAGAGCAGGAGCCGGCGGCACTGAGGGAGCCCGTGCTGGTGCTGGAGGCGCTGCCGTGGCTGTGCTCAGGCGTGGCCCTGCTTGTCAGGGGCCTGGAGCTGCGCTGGGCCCTGGGCAAAGGGCTGAGGAGGCGCTGGGGCGAGGCGAGGGAGAGGTGAGGGAGAGGTGAGGGNGCAGCTCCTGTTGCTGCAGCGTGCCCGGGGCAGCCGCGCCGGGCCGGGCTGTGTGTGCGGGACAGGCCAAGGGCAGCGGCAGAGGGCTCAGCCCCCGAGGCGCCCGTGCCCCTGCCATGGGCTCCTGTTCTGTGTTGCAGAAGATCCAGAGCGCCTGGGCCTCTGCACGGCCGTGCTGCCGGGGCCACGGCTGCTCCCAGGAGCTGCTGAAGCTGCTGCTGGACAGCCTGGCCCTGATGAGGCTCTGCCACAGCTCCCGGCAGAGGCCGGCGCCCGAGGGAAGAGGCGAAGGCTGCCTGGCCCTTGGTGGAGGAGGAGACTCCACTTCTCACCTCTCCTCTGACTCCCCAGCTCCAGCTGGTCTCTGGGCTTTCTGTTATGGCAGGGAATGTATGACCAGTGCTGAGCCCAGGCACTGCGACATTCCCGCCCATAGGTGTTAGGAACCCCTTGTTTTATTAGACATAGATTTCCCCAGAATTTTCTCTACCCCAAGTTAAAATTTTTCAAAGAATTCATGTTAAGGTTTTTTTAGGCATAGGCTTCCCAGTTTTTTCTTCCCCCCTAGTTGAAACTGGGAAAAGTAGTCTAGTTCAATGAAGTTCATGTTTTCTATACCTCGCAGTGTTCACTTGCTCTTACCTCTGAGTTGGGGGGATAGGGGCATGGATGGTTTTGCACAACAGCTTCAGAGCACCAGTAATGTCAAGCTTGAGTGTCCCAGCAGGATTTGAAAGAGTATTGAGGACATCTGGAAGTCAGAGCATGGTCAGGATTCTCTTGCCTCCATATTCCAGGGAACAAGGGGAGGAACAGACCCACAAGTATCATTTGAGGTCAAGTCCTGGCCCTGCCCAGGACATTCCCAAGCATCCCACCGTGTTCCCTGGGGTGTTGTGCAAATGCTCCTTGATATCTGTCAGGCTGAATGTTGTGACCCCTTCCCTATGCTGCCAGTTCAGTGCCGAACCACCCTCTGGGGAAAGAACCCTTTTCTAATACCCAACCTAAACCTCCCCTGACACAACTTCAGACCATTCTCTCAGGTCCTGTCATTGGTCACTGGCAATGAGAAGAGATGAGTGCCTGCCCTTCCTCTCATCAGGAAGTTGTGGACTGCAAGGAAGTCTCCTCTCAGTCTTCTCTAGCTGAACAGACCAAGTGCCCTCCACCCAGTCCTCAGATGGCTTCTGCTTGAGGCCCTTCACCATCTTCATACCCTCCCCTGGACACTCTCCAACTGCTTTATATCTTTCTTCTATTTTGGCATCCAAAACTGCACACACATCACTGAGGTGGGGGTCACTACCATCCTTTGAGTGCACCTGTGCATGCACCACCACCACAAGGCTGATTTTTAGCAATTTTTCTTTGCTCAAAGTCACCTGGGGGCATTTTACTGACATCCGTCTGAAAGGCATTGTGTCTTCATCAAGGGCTCCAAGGCTACAGAGAGAGTCAGATACCCAAAATCTGTAAGACTAAAAGTTCTGTTATTGAAGAAAAAAACCAGGGCATTGCCATGGATGGACACTGGGAACAAGGTGAGTAGGATTGCCAAGGCAGAAGGCGTCTGTGACACTGCATTTACCAAACACATATAAAATATCAGAAAAGATGTGAACCCCTGCTGCAGCCAAGTAACAGTATCAGAACAACCTGCGTAGGCAGAGTGTTCCTGTGTTGATTGAAATCAAGTCAGGTCAACGGGATTAACAGGCTCCTGCTGGGAATGTACCAAGAGAACTCTGCATGACTGTGGGCAGGCTGAGCCTCCTCTGTGTTCAGTTCCATCAGCAGGAGGACAGCCCTGGGCACAGCCTCTGCCAGCACAGGCATGGTCATCCTGTGTTAGGGCCGGAGCACTGCCAGTGCAGTTCTCTGATCCCCCCAGAGAATATCTCATTTAATCTTGGGCCAAAATTTGTGCTGTTTCAGCTTAAGATGTGGCAGAGGCAGCCCCCAATTCAGGCAAATGTCAGAACCTTAGTAAAAGTATTCACCTGAGCCATCCAGCTGGAAACTCCAGACCCAGACCCCTGCCATGGGTCTGGGAGGAGCAATGCTGGTGGGAGGGGCTCTGGGGGCTCACCTGTGACCCGGGCAGGGACAGTGCTATGGGCAGTCCCTGGGGAACTCGATATATTCTATGTTTTGGGAGGGATTGCTTATGGGTGCCCTGCTGCCTGGTCAGCCTGAGTTTGCTACCACCACAAAGCAGTTTGTGGTGAGAAACATCTGGCACAAAGCTGCAGTTTGTCCCTCTGCTGCTGGGGTTTGCTCTCATCCTGGTTGACAGCACTGCTCTGCAGCCCAGCACTTCATGAACATTAAAGGGATGGCCCAATAAACAATAAATATTCTCAAGGCTTCATTAAATCCCAACTCGACATCTTCTTGACAAGCAAAAGTGACAACCAAAAAAATGAATGCTGACAATGTGGGCATCAAGATGAAGATGAATAACATACAACAGCTCCTGTGATGTGCAGTGGGCTATACTATAATATTTTTTAGACACAACTGAAGTTCCCTTAGGTGCCATTTGAGAGGGTAAAACAGCCATTCCCAGTTCACAGACCTCACCTTCCTTCCATGCTTTGATCAACAGAGGGTTGGATAAGCAGATGGGCACTTGGGTCAGTCACTTGTCCCAGCATCTGCATTTGCTCCGCTTAGCCAGGCACCATGAGGGACATCAGCTGTGCAGCCTGGAGACAGACACTGATATATCTATTTACACTCTGTTCCACATTAGAGCTTTTTGTCTCTGCAGCCTGAAGAATTGGAGATTAACTGGTTTAATTTGGGTGTGAGGCTGGAGCTTCATGGAGGAAGGCAGCCTCCAGAGCAGCAGGACGGGCTGAACTGCTACAAGCCTACCCTGAAGAGAAGTGTGTGTGCAGCCCCATTCCTTCCCTCTCCCACATGGAACTGTCTCCAACTCTGCCAGACTTCAGGAAAAGTTAAGAGCCACAGATTAACAGTCTCCTGATACTGAACTTCTCTTAAGTTTGGAGGACCCACCAGGAGAGAAACATTCACCTGTTCTTGCACAACAGGGAAGAGTGAGACAGGAGCAATGGGAAGCTTTTAGAGAGCTATTTTCAGCCTTTCCCAGCCAATTGAAAAGCTTTACAAATTGCGAGTGAGAGTTGTGCTACAAAAATTTCCCCGGTGTCAGTCCTGTCTCCCATGAGAGCACAGGTTGGAGAGGTGCATTTCAAAGGGCAGCAGCTGTGCCAGCTGCCAAACAGGGATGTCTTCCATTTAGGATGAATCATCACCAGACCTTATCACAGCATCCAAGGGCTGTCTTCTAAATCATTCTGACACAAGGCACTGCAGTCCCTGGCCTAGTGCTCAGAGCTTCAGCAGGAGATGTCAAGATGACAAGTAAGGGCTTTGGTGAGTCACAGCAAAAATGGGAACCAGTTTCAGATGTCCAGTTCTAAAGGCAAAGCATCTGCCTTATAGCCATCTTTTGTCTCCAACAGGAAAGTTCCTTACATTTACTGCCTTATCATCATGCAGAAATTGAATCCAATACCAGCTGCTAGCAACCAGCAGCAGAGTTTCTTAGAGAGCAAAACTTCCATGTCAGATCTTCAGATCTCTCTCTTTCAGCCAGGAGCTGTTTTCCATCTGGTTATTGCACAATGCTTAAACAACAGGATAGGAAGATTCCTGTTCTCAGCAATAAACCAAGGCAAATGTCAAGAGGAATATCCCTGCATGTTTAGCATTGAATGTGAATATGCATGGAACCCCAAGGCTGAGTCCTTTCCTCTGAGAAGATGTTAATAAAACTTTACCCTTCAGCTCACAAGCCTGAAAACAGATGAATAACAGCCACATCCTGGTAAGCTCCAAAAAATTTCATAACAGAAACATAAGAACCTTCTGGGCACTCTTTCATTAAAACATGAAGAAAAAAATAGTGGTTTTTTAGTAAGACTAGGAATGTTCTCTTTCCACAGTCTGGCTGCTCATGCTCTGTGCTCTGAGGAGTGGCAGCCTGGGGCTGCTCCCTCCTCCTGCACCGGGGCCAGGCTGGCTCTGTGCAGAGGAATTTCTCCCGTTGCAGCACCCAAGTTTGAGGGCACTGACTGCCTCCCAGGGGGTGGTGTTATCCCCTGGGGGAACGCGTGTGTCTGACAGTCCAGGGCTGCTTGCAGCTGAGATTGACACTTGCAGAAGGCAGGAGCTTTTCTCTCCTTGCTGGGGCTACCTGTGTGTGCCCAGGGGACAATAACTGCTGGAGCTCCCTGCTTCTGAGGGACTGCATGGCCACATGTGCTGAGAGCCAAATCATAATTCACTTGTGCTTGGTTTCAGTATATTGCAACATATCTAGGAGGCCCTGAGTTCTTCAGCACAGAGACACATCTCATCTGAAATTAAATTTCACTCTAGGTGCTATTTTAATAAAGAATAAGACCAATTACTTCTATAAATCTGCAGTGAAATTACTGAAAACTCTTCAACGTGTGAAGCCACAGACCAGCACACCTATTGAGTTCCCATTCCTCATGGCTGAATTCACTGAATTCACCCCAGAAGTCACACAGACCTTTGTTTTTACTAAATTAATCTGGGGTCCTTTGAGGGTGTTGGCTGCTAACACATTCTGCCTCCTGCAGAAATGACACATTAGCATTTCTCCATCCCAGTGAATTCCAGAGAAACAAAGACATAAAACACAGACGCCTCAACATATGTTAAGCTGGAGTTGAAGAGAAATGAAATGTATTTGTGAGTGGAAGGAGAGGACAGGACTTTATGAATAGTTCCTGGAGCCAAAAATCCTGCTAAATCCTATTTGTCCAGCAAATACTCTGAAGCAACACATCTGACCTCGAGCCTGACTGTACTGGAAAAAAGGGCAGATGTCAAGGATGCAGAGTGAAGCAGCGGCTCTGCAGGGATGAGGGCTGGGGAACTGGTCAGAAATAGAAATGGTCCATGTATAAGGGGCAAACTCCAGCAGCTGGATGTGATATTGGAGGAAAAAACTCTTTCCCATGGTCACAGCTGAGGCATCTGATAGCACTTCAGACTGGGGCCACTATGCTGCTGCACAGACATTTGGGGCTTTCCTTTAGAAAGAGGAGGGAAACTGTTCCCTTTAGGGGTGGGAAGCAACCCTTAGGGAACTGCACAATTACAGCAAGTGATGATGCCCCCCTTGACTCAAGTCTCACATGGCTCTGTGCTTGCTCAGCCCTTTGGGGACTGTGCACCCCAGCACCTGCTGGCAGGGCCAAAGGGGGCACAGGCTCAGGACAGGGCCCAACACAGGGCTTAGGTCAGGGTCAGGTCAGGGTCAGGTCAAGGCTCAGGTCAGGGCTCAGTGCCAGGCTCAGGTCAGGGCTCAGGTCAGAGCTGAGGTCCAGGCTCAGGACAGGGCTCAGTGCCAGGCTCAGGTCAGGGTCAGGTCAAAGCTCAGGACAGGGCTCAGTGCCAGGCTCAGCACAGGGCTCAGGACAAGGCTCAGGTCAGGATGTTGTGCTGGCCAAGGGAGGCTCTGGCTGCACATCCCCTTGGACTCTGCCTCCCACCCTCCCACGTGTGGTGCTGCACTGGGAGCCTGTGATGCACCAGCTGCCTTGTCTGGGGCCTCTCTCTGACTCCCTACAGGGAAATGAGTCAGGGTAATGAATGGGGGAGAAAAAAGAAGTAATAAGTGAGTAAAGGTACTTCCTTGAAACTCTCTGTGAGCCTGAAGGGAGAAATTTAACAAACTTATCTGGGACTGAGTCCCTTCCTTGCCCTGAGCCTTCCCTGCACCCAGGGCTGGCCGGGCTGGGATGATGAGGGTGGTGCTGGATGCACGGCTGGCATGGTTGGCAGGCATGAGGCAGCCCCGGCCAGCCTGCACCAGGAGAGAGTGGAAAACTACAGAACAATGTGAAGAGCTTTCTATAGCCCCAAGGAGGCCAACGAGGCAATCTTTAAAGTCGTGTTACTATAGCAGCCCTGATGGTAATTTACCAGTACATCTCCTTTTCTCTTCTTCACACCCTTTTCACAACAAAAAATATGAGATTAGGCTCATCTTCCCCAATTACCTCACCATGTTCCCTCACAGCCCTCACCTAACAGCTTTCTGAAAAAAGCCCCACAACATCTCTGCACAGCCCAGGGCCCCTATTGTTCTTCCCTAGAGCCTGAGGAGAACAGCCTGTACCGGGAAGATCCTGTGGGGACAGGGAGGATGGCACAGGAGCAGGCATGTGGCACTTGCACTGCTGCCTCTGCCATGCCAGCACAGCTCAGGCAGGAGCTTATGCATGAGCAGGAGAGAAGTTTTGCTGGAGGTGTAGGCAGGAAACAGTCTTCTGTCTTAAACCCCACAAACATTTGAGATTAGGAGTAAAGAGCAGAGCAGGCCCAGGCTGCCACTCTCTGGTTTTGCCTGTGATAATCTGTTACACTTCCCTGTTCCAGGCCAGGTCATACAGGGCTTGGAGCAACCTGGTCTAGTGGAAGGTGTCCCTAACCATGGCAGGGGGCTGGACTAGGTGATCTTAAAGGTGTCTCCAAACCAAACCATTCTGTTCCTCTGTGGTTATATGATAATATGTTCTTCCCTGGAGAGAAGAATGAGATTTGAGGTCTGGTCCCACCTTAAGGCTTGAGAACTGCAGAGGAGGGGTCTTGGGGTGTGGTCCCATTTGAGGAATCCCAGAGAATACTTAATGCCCATTTGAAAGCAGATGCTGGGTGCCCCATTCTTTGTTGCTGCCTGCTCTGAAGGATGCCCCATGCCAGCTCACACCTACCTGGTGCCATGGGGGGCAGGGCTGGAGGGGCCAAATGGGGATCAAGGCCCTTTGGGACCCTCAGCCAGGGCAGTGATGCTGCAGCCCCCTTGTATGCCCACTGTTCCAGGAGTGGGGCTCTCTTGTGGCACACTATTGGATTTTTCTATTCTGATGGCCCTGTGAGTGAGGAGCAGAAGCCCTGAGTAAAACTCCACACAGGACAGTCAGTGCAGATCTGGGGCAGGGGAGCCTGACTCGGGCTGGTTCAACCACTGCACCATCCTCCTTCCTTACCTGCACTCCCAGCATGGACCTGGGGACCCCCAGAGCCAGCCCCTTACTCTCCTGTCCCTTTCCATGTGGCAGTGGCTCCAGAGCCTGCTGAAGATGTCCGTGGCAGAGCTGGTATTCATGCTCTTTCTTCCTCAGTACTCTTCTTTTTTCTGCACCAGAGGGGCGATGGGAGCTCTCCCTCCTCTGTTGGTGGTGCCTGAGGAAGAAAGGCTGTGCTTCCTGCACAAATCAACCTAATTACTGTTCCACTGGCAGCTAATGAGCTTAAAGCTTTCATGGGCAGCACCTCCTTCCCTCTCTGCGGGAGAGCAGCTTCAGTCAGGCCTGTCCTTAGCTGAAGAGCTTTGATGGTGGTGGAGGAACAGGAGGAATAATCCTTGGGGAACAGCAGAGCAGAGTTAGTGCTGCTGAGGCTGCTGAGCACAGAGCTGTTGGTCCTGGGCAGGGCTGAGACCCCTGCCATGGCAGTGAGGAGCAGTGAGGTGGAGGGGGGTCTGGGGGCTGACTGCTGCCACTGCCTCCCTGTTCCCAGCCCTGGGGCCTGCAGCACCACATGGACATGGGGACACATTCCCAGGCTCCACATCACAAACCCATTC
The DNA here is from genome assembly GCA_013400215.1 of Cisticola juncidis. Lineage (NCBI taxonomy): Eukaryota > Metazoa > Chordata > Aves > Passeriformes > Cisticolidae > Cisticola > Cisticola juncidis. The sequence goes on from VXBR01011957.1 coordinate 92,318, forward strand.
CCCACGCTGCTGGCGTGGTTGGCAGCACATCTGTGGGGCTGTGCAGGCTGCTGGGACATGAAACCCCTGTGATGGAGGGAGACACCAGCAAGTGCTGCTCATGGTGACATCTCTGGGTGCACAGGGGTCTGGCTGCTTGCCCATGCTGGCTGTCCCCAGACCAGCTCTTCTGGGGAAGGCCAGCCCATTCCTATCACCAAATAGGGTCACAGAATCATAAAACCACAGGAAGGCTTGGGTTGGAAAGTGCCTTGATCAACTCTTTCAACCCCAGTGAAACCTTTCACTGTCCCAGGCTGCTCCCAGCTTCAACCAATCCCATCCTTGAACACTTTCAGGGATGGGGCAGCCACAGCTTCTCTGGGCAACCTGTGCCAGGGCCTGCCCACCCTCAGTGCAATAAACCTCTCCTGGTGCTTGCCCACAGTGCCACCTGTGCCCCTGTGTCACCCCAGGATGAGCCAGGTGGAGCTGAGGTCCCCGTTGTGTGCAGAGCTGTCAGAGATCAGCAGCACAGGCTGGTGCCAGGCTCCAGGGACCCCTTTCAGCAGCCCCCAGGCCTGGGGCTGCTCCAGCCCTGCACTGACCCGCTGGGCTCTGGGCTGTGACTCACATGTGTGCACAGAATGGGCTGCACAGAGGCAATAATGCCATTTTTTAAACTATGATTGGTTTCTCAATTTCAAAAAAGCTGTCAGGCAGGCTAGCCCCCCCTTCCAAGGTTTCCTGGAAATATGAAGATGTCAAGAAGGTGGTGCTGGCAGAGGTGCCAAGCCAAGATCAAGCCCATTGCTCAGTCCACTGTTGGCTGGTGCTGCCAGGCCAGGACTGTGCAGTCAAACCCACAAGGGCCAGGTCACACACAGACCCAGAGCTGAGGAACCTATGTGTGAATTCCAGCTTGGCTAGCTCATCCCACACAACCCAGCTTATTTTCAAGCCAAGCCCAAGTTCAGCCTTTGCTCCCAGGCCTGAGCTGTTGTGCAATGTTAGGTAGCTGTGCTGCCATGCTCCTCCCACCATCACTGATGTATTTTGGGGCTGAGTGAGGTGATTGCTCAACACAGAAGAACGGGAAGTGCTTGGACACCTTAGATATGAAAGGATGAGGGCAGAAGATGTGGGAAAGGCTCACAGAAGGTGGGTGAGGAAAGAAGGCTGCAAAAATTTCAAGTGGAAGCTCCAGCCATGACTGTCCTCCAGCTACTCAGCAGATTATTTATTACCTTTATTAACTCTGTGTTAAATTACCCTTTTCCTTTAATTTTTCAAAGGGTTTATTGTTTGATTTGTCCAGCTTGAAATTACTTCTTGTAAAAGTAAAGCTTTCAGGAGAGACTGGCAAGAAAGAGCATCTGCCTATTCCCAGCATGGGCACAGAGCAGTGCCAGAGGACAAGGTACCCTCTGCACTAACACAGTCTGGGCAGCGTGGCTGCCAGAGCTCCCTCAGCCAGGCACCTGATGTAGGTGAGAGCACTTTTCTTCCCCGAGCCTGATTTCATCAATTAAAACAAGAATCAGAAACATGAAGTGCCACCCCAGCTGAACCTTTCCTTGAAGACATGCTGCCCTCAGTGCCTGACAGGGGAAATAGATCTTTTCTCAAGCTCTCAAGTAAAAAAATTTCCATTTCTTCTGTGATAAGGTGATGGCTCTGAGGCTGAGGGACCATAAAGGGCCACATGTCCTCACAGCCTCTTCTGTTCAGCTGGGCAGAAGGGGCAGAAGGGGTGAATTGCAGCTGGAGGGATGAACCGGAGGAGAGAAAGAGTCCCTCGTGCAGGTAAGAGCTCAGGCCTTTGGGGTCTGAGAGGGGAACAGATGCCAGTTTACATTTCTGTGTGGATTTAGAACCATAGAATGACCAAATGGTTTGGGTTGGAAGGGACCTTAAAACTCATCTCCTTCCTACCCCCTGCCAAGGCAGGAACACCTCCTGCTATCCCAGGTTGCTCCAAGCCCCATCCAGCCTGGCCTTGGGCACTTTTGGGGATCCAGGGGCAGCCACAGCTGCTCTGGGCACCCTGTGCCAGGGCCTCCCACCCTCACAGGTAAGAATTGCCCCCAGTACCCAACCTAAACCTACTCTTGGAATTTCAGCTTAAAGCCATCAATGGTAGGTGTGGGCCACCACCTGTGCCAGGGGGATGTGCCCGGTGTCCCTCCAGAACAGGGCAGAGGAGCTGCAAGAACCATGCCAGAGCCTGGCAAGGGGTACTGGAGCAGCGAGGGCACCAGTGAGAGTGGGTGCAGACACTGCTGGGAGCACTGGCACTGCAGGATCGCTGGCACTGCAGGATCACTGGCACTGCAGGATCACTGGCACTGCAGGATCGCTGGCACCCCAGGATCACTGGCACTGCAGAATCACTGGCACTGCAGGAGCGCTGACACTGCAGGATACAATGGCACTGCAAGGATCACTGGCACTGCAGGAGCGCTGGCACTGCAGGATCACTGGCACTGCAGGAGTGCTGGCACTGCAGGATTGCTGACACCCCAGGATTCCTGGCACCCCAGGAGCGCTGGCACTGCAGAATCTCTGGCACCCCAGGAGTGCTGGCACTGCAGGATCCCTGGCACTGCAGGATCCCTGGCACTGCAGGATCACTGGCACTGCAGGAGTGCTGGCACTGCAGGATCGCTGGCACGGCAGGATCACTGGCACCCCATGTTGTGAATATTGGCCAGGAGACCTTCTGCTCCTTTCTTGAGGGCCTTTATTAGAGGGTTAGAGGGAAGGGGGCTCGGGGGCTGCGCACGCCGCCGCTGCTCCCTCGGAGTCTGCGCTGCGGAGGAGGCTCCGTCGATCCCGCTGCTGCCAAGAGCTGCTGCGGAGTCGGGGGCTCCTGTCCTCGCGAGAGCACGAAGGAGCTCGTTGTGGCTGGCTCGGTCTAGGGGTGTCTCTCTGGTCGAGTGCAGTTCAGGTGAGGGTGAGGAGAGAAGTGGCTCTTATTGGCGGCTGGACATTCTTCCCGGCTTGGTGGTGCTCTCTGCAGGTCTTTACCTGGCCTCGTTTGGCTGTCCAGGGGGCTAGTTTGCCTCTACTGGACCCTGGCTCGAGCGGTGTTTTCTGGGAATTGTCCAGTTTTACATTCGGGGTGGAGCCAGCAGTTGCAGGACAGATACTGTGGGAACACCAGTATCAGCAGTGGGAGTAGAGTCTTCTTGGGGAGTTGCCAGGGGAACAGAGTGTCAGCAGCGAAGGTGTGGTCTGTTCCCATGGTGACGGAGTGGCAGCAGTGAAGGTGGAGTCCTCGGGTTCTAGGGTGGAGCAGACGAGTCCTTGAGGCCTTCGGAGAAAGGACGAGGCCTTCGGAGTCGGGGAGCAGCGGAGGCAGCGCAGGAAGGGACGATTGGGATGTGGGGATTAGGGGGACAGTGTCACAGAACAATTCTTAATACAGATGAGGCACCAGGGTCACAAACCGGGGAGTTACAACTTAGGAATGCTATTATCTTAACATAGGCTCTGAACCGCGACCGCTATATTAACAACTTGACACAGACTTAAAGTTACAATTCTTACCCTAACAGTTTGATACATTTCCAGAATTACAACTACTAAGTAACATTTTAACACAACTGTTTTAATCCAAGGTTTATTCACTTCACCCCAGGATCCCTGGCACTGCAGGATCCCTGGCACTGCAGGATCCCTGGCACTGCAGGATCACTGACACCCCGGGATCCCTGGCACCCCGGGAGCGCTGGCAGCGCTGGCCGGGCGCGGGCCCGCGGCCGGGGTTGGTGACGATGGGGCCGTGCCGGTGACTCACGGTCGCCGCTGGTACCTGCCGGTGACTCAGCTGTCGCTCCCGCGCTGGCAGAGCTGCAGTGAGATCCCGGCCGGGCCCCGGAGGGCGCGCAGGGTCAGCGCCACCGCCCACCCGCGGGGCAGCAGGGTGACAGAAGGCTGCGGACACGGCCCCAGGCTGCTGGGGAACCTCCTGTCAGCTGGCCGAGGCTGAAAGGCTGAAGAGAGGCACGGTTAAAATGCCATTAAATGAAAACAGGGCTGGGCTCCACTGAGCCCGGGTTTGTTCCCCGGTGAGCGTGGGATGGGGGAAGGGAAAGCCCCGTCCCTGCTTCCCCAGCTCGGGTCTGCAGTGCTCCAGGTGAGGAGCAGCAGCACACTGGAGACACACTGGAATATCCTGGAGGTTTTTCGGCTGAGAACCTGCTGCCACCTTCACTGAGCACCACCAGCCTCACAAAAAGGTTCATGTGGTCTCTTACAGTTGTTTTCTTGGAGCTCCTGACAGTATAGGTTGGTATTTTGCCTTGGGCTTTGGCTTGTCCCTTCTCTCTCTCCAGAGACACCTCCTGAGCCCCTCTTCAGCCATGCAGGGACCAACTGATGGATGTGCTGGACTTCCCTGCTCTCTCTCCTGGACACTGCTCTGACCCCTTCAGGGAGGAAATACCTTTCTCCCACCACTTTCTCCTTCACTTTCTCCTTTCTCCTCTTCTTCCTGTCAGAGTAATTTTGCACTCTTCCTACTCATGCCTCAGTTTCTCTGGCCATGGATGCTGTGTTCTGTGGATGGGATCTCACTGGCATCTCAGCCAGGCTCCCTGCAGAGCAGAAAATGTGGCCTTGGAGAGAGCCACTTTGCAAAAGTGGATGCAAAACAGCCAGGGATGCAAGCATGGATGCAAAACAAGCATGGATGCAAAACAAGCATGGATGCAAAACAAGCCAGGGATTTTTACTGTGTACCCCCAAAATGCTGCAGCGCTGCTTTCCTGCACTGCCTGTGGCTGCAAGTGAGGATGTAGAGCATTAATGCTCCAGAGACTCCTCCAGGGAGCTTCTGTCCCAACAGACCAACTCTGTGAGAATCCCACTGAGAAATACTGAATAAGAACAGGATTTTTGACACTGCACAGCCTCTTCCTGCTAACATTCCCACAGGAGATGGTTTAGATCACTGTACTTAGAAGAAGAAGAAATGCTGCTGGTGTCTTTCCCAGGAGTGGGTCTGAAATGTTCAGGAAGCAGCCACAGAATAGGGTGATGGTCCTATCCCAAGAGTTTCCCATCCAAATCAACCAGCAGGTGCAGCCTGTGGACAGGGGGAGCAGAAAACACCCAGGATTTGGTTCTGATCAGCACATGCAACCTGGGAGCAACTGTCCCCATCTCCATGACTTGTTGGTGATGCCAGTCCTGGGAAAAGGTCTGAAGAACAATGGGGTCGGTTTGTGGCTCTCTACAGGGGTATTCTCCAGCAAAAGGGGAACAAAAAGTCCAGAAAGTATTTCCATCAGAGCCTCACCAGGAGGCCTTGAATGGGTGGCTCTGTCCAGAAGCAGCAGGGACACAAAAATGAGGGTCTCCCCCACCATGTGCAATGACAAAAGCTCTGAAGTCCCCAAGCCAAGGGACACGGTGCCCCAGGTCCTCCAGGGACCCAGCTCAGTGCCTGCTGCCCACACAGCAGGCAGCCCTCGCACCCTGGGGAGTGCCCCTGGAGGGAACCTCTTCAAATTGCCAGCTCTCCCCAAAATGTCAGTTTGAGGCCTTTTGGGAGGTGATGTTTTGGAAGTAGCCTTCAGATTGATGCTATCTCTTTGCCCTATTTTTATCTCCTTTTTACAGGCCAGAGGCTGTTCATTGCTTCATGCTCTTCTGTCCCCCATTTCCACTTTTCATGATTTATTACTCCATTTTAATTTAATTTAGCCTATATTCCCTGCTGGAACACTGGTCATAGAGTTCAGGCCTTCTTAACCTTTTCAGGATGTTTCCTGTGTAGTTAAGACTGTCCCTTAATATTCAGGTTAATGCATCCTTAGAGGATGAGCTGACAATTGTCACAGCAGCACAGGGCCAGGTTCTGTCCCTCAGCTCAGGCAAGGTGTTTTCAAGGTTTCATGGAGTTTCCAGACACTGACCAGCCTCACTGGATTTACTCTTGTGACATCCTCTGGATGTCCAGAAACCCCAGACAAATGTCCCAACATACCCCATCCCAACAAATCCAAATGATTCTGGGGATCAGCAATAGGACCTGAGCCAGGGACAGGGAGGTTCAGGTTGGATATCAGAGAAAGGTTCTTCCCCCAGAGGGTTCTGGGCACTGCCCGGGCTCCCCAGGGGATGGGCACAGCCCCGAGGCTGCCAGAGCTCCAGGAGCACTTGGAAGAAGCTCTCAGGGATGCACAGGGTGGGATTGTCTGTGCAGGGACAGGAGCTGGACTGGGTGATCCCTGTGAGTCCAACTCAGTTTGTGCTCATGCTGTGGATGCCACTTTAGGCCCAGGTCAGTGTCTGCACGGGGCTTTAGCCTTCAGTTAGGAGCCCTCTTAAATCCACTCTGTGTAGAGGTTACTGACTTTCTCCTGTTCTTCTTGCAGTAAATATGAAAATTCCCATTTCCTGTAGTGGCACTATGACATTTGGCCTAAACCGATTGGATTTAAGTCTGTGCAGTTCCCCAGCACTTGGAGCTCTTCACTGGTCAGTTCTAAAAAGCCTTTAGGAAAAAACATTCACTTTCTGTATATTCTGCCACTGAAGGCTGTTCCTGCTCCTGTGAAGGTCTGTAAACAGAGGAGCCCATCAAGCTACAGGCAACAGAGGGTTGTGAGAGTATTGTTTTGCTAATGAGAGAGCAGAAGGAACATCAGGAGGCAGGAAGGCATGAAATGGAGAAGTGATGAAAACACTCTGCTGACACCTGGCCACCTCACTTCATTCCCTGCCACGGATTATTGCAGGAGGGGATGTTCAGCAGAACCCCCAAAACAACCCCCCACCTTGACATGGGGAGGTGCAGAGGTGTTGTAGGACTTCTAGTGCCATCAGCAAATTGTAAAACTTTCTCATTTCTTTCTTAGTGCAAAAGGTTTCGGGCTGAGGAGGCACAGGAGAGCAATGGGTAGGGAAGTGAACATGAGTGTGCCTCCAGAGCTGAGCTTTCCTCAATGAATTAAACCTTCAAATGGCTCTTAACGCATCAGAATCCCCTGGCAGACACTCTCAGAGGCTGGGGTTTAGCTCCTGTGCTTGGTTCCTGCATCTTGTGGTTGGTTTAACTTGAGAACTTCTCCGTGCTGGCTCGGAAGTGCTTGCTGGGAGAGCCAGGGATAAACGTGTGTGCAAACACAGACTGAGCTGCCTGAACACTGCACCTTGAGCAGGCTCTGCATCAAAGCTGGGACCTGGGGACACCTGGGGACACCTGGGGACACCTGGGGACACCTGGGGTGTGGCACAGAGCCCAAGGCAGAAAGCAGAGACACACGTGGTGCTTTAGGAGTGCTGGAGTGGGACCCTTGGATCCCATCCCTGCTCTTTTCCATGATTACTGCATGGTCCTGGGCAGCAGAACCCCACAGGACCGTGCTCAGCCCCACACAGGCAGGCAGAGGGCTCAACCACTCCTGCTCAACACATCCAGGTTTCCCCTCACCCCAGCAGACTTTGGGGACAATACAAACCAGCCTGGCTCAGGGCAGCCCTGCACTGATGTTCTGCAGGATTTAATTACAACAGTGAGGCTCTTGACTCCTGCTCGTGATCCTGTCCTACCCTGATATGGTCTCATCCAAAAATTAAATGCTTATATTAAACAGCTTTAATATATCTTAAATCACAAGAAAGCCATGGGTAGATTCAACAGGTCCTTCCTAGAAAAATGCCACCCATCATAGATCAGAATCACAAAAGGGTTTGGGTTGAAAGCACCTAAAAATAACAACCCCATGTCATGGGGTTGGACAGGGCTTGGAGCAGCCTGGGATAGTGGAAGCTGTCCCTGCAGGGGGTGAAACAAGATGAGCTCTAAGGTCCCTTCCAACCCAAACCATTCCAGGATTCCATGGTTCTATCAACTGTCAAAACCCAAAAGACATAAAAGTGCAGTAGTATTGATTCAGGATTTAGAAATGCCAGTCGGGTCCTCTTAGCTCTGCCCCCTTGGTGCCCCATTCCTCTGTGGTCACTGCACCCCTGTGGGACCACACAGTGTCATGATCAGTGTCACCAGACAGCCCAGCTCTCTGGGAGGGGTTGGACACAAGGACAGCAGGGATGGGATGTGCTGTTGCTGTGGAATTTCTCATTGTTTGTGTTCATTCACCTATTATAGCCCAAAAACTTTAGTCAAACTGAAATTTTCATGTAAAGGTTTGGTAATGTTGAACATTTTTTAAAGATGCCAACACTTGCTGTGAGGAAGAACAGATTTTGCCTTATTTCTTGTCCCCTTTATCCCAGTAGGATCTGGGTCTGGTGTGGCAGGCTGTGAAATAACCCAGTTCAGACTCAGGTATTCACCTAAGAATGTGTAAAACTCACCAGTTCAGATCCTCCTGAGCCCTGGAAAAACATTCCAGCATATGGTCTTGAACACAAGCTTAAAATAAATCCCATGGGAATGCTCCACCAGGCAGAGCACTGCCATGGGCTCTGACCTGGGAGTTCTGCAAATTCAGCCTTTATTGGGCAGTTTTAAGCCCAGCAGAGGCAGATATTGCAAATAAAACCAGGCAGCACAAACTGACCCACAGGGCCTGATCTGTAGCCGTGGGACTGGTGAGATGAATTTTGCTGGTCTGTGTTGTGCTTTTCTTCCTCCAAAGTGTCTGCTGGGTGCCCTGGGAAGAGCCATTGTAACAGCTCAGTGTAATGAAAAACCAAGGAAAACAACTCAATTGGTGAGTGCCCTGTGGGAAATCAAATCCCTGAGCCACCCACAGGGATTTCTGCCAGGCAGCTCTTCAGGAAAACATCCTCAGGACAAAGGACTCAGAATAAACCCATGATTTTGCTGTGAACAGAACACGGAAATGATAAAATCCTAAAAATGTCACAGAATCATGGAATCATTAAAATTGGAAAGGGCCTTGAGGATCATTGAGTCCAACCATTCCTCCAGCACTGCCAAAACCACCACTAAACCACGTCCCAAAATCCACAGATGCCTTTTGAACACTTCCAGGGATGGTGACTCCACCACTGCCCTGGGCAGCCTGAGCAGTGTCTGACCACCCTTTTAGTGAAAAGATTTTCCCAATATCCAACCTAAACCTCCCCTGGCACAACTTGAGGCTGTTTCCCCTTTTCCTGTCCCTGTTCCTGGGAGCAGAGCCCGACCCCCCTGGCTGTCCCCTCCTGTCAGGAGTTGTGCAGAGCCAGAAGGGCCCCCCTGAGCCTCCTTTTCTCCAGGCTGAGCCCCTTTGCCAGCCCCCTCAGCTGCTCCTGGTGCTCCAGCCCCTTCCCCAGCTCTGTTCCCTTCTCTGGTGCAAAAAGCTGCCGTGGTTTTGCTCACAGGGCGTTGGGTTCTGGAAACAGTGAGGATCCAGGGATGCTCAGGGCGGTGCAGGGGGTGGAACATTCCTGGAGCAGCACCCACTGGGAGATGCCTCCAAAAGCCTCTGTGACATCTCAGCAGAGAAGGACAAACTCACAGGAATAATGTTTTTGAGTATCTAAATAGAAAGTTGAAAAATGGAGACTTAGAAAATTCATAACTATAATCCAAGAAGTGCTCTTAAAGAAGGGTTTTCAATAAAATGTTGCTGCCTTGATCTGTCAGTCAGAGAGTTCACCCGTGAGGTCTGCAGTGAGAGCTCTCCAGCCCTGACACTGAAGAAAAGACCACTTCAGTTTCAACAGAGCTTTATTATTGTCTCTCTTTATTCCAGCTATTGTTATTTTGGCCTGACTCCCTGGTTATTATCACCTCTCCAGAGCCTGAAACCCCTCTGCTGTGCTGCCTCCTGCTAGAACAGCTTTCACTGTTCTTTTTCTTCCTGCTGTCCTGGAGGATCTCGCTGCTTCCTTTGCAGTCCTACCATGTGACAGAGGATGCAAACCTATTCCTGGCTAACAGGTGCTACAGAGTTCCCCCAAACATCCTCATTGCCCATCTAACTCTCCATTTTAAAGATTTCCAAGTTAGCTGCCATTAAATAGCTGGAGGGTTGCCTGGATATTTAATGTATTCCAGAGTGTGCTTGATCCTGTGCAATGGCTTAGTGGAGAATGATCACATTTCTTACTTCATGTGTCACAGAATGTCCTGAATTGAAGGCAGCTGCAAGAATCATCCAGGCCAACCCCTGGCCCTGCACAGACCCCCAACAATCCCACCCTGTGCTTCCCTGGGATCATTGTCCAGACACTCCTGGAGCTCTGCCAGCCTCGGGCCATGCCCATTCCCTGGAGAGCCTGGGCAGTGCCAGCACCCTCTGGGGAAGAGCCTTTCCTGAGATCCAACCTAAACCTCCCCTGGCACAGCTCCAGCCATTCCCTGGTCTGTGCCTGGTCACAGAGCAGAGGTTGGAGCTGCCCCCTGGGAGAAGCTGCAACCCCCAGTGTGCTCTGCCCTCAGTCTCCTCCTCTCCAGGCCTCTCTAGGCTGAAAGTACTTTTCCTTTAAAATACGAGATTTCCCTTCCTGTTCAGAGCTGGGAGTGCAGGAACAGCCTCCAAAAGCACGGTGGGCTGAGGAGGCCCTGCCACTGCCTGTGCCTCTAACAGGACCTGATTTTAGCCTGGCAGGAAGCCCTGATGCTGGAACTGTCCCTGGCATTTTACCTTGCCAAAGTCATGGGATTTACAGTCTTTTCATACACTTTGTGACACCCTGCTGCTTTGTACCTGGTGTTCAGTGAGTGGGGATGATGCCTTCTGTCATTTTCTACCATCGCCACAAGTTGCCTGTGCATGGATTTAGGAAAAATGGGGTTTGCATCTTGCTAGATGGGAAATACAGACCAAGAGTGGTGCAGAGTCACAGAATCATTTAGGCTGGAAAAGCCCTCTGAGATCATCAAGGGCAACCATTACCCCAGCGCTGCCAAGACCACCTCTAAAACATCCCCAAGTGTCCTTTAAATCCCTTCAGGGACGGGGACTCCACCACTGCCATAGGCAGTGCCTGACCACCCATTTGAGGAAGATACACAATGTCCAATGCAAACCTTTCCTGGCGCAACCTGAGGCTCTTTCCTCTGCTCCTGCCCCTTGTTCCTGCTCCCAAGAAGGGTAATGGGGAACATGCAGGTTTCTTGTCCTGTTGCATCTCAGTCCCATATTAAAACATCTTCCTCCTGCTGAGTAGGAGTGAGCTGGGGAAGGCTCTCTCCTCACCACTGCCCACTGGGCACCAACATATTTTCATTTTGAATAAAAAAATTAGCAGAATATTTTCTTAAGATTGGCAGCTGGCCTTCCATTGGTGGTTTAGCTGCATGCTGGATGTCTGAAATGCTGCGCTTTCCTATTTCCCTTGGCATAGCCCAGCCTGTATTTGTTAGATGGAATTGCTGCTTTCTGGACTGAGCAGCCGTGGGCAGCCTCTCCCTGGTCTCAGAGGCTGTCAGGTCAAGGTGGGTGACTGACACACAGACACAAAATGGAAAAAAAAAGGGGACATGGGCAGAAAGGTCATGGGAGAGATTTTTAAGGATGATGAAGCCTATAGGTCTTATTCCTGAATGAAAGCAGAGTGTTTCATAATGGGCAGAGAGGCCCGTGGAGGAGGCTCACGATTTAACCCCAGCCAGCAAGGAAACATCACAGAGCTGGCTCAGACGCTTTCCCCTCCTCCTGTGGGAGAGAAGGACCAGAAAGAAAATATAAACTTGGTAGATTAAGAGCAGTTAATTAATTCAAACAAAACATAACAAAAGTACCAATAGTAAGGATAATGCAATGAAAAGGAGGGAGAGAGGATTAAAGCCCAAGCGATGCAGTTGCTCCTCCCCCATGACTGATGCCCAGTCCATCCCCAGCAGTTGGCTCCTGACCAACCCTCCCAGTTTCCATACTGGGTGTGACGTTGTGCCTGGTCTGGAATATCCCTCTGGCTGGCTCAGATCAGCTGTCCTGGCCATGATCCCTCCCAGTCCTTGTCACCTCCCCACTGGCAGAGCATGGGAAATGGAAAAGTCCTTGACTTGGGGAGAGCATTTCCCAGCAACAACCAAACCAGCATTCTGTGCTATCAACATTGTTCTCATCCTGAATCCAAAACACAGCCCTGGACCAGCTACGGGAAGAAAATTAACCCTATCCCAGCCAAACCCAGGACAGGGAGCAGGTGCCTCGGCTGCGGGCCCTGCATCCCCCTGCTCCTTCCCAGGAAGGAGTGAGGAGGGTGTCACAGCCACCTCCCCGTCCTCCCCTGGCAGCAGGATCGCAGCCTGGTGGAAGGAGCCACCTGTCCCCGCCGTGGCGTGTGACACCGGCCGCTGCAGCCCATCTGCTCCTGGCGCCGGCGGGGTGGGAGCGGCCGGGGCTGTGCCAGCGCCGAAGGACAGAGAGGTTTGTCCCCGTGGGTTCTGAGCTGTGGCACGGTGCCACCGTGTCCTTGGCAGGTGCAGAGCACGGCAGGTCCCTGCGCTTCTCCCTGCCTGATGCCAGCCCCGGCTCGGGCACGGGCTGCCCGCCAGCTCAGCACGGGTCCGGAGACAGCGACGGCCGCCCCTGCCCGGACAGGGCAGGTGGTGCCGCCTGAGCCCGGCGGAGCCTCCACAGGCACCCGCTGCGCACAGAGAGACGAGCTCAAGCCTCGGCTTTGGAAAATTCCGTGTGGGAAATGGGATCAAGTCACAGGGTTTGTGTGCGTCAGGTCCATTCTCCCTTGGGAAGAAAATATCTCCCGGTTTTCTTCACAGCATCACATCTTCACATGAGCATCTCGAGAGGAAGGTGTCCCATAGCATGGTTGGAATGAGATGAATTTTAAGTTCCCTTCCAACCCAAACCATTCTGGGATCCATGATCTTCAGGCAGCTGCTTGCACCAAGGACAGCTGCCCACGGGTGAGGTTCCAGACACTGCTCCAAAACCTTGCAGCTGGCAAAAACATAGAAAAAGGCTTCCTTTTCACCTTGTGGTAAACCCACATTGTTTTTACACCCCATTTGAGGCCCCTGCCATGCAGTGACACCAGTTTGACTCTCGGGCACTGAAGGTGTCACATAGTGCCATGATGCTTTGCAAGAACGATCAGCTGGTCATTTAAGATGTGCTCTGATGTCATGGTGACAAACAAGGTTAATAAATTCCAGGCTGATGCAGGAGATACCCTGAGCTGGGAGCACTTTTCCAGGGCTCTGGAATGGTCTCTGAACTGAGCCTGCATGTCGTGACACAGGGAGGAGCTGCCAGCCCCCATCACAGCTCTGGGGAGGGATCAGCAGTGCTTGAGAAACTTCACTGGGAGCACATGAGAGCCTGGGGATAGTTTTGGGTCACATTTGGAACCCAGACCCGCGGGCAGAGATGCAGGCACATAGTTCTTGGAATGGTTTGGCTTGGAAGGGACCTAAAACTCATCTCATTTCCATCCCTACCATGGGCAGGGATACCTTCCTCTAGCCCAGGCTGCTCCATCTGACCTGGCCATGGACACTGCCAGGGATCCAAGGGCAGCCACAGCTGCTCTGGGCACCCTGTGCCAGGGCCTCAGCACCCTCATGGGGAACAATTCCTTCCCAATATCCCATCCAGCCCTGCCCTCTGGCAGTGGGAAGCCATTCCCTGTGTCCTGTCAAGCTTTGGCCTTGGACCACCACCAGTATCTCTGCTGCACTGAGCCCCCATCTCTCTGTGATACATTTTGTGCTACACGATTTGCAAAAACCTTCTAAGGATCCTTGCAATCCTTATTGCCCTCAATCCATGTAAAACCCCAGGGGGAAATGATATAAACCCAAAGCAGGGCTCAAGCAAGCCCTGAGGAGCAATGTGAGAGGAGCTGAGCCTCTGATGGAGGTGTGACCTGCTGATCTCAACTTGGACATGAGCAGTGGCCCCACCCTCCACTCACCCACAGTGCTTCCTCCACCCCTTCAGCAGTGATGGGACCTTACCTGGTGCTGGAGCACCACCAAAGGCTGCAGCTCTGTCTGCTGGGGTGCTCCAGATTTAACATGGCCACATTTGAAAGAGCTTGGAGAGTTGTTCAGGGCTCCCAGGAGGAGCTGGAGCTGGCTGGGACACCCTGGAGCAGGGTGACAGAGTGGCTGCAAGGATATTTCTGGGACAAGAAACCCTACATGCATAGAGACCATCAGAAACTGCATTGATTTGGAAAAACATTCTGTAATTTGTCCATTTGGAGCTTCCTAAACCAAGATTAGAGCAACCCCCTGGGAAGGAGTGCTGGGTAAGACAGTCTGTTGGTAATTTCCATATTCCCAAAGGTCTGCTCCCAATGCCCACACTGTCCCTGGCACCCTGTCCCTGGTCCCTGCCCTGGGAAGACAGAGTTTTACACACACAGATAGGGAAAAAAGCTGTAAGAATTTCCATTTGGGTCCTTGCACAACAAATAACTATCAGAGGAGTAAATAAATTAGTTGATTAGCCAGGAATTCAGCCCAGCTGTCTCAGAGTTACTCATTATTTTGCTGGCAGCTTTGGAATGGAGCCAAGTAGCTGGGCTTGGCTGTTCCCACACCTCCCTGGGCATTTTGAAGTACAGGGAATGGTGATTTTTTGGTAGGAATGGATGTCCCAGGCTGTGCCAGCTGTGCCTTCCCTGCTCCTGGCTGGATTAGGAGACCTGCATGAGTGACACTGTGACCTGTGTACTGTGACATGTGTCCTGGACCTGGACTCTGCTTGTGGCTGGCAGAGCTTTGCTCCTCTTTCCCAGGAATTTCCAGACCCAGCTGACACCTGAAAAAGCAGCAAAACTAAATGTGGTTTTAAGCCTGTATGGGCCTGTGTAGGAAGGTGAAATGTGTGTTTTTAGGGGGCCCAGGTGCAGCACAGACACAACAGTTGTGCAGGGTTTGGGTCACTTCTTCCACTGGCTACAGCTGGTCCCTGGCACCTCCACCCACCTGGAGAGGGAACATGGCATAGCTGCAGTTATGGAATGTGTGTGACCTCGGGTGTCTGCCCCAGATCCTGTCCCCTGGGACAGCTCCTTCCCTGCCACACCAGCCAAGGCAGGGGGAGAGCAGAGTGGGCAGAGCAGGGAATGTCCCCTGTCACAGGGAGACCCTCAGCCACCGCTCTGGCTCCAGCCATCTCACCCCATGTGACGTGGTGGCTCCATCCCTCCATGAGCCCTGCTGGCTCCTGAAGCTGCCAGGAAAAACAGTCCCTCTGCAGCTGTCCCTCTGTCACTGCTCCTCTGAAGGGCTCAAGGCTTCAGTCTCCACAGAAGGAGTGGGAATAGGGGTGTCCATGGTCCCCGTGAGGACTGGAGATGTCCTGAGGAGACTTGGGCTCCGGCAGGAGCTCCACCCTCTGCAGCCAAACCCTGGCAGTGGGAGCAGCCCCACGTGTCAGCCAAGATAAGAAATGAATGTCAGGTTTATTTTAGGGATGCATATTTTTATTTTTATGTTTCCCTTTTGCAACTGTTCCCAATCTGGCAGCAACAATTCTTAACCCTTCCCTTTGGTGCCACAAAACTTGCATTTTTCCCTTGAATCCTCTTTAAGAGTTGAAAGGGGATTGGGGTGGATCTGTCCCAAACAGGCCAGGACTGTCACAGCTGCTGAATACCTTGCTGGCTTGGGTTGTTGTGTGCAGGAAACCTTGGGGAGGCCGTCACTGGAGTGTCCCTAGGCTAGGGAATGTCCTCCCTACACTGGAAGAGGGATCTTGGTGCAGTGTGGGGTGCAGGTTATATCGAGGTGTGCCTTTGGGAAGCAGGTGCCTTGCACAGCCTTTAACACCATCTTTCCCTCCCTCAGGAACTCCTGCCAGGGGCACGGAGGCCTCTGGAGGGTGCAGTCTCTGGGCAGTGAGGCAGCACAGCTGGGCTGGGCTGCAGCTCCAGGCAAAGCAGATGAAAATTGGTGTTAGAATGAGCTTGACAGCTTTGTTGGGTTTTGCTTTGGTTCCCCTGGAAAGGGTGAAGAGTGTCTCAGCCCCAGACTGTGGTAAGGCAGCCACAGCCCTGCCTGCCCAGGGCACCTCCCTGCTCCTGGAGGGAGACAGATCCGTCTGTGCACCAACAGCTCTGTGCCAATACCTCAGCTGCTGGCTTTGGACAACACTCTTGGGCATCCAGGTGAGCCACCTGCCCCCCAGACAGTGCTGGGGTGGCACAGCTGGCCTTGGGCTCTGCCCTGCTGCAGGGCTGAGGCCCCTGGAGCGGGGAGTGCCTGCTGGGCACTGGGGCCCAGCAGTGCCAGTGTGCAGCTGGGCAGGATGCCCAGTGGGATGTGCAGATGGGACACTGCAGGGGGTGCCTGGGATGTCCTCTGGAGCCTCTCCAGCTTGCACAGGGAAGGGAACAGCCATGGCCAGGCAGCTCCCACACATCTACCACCAGTGGCAGCAGATGCCGCTTGAGGAGGAGGAGGGTGTGATGGTGGCAGTGTTTGCCAGCAAACACACAGCCCCTGGCTCCATTCCTGCACTGCCCAAGGAAGAGCAACAAGCAGTGGTTCCAGCTTGTAGCAAATTCTGGATCTCCAGGTGCTCCATGAGTGCAGATTCACCATGTGGCTCCTTTCATCTTCTTCCTTCCAAGTTCTCTGCTGACCTGGGTGTAACTTTCCCAGCCATCTCTTCCTGCAGCCACAACCCCCCCTCAGTGCTGTTGGAGGGGCTGAATTTCCCCAGGACTTGCTCCCAACCAGCACAGTCCTGTGAGGGAACTGCCAGGGAACCATGTGAGGGAACCATGCAAATAAACCTTTTCAGGCAGCAGGAGGGGTGGTTGTGGCTGTGCCTCTCTTGAGAGAACTCTAATCCCTTAAATCTTTCAGCATAAACAAACCAAAATCAGCTCATCCAGGCTGTCTCTGGATGGGCTCCACTTCTCCAGGTCCTGCTGAGAGCCACCTTGAGGGAGTTCAGAGGGAGCAGGACAGAGATGAATTTGGCTCTGGAGAACTGGATTTCAAGATCAAAGAAGGGTAAGATGTAACAGGGCCTGATCCCAGACATTTTGGACTGGCTCCAAGGCTTTCTTCAGGTGCACCTGGACAACCATCCCATCATCCTGTTTAGATGGGTTTGCTCTGGAATGGTGGGGAAGAAGGGCTGAGCACTTGAAAAGTGAGATCAGTTTGGGCAGGATTAGGAGCAGCACTCCTGGTCCTGATGGTGGTGATGGGCAAGGTTAGAGCAGAGGGTTTTCAGGCAGCCACAAATGCATTTGCTGAAGTATTATAGCAAGGAGAATGAAATAAAACATAATAATAATAAATGCCAGCTGGCACCTGAAACCCTCAATACATGAACTTACCACTGAGCATCCCTCACACCACACACCACTGAGAACCGTGGCTGGAAACCCCAGGTTTGCTGACCCTGAGAGGCTGAAACCACAAAGTATTTAAACACCTCAAAACAATGACCAGGCTTACAAAGAACAGCCTGGGCTCAATGTCTGCTAAACTCATCACCCACCACAGAGCGGGGCTCTGTGACACTGTCTGAAAAAAGTAAAACTTTGGTCAGATCTGAGGCTGAAAGTGTCTCCAAGCCTTCCGAACCCTATGGGTATTCGAGCCTGGATTTGTAGGTCTGGGCCTCCCTGGTACCCCGCTGTCCTGGCTCGGGCCACACATGCTGTGACAAGCAGCAGCTCCTGGGGCTGTGGATCACGGCAGAATTATCACCGTGGGGATGAGAGCTGCGGGCAGGGAGGGTTCCATGTGACGCGGGTACCCGGGCACTCGGCACAAGCTCAGCTTTGCTCGGGCGTGCCCCGCTCGTGGCTCTTGGCTCCTTTCACAGAGCACGGGAGGGCTGCGGCTGCCGGAGCGTGGCTGCCCGCTGGAGCGCTTGGCACGGCCGCGGGGCAGGAGCGGGGAGGTTTTGGGAGGCGCCCCTGGGTGCGGGGCAGCCGGGGCAGGGCAGGAGCCCGGCTCTGCCGCAGCCTCCGCGGCCGGGCATGGGAGCAGCCACAGAGGCATCCCCGTGCCCAGGTCTCACACTTATTTTTAGAGTGATGAGTTTAAAGCTGAATTCAAAGAATGGGAGCCTGATTTAAAAAAAAAAAAAAAAAAAAAAAAAAAAAAAAAAAAAAAGTGGTAAAAGTATATTAAGCGTATTTGCTCCTTTTGGATGAACCTCCAGCTCCTCCTCAACAGCGTTGCTGTCAGACTCCCACAGCCGGAGATGCTGCTGCGAGGTCACAGCACGAGCACCCCACCCCTGGGCATCCCAGGCACACGGACCCCTACACAGCCGGGCTGGGCCACCCGCGAGGGCACGGAAAGAGCCCGAGTTCCTCCTCCACGAACAGCAAACTCCCAAGAGCCGCCGCCCGCTCGGGGCTGAGCCCCTCCATTCCCCGTTTCCCCTGCCGCTACCAAGAGCCGCTGCCCCCGGCAGGCTCAGCTCCCGCCCTGCCCTTGTCGCCGTCTCTGCGACAGGGACCCTCTCTTGAGGGGTCCCTGCCAGGCCGGCCCTGCTCACG
The DNA here is from genome assembly GCA_013400215.1 of Cisticola juncidis. Classification (NCBI taxonomy): domain Eukaryota; kingdom Metazoa; phylum Chordata; class Aves; order Passeriformes; family Cisticolidae; genus Cisticola; species Cisticola juncidis. The sequence continues at coordinate 110,681 of VXBR01011957.1, forward strand.
CATCGCTGCGTCCCGCACCCACACCCATCCTGCCACGCAGCTCCCCGCACCCAGACCATTTCCCTCTGAACTCCTTCTGTCCTCGCCACAGGGGAAAGCCGCAAGAGGACAGAAGTGACGCTGGGCTCTTCCAACACCCAGCAGGGGTTGCCGGGCTGCCTCGGTTTCCCCGGCACAGAGCAGCGCCCTGGGCTCGCTGCGGCTCCCCGGCGGCGCACGGCAGGGACAGGCAGCGGTCCCCATTGCTCCTTGGCCACTCTCCGGCCTCCTTGGCCGCTCTCCGAGCTCTTTCCATGCTGGTCCCAGGCAGGCAGGCAGGAGGGAGCCTCTGGCGTGGCCGGGCTGCTCCTACCCCATGCCGGGAGCGGGGATGGCCGGACGCTGGCACGGGCGGGGTGCAGAATGACGGCAAGCTGACCTCGGGCAGGGTCCGGACCTCCTCGGATGCGACAAAGCCGGTGCTGTCACCCCTCTGCTCGCGGAGGGGGCTGTGTGAGCAGGGGGCTCCGGGCGGAGCTGAGCCTGTGCCCCCAGCCCGGGTCATAGCGCTCCCTGCTCCAGGGCCACCGGCTCCTGGCGCTGCCGCTTGCGCTGCCGCTGCCGCTTGGCCCGCCAGCACACATAGGCAGCCACCAGCAGGCCCACCCCGAAGATCAAGGTGGCCACCGAGACCACCTTAGCGATGTCCATTTGGGGACCATTGATGGTGAAGGTGATGCACGTCGCTGCGATGCCGATGACCACGGAGACGATGCCGAAGGGGAAGATGCAGCGGTACCAGGATTTCTCGGTCCCGCCCGTGGCCAGGGCCAGTTTGTTGAGTGTAGCCGTGGAATCGGTGGCTGTGGCCAGCGGCAGCCCCGGTTTTCCTCCCTGCAGGCAAGTGAGTGAGTTGGACTTGCAGCCCATCATGTTGGCAAGAAAACCCAGGAAGGTGCAGCAGAAGGCGCGTCTTGGATGGACGAGAGTGGCCGTGCCGGTGATGGAGCGAAGATTCCGGATCCTACATGGTCACTTCGTCCGGCGGCTCAGGGCGGGATCTTCTCCCGGCAGACGGGCCGGGATCTTCTCTGCCGCTGCTCTCACTCGCAGCTCCGGCTCCCGGCTCCTTTGCTGCCAGGCTGATCGAGGGCTGGAGGAGGATTGGAGCGAGGATTGGCGGTGGCAGCGGTGATCTCATGACGGTGGGAGGACCGGCCCGGCCCCCGCCTATTAACTGTTTCGGGCTGGGAGCAGGCGGCGCCCTGCAGCCCGGCTGGGATCGCTCTGGGATGATTTTTTCAAACTTGCATCTGTTTGCGCCAGCCAGGGCCGTGGCCAGGCAGCGCTGGGGCAGGGACGCTGTCCCGACTGCCCAGTGCCCCAAGGCCACACTGGTGCAGCCCCACGGGCAGGGAGATCCCAAGGGAAGGGGTAGCGGGACTTTCAGCCATTCCCCTGAGCCCCTTTGCCTTCTCTGTGGGCAGTGCCAACATCATCACCTCCTTCCAAGCTGCTTTTTCTCCCGGTGTCACCCTCTCCAGCTTTGTCCCCTGGCTCAGGGCTTGGGGTGGCCTCACTGGGAACCCCTGGACTGGTGATGTTGGTGGGACACTGCTGCAGGTGACACTGGGGGAAACGGAGGGTGACCTGTCATGGGACCAGGAAGGAAAGGGGCTGGAGCTGAGGTGCAGGAGGATTTGGGATTCGAGGTGCTCGGTGAGTAGGCAGGGCAGCAGCAGGGTAAGATCCAGGGGGCAGCTGTGAACAGCAGGGGATCAGCAGAGCCACAGGAAGCTCTCCAGGGAAGGAGGGCTGGGCTGTGGAACTGGCACCGTGCCCACCTGGGCCCCCAGGCACCGCTTCCTTTCCCTGCAGTGCCCACATCCTCACTATCAAGATTAATCATTTTTAAATAGCAGTGCTGAGCACAGGTAGGTGATGTTGGCTCTGCGCTGCTCCAGCACAGAACCACACATGTGCAGCATGTGGCACAGCCCAGTGGTGCCACCCAGGGCTCCTGGGCAAGGAGGAGGGAGACACAAACAGCCTGGAGAAGGTTAAGTACAAAATCCTCCTGTCCAGCTCTGAACGTCAGTAGAGACTTATTTTTGAGGACAGAAGATTTTCATGCCACCTTTACCATGAGTGGATCAGAGACGCACCAAGGCTGGAGAGGGCAAACAGTTCCCTCTCCTCTGGCTTCTCCTGCACAGTTTTATTTTTAATTGGTTTTCCTGAAGGAGAGAGGAAAGGAATGAGCTATTGCAGCAAACCTGAAGACCTGGAGCCTTTCCCAGGTCAGAGCTTCCCCCGAGCTGATGGGGCCCAGCTGTGTTTCTGCATCAACTGAGAGGAAGCCAAAAACAAGGAAGAAAATCCACACTGTAGGAGAAGCAGAGCTGGGCAGTGAAAGGGAGGCTCTGTGGAAGCTGAGATGAAGAATCAGAGGAATTGATGGGACTGACTCAGGAGAGGTTTGGGCATTAGTTGGCACAGGAGATTTCTTATCCTCCCTTTTTTTTTTTTTTTTNTCTTGCCTACAGCATCCCCAGGGAAGTTGTGCCACAGGAAAAGAATAAAGCTGGTTTGGATCAGACTTTGCCCCTCTTCAGGTTTGGCCTGGAAAGCTGTGTGCAACCTGTGAGCACCAAAACAGAGGGGGCTGGGTCTGCAAGACTCCTGGCATTTCTTCTTGCTCCCAGTTTCTTAAATAACATTCAGAAATAACAAAAGTGGAAGTTGATCAGGTATCAGCTGAATTCCCAAAATTCCCATGGTATGGCCAGAGGCAGGCAGCTGCAGACACCAGGGACCTGGGCACAGGGATAGCAATGGAAAAATAACTCCAGCTAAGGCAGACATGCAGCACACTGTCTGCAAACCGAGTTTTGTTATTTACTCTCCTGATTGCTCATTAGGGGAAGAAGAGCAGCAGAACTCTGAGTCAACGCCCTTTGAGTGAGGGCAGGAGGCTGATTCCACCCAGCACAAGCTCCAGTTTCAGCTTTGTGAAGCTTTGTCAAACTTGAAAATGTTCAGGATTAAATTTACCCTGAGCTGAACCCTTGAATAAAATATCAGCTAAAATAGTTCAGCTGCTGCTGGCAGTGGGGTCTGGAAGAAAATACTCCAAGAATTAGCCTGGCAATGGGCCACTTACCAAACTTCTTCTTAGGAAACTGCTGATGTGGTGCCACCCCAAAACACAGCTCCAGCCCCCCTGGTTGCACCCCCCTGCAGCATCCCCACCCCTCCAGCCTTTGCTCAGAGGGTTGAAAAGGACTCTTGGCTTCCATCAAAACCCCGCAGCATCTGTGGACTGACGGCTGTACCTGTTTTTAAGTGGTACTGAAGAGCAGTGACTGGCCTTGAAAAAGCAGTAGGTGAGAAAAACAAGTCCCAGATGGTTAGAAAAACACCCATTTTCATGTCTCAGTTCTAATGCATGAGGGCTTTGAGTATTTGACTCAGCAACACCAATGTGATCCTGCTGTAGTAGCCCTGTGTCTCCTGGGACCAACCCTCACACCTGCCACTGCTTGAAGTGACACAAAAGTAAAGCAGAGGTGCACACCCATCTGCAGGAAATGTGCCTGTATCAAACTGCTCCCTGCTTCCACCAAGACACAACTCACCAGAGTTTCCACAGCAGCAGAGGCAGCAATGTCCAACCAAGGAGCTCTGCAACTCCACAGATGCTTTAAAAGAAATTATCTGCAGAGAGCCCAGTGCACATCACATAGCCATGCTGGCTTTGCTCCTGATTTGAAAAAAAAAGCAGGAGCAGGACAACCCTGCACAGGGCTCAGGCTGGGACAGGGTCACTACGAGGAAATTTCTCTCTGTCATATGTGGAAGGCAGCTGGATTAATTTTCCCTTCTCCATTCAGAGGCCAATTTTAGGGAACTTTCTCTGATTTCATGGTTGTTTTCTATAAACTCATAAATGTGCAATGGGCTGTATGGTGTGAGTCCGTATTTTTGGGCACTGAATCTTTGACCCGTGGTGGGGCTGACAGGCTCCTCTGCCTGGGTGCTCCACTCCTTCCTCCACACTCCTTCTGTAAGCAACCTAAGGGTGTAATTTTTACAGCAGAAATAGAGACTTGTGAATCCTCCTCCCTCTTCCCACAGGAAATGAAAGTGCAGCTGGGACTGGATGAGTCACTTTGCAGGAGCAGAGTGGGATGGCTCCACACACACAGCCCCAGGGAGCCCTGGGGTGATGGATGGGGCACAGGAGCTCTCCCTGCTGTCAGAACCCAGAGCCTGGCTTGGTGCCCTTGCCTGGGGGAGAGGCACCAAAGCCTGGCAAAGAGCTGCAGGAAGGAAGGAAAAACCTGGGAAATTCCTGTTGACACGGAACAGGAAAGAGCAGAGAAGGGTGGGTAATACAATGGTGGTGGTTGAGCAAGAAACCCAAACTCCTAGAAGGGAATCAGGAGGAAAGGAAGGATGAGGAAGTCAGGATCTCTCTAAAACAGATTAATTTCTGCAATTTTGAAGTAGGGAAGCCCAGAACGAAATATGATGCTGAGCACCACTAGGGAATCCCAGAAGAAGCAAGATGCAGGAGGAGATCCTCCAGCACTGCCCAGCACTGGGGCAGGAGGAAGGAGTCCCATGGTCCATAATTATGTGAGTGACCAGAGACACTGACACCACCTTCTCAAAGCAGACATTAGAGCCAAAATAATTTGGAAACCACGTGGACATGCTACAGGAAAAAAGGCGGGGCTGGGATGCGGAGACACCCTCATGCCACTTGCTCTGCTTATGGCTGCAGGTCCTGCTGTGCTCAGGGTGAACACAATCCCTTCTGGAGCTAAACCACTGCATAGGGGAATTTTGTATATGAAGGGATTATGCCTTATTTTCTCCAGAACTAGAAGGTAATGGGGCTGGGAAGAAGAACAGAAAACTACAGGTCTGGCAGGAACATCTGTGGACAAAGATAATCGAGATAATCTCTGTTACACAATTCACATATGTCCCTGCATGAGTCAAAGAAATAATACTCACTTGTGCCCACCTCGCTGCTCATTTTTGGGACACACAAAACTGGGGTCTAGGTTGTAGAAATCCAGCAACTGGCAGCCCTGAAGCCCTCTCACACAGAGAACTGTGCTCTCAACAAGTGACGCTCACTTGGTTAAAAATTAAATGCCAACGGACCACAGGCATTGACTTATCACACAGAGGAACTGGAAAAAACAACAAATCCCACCAGTCTGTAATAACTTAGAAATCCCCACAAGGGTTTTTTCCTTTGGCTCTGTGTGGAAATTAATAATTCTGCCATTATTTGGCTAATACAGAATCCTGGAATTGTTAAGGTTGGAAAATCATCAGTTCCAACCACTAACCCAGCACCACTGTGATCACCACCAAACCATGTCCTCCGCTGCCATATTCACACTTCTTTTAAATCCCTCTGGAGATGGTGACTCCACCATTGCCCTGGGCAGCCTGTGCCACTGCCTGACCCCCTTCTCATGATGAAAATCTGGTACAGTTCATGCAAGAGCCACATGACAGATTAAGACTGGGGTAGGAAATACTGAATCACCATTTATTGCACAACTGTCCACCACCATAAGTTCTGACTGCAATGAAGAACTGCAAAGAAATGAGAACAGGTGAATATGGCACCAACAACCACAGCTGACTGTGGAAAAAAAAATGACATAGCCAGTGTTAAGCTTTGAGCAGGTCTATTAATTTTAAGATAAAGAGCAGGAAAGAAACTCATGCAGCAGGAAAGTGTAATTGAAGAAGCACAGGTGGCATCTCACAGTCCATTTTAAGCTGTCTTGTGCCAAGTAAAGCTGGAAAACAGGCTGCAAAATAAACCAGGAGGCACATTTCTGGATCCTCAGTGACCTAAGAAATATTTTCCAGGTCTATGATTCAGCAAAAAGGAAAATAAATAAATAATCAAAGCAGGGATATAAAGCACCAACAGCCATCAGGAAGTGTGGGGCTGAAAATAGCAGCCAAGTGTCACCTTGATCCACTCCAACAAAGACTTTGGCAACAGTGACAAGTTGCTGGGTGACATCTCTGAGCTATTTTGGGCCCATGGCTTTCCACTGCATGGGGAGCCCCTCTGGGCCATCGGCACAGGGAGAGCACCAGCACCAGCCACAGCATTCCAGAGGGACTTCCAGACCAGGGATGGGGCTTGAAATGAGGGATTTGTGTCTCCCAAGAAGGCTGCTTCTTGTGGATTCAGAGATGGATGGGAGCAGATGGAAAAGGATCATTACCTCACCCTCTGGCCACAGCCACGTTCCTCCCCACGTTAGGGCTGAGCTCAAACACCTTCCCACCTTCTGCTGCTCCTCAGCGCCCAGCCCGGGCCACAGTGGGCACTCAGCACAAACAACCCTGAGAACAGCTGTGATCCAGAGCCAGGGAAACTGCAAACTGGGAGAAGAGATCCCCACAGCCTTGCTGATATCCTCTGCCCTTGGAGAAGGAGCTGTGGGTACTCCCAGCACTGCCTGGGGAGCTGGGCAAGGCACCAGTGGAGCCGAGTGACTCACACTCCAGGCACACTGGTTTTAAGGCTCACAGATAAGAAATGCATCTAATACATAGAAATAAGTTGTTTTACTGTAATTAGTTCTTAAAAAAAAACAAAAACAAAAACAAAAAACCAACTTGATCAAAAGCCCAAACCCTAAATAAAGCTGTTTGCATTGTCATAAGCAAGACCCTGAACTCGTCCCTGTGAATGGAGACCACGGTGCTCTCGCTGGTAGGAGGAAGGGGGATGGAATCACACATGATTCAAATCACTAATGCTTTGTTCAGCCAAACAACTCCATTAAATCTGGTGAGTTTGCTCTTGCAAGGACAGCAGGATCTCTGCTGAGAGCTCTGTCACCCTCGAGAAGACTCCAGACAGCACAACACAACAAACACCATTTAAAACCGAGACAACACCAGGTAGTTAGGATTGAAAATGGTTGAAAAGATATTGGCAAATAAACTGAATTTCCTAACAACCCTAAAAGTGAGCCTGGAATGGTCGCAGAAACATGTGGTTATGTTTAAATTTATATGCCCAAACTTGCTTAAATACAAGAAATACTGTCTGATTCATCCCTGCATCCAGTATCCAACTATTTGAATTCTATCCCATTATGCAGTCAGCACAATATTATAATTAAAGAACTATTTATGGTTTCACTAAATTTTTAAAGGTTCTTTTTCTGTTGAGTCACTATCCCTGAAGGGATTTAAAAGATGTATAGACATGGTTTAATGGTGGTCTGGCAGTGGGGGAATGTTTGGACTTGAAGTTCTTAAAGGTCTTTTCAACCTAAATGATTCTCTGATTCCTGTGCTCTCTCCTTCATGTTCTTATGCCTGGTTGGTACCAAAACTTCCATCCTGGAGGCAGTGAGAACTGCAGATGCCCTCACCTTGCATGACAGCCCTCAGCTGCCCAACAATTCCAAGGCAAGGTCTACTGCTAACATGTCATCTAATAGATTTCACCTCGAGAGAAAACTGATGTGTGTTCTGAAATTCAGAGCCTGAAGCAGGAAAACAAAACCCCAAAGGGTGAGACCCTCAGAGAACACACTTGCAAATTGCAAAGCTCTGAGGCTGTGCCAGCTGAACCAACAGCTGTGGCACAGTGGTTTGGAGAGAGGGAAAAGGATGCAGAGCTGCAGTGACAGGGAATTTACAACCCAACATCATCTGCGGGGCAGGAGGGAGCCTCCACCGGGGTCCTGCTGACCTGGACATGCACGTGAGGACTCCCTTGAGTCTTTCTTTTAAGATGCAGCTCAGATGAGATAAATAGTTTCCCTCTACAACATGTAAGGGCTGAGGACAAACCTAACAGCAGCATGAGCACATCTGGGAACTTGTGTTCCCAGAAACCAGGAGGGAAGACGGCAGACAAGCTTTTTTCCAAGGCCAGGCTCCTCCACTGATTCACATCTTGCTTCTAGTTACTTTTTCTTATCCACACTCCTGATCCACTGGTTATTTTTCTTGTTCTGTCTAAAAATAAGTCAAACAACTTCATTTGTGTGCCTAAATAACCCATTACTTTAAACTTTTGCCTTCTGAAATTATAGTTCAAAACTCCCTTTTAATGTTTTCCCCCTCCCATTCCCAGCTCTTTGTTCCCTTGCACATGTGGCATGCTGCTTCCTGCCCTCTTCTTTCTAACTGAGCTCAGATTAATTAAGCAGCCTTTTCTTTATTACAATGCTAAACCCTTTCTTTCTCTACAAATTAAAACCAAGATGATAGACCTTTTCTTCTGAGTGGTGGTTGCAAAAATAGTTCTCAATCTGTGTGGTGGATGGTAGGAACTTTAATACCTATTTAATTAATTGTTTTCATGTCAGACTGAGCAATGGTTAGGGCTTTTCTTTTGTGAGGTTGTTATTTATGTCTGTGACAGAGGACTAGGAAGCTGTCAGTGAAACCAGATGTCAGCTGCACCAGTTCCAGTGTACATGCTGATAAAAATCAACCAAAATCCACCAGAACAAAAGGCCTTGGTGCAGAGAGCACAGACATATAAAACCAAGCTCATGAGCAAGTGAAATCAGCCTCTGTTTTACAGATAACAAGTGACAAGCCCTGGTGTCAGATCCATCATCTGCTTCAGCCTCTCAGGGACTCCACAATGGTGACAGGACTCAGGACTGGAAATGCACAGCCATGAACTGGCTGCCTGCCCACAAAAAATCCCTGTTGGCTCCTTCTCCTGGCATTCATAAGGCTATTAAAGCATTTCCCACTCACTGCTTACAGTATCTTGATAATTAGACACCCTGGGACAGTTGGAGGAGCTCTTGGTGTCCTGCAGTTCCCTCATCCAGCATCCTCAGTGTGCTCTGCACACATATGGAACCCAAAGCCACCCCTTTCAGAATTAGCAGAAGCAGACAAAATTTCTCAGAAAAGATTCAGCTGGAAATCACAAGATCATATTGAATTCTGTAACTCAGGGAGAGGTTGATCTGGGTAAAAGAATATAAAAACCAAAAAATGGGTGTGGAGGACATACAGCTCCCCCCAAGTAGCTCCCCTAAAATCCAAGACCTCTGTCCCGGCATTTTGCAGTACTGGTGCTCTTTCTAGAACTCTAGACTGGCACAACAACTTGCTGAGTCAGGTGTTAGTGCTTCAGGCTTGACTCACACACAGTTTTAATCAAGTAACCTGCTCTCTGGAGCTCACAGAAAGCTCGTTTAAAGAATAACATCAACAGCAAATTTGTCATCTTCAGAGGGGGCTGGAAGTTTTCCTCCCACTTCAACATCGATCATCTTAAACTGCTCTTTGATGAAATTCCCTTATCTCTCACACAGCTCATCAGGGTTTGCCTCTCCAAACCCCAACACATGGTCCTGGCCCAGGGAGCTCCTCCTGCCCTTGTCCCAGGGGTGGGAGGGGACAGTCACAGCAGCAGGGCACAGGCTGTCCTGCTCTGGTACCACTCACGTGCTGCCAGACCCCTCAGAAGGACTGCAAGAGGCAGGACATTCCTCCACACCACTACTGGTGTTGTTCCTCTTACCAAGAGTCCAGTTATGTCTGTTTTAGATGGGGAGCACCCCTAAAGCCTCACTGTGGACTCTCTACATGTGGCACCACCCAAGGAGGGGCTTCAGCAGCACTTGGTGGCAGATCTGGTAACACATGCAGGATAAACCACTTGGAGGGCTCAGCAGAGCTTCAGAACTAAGCACAGCTGAGGAGGCTGGGCTGCTCCTGGATCTGTGGAAGTGTCCAAGGCCAGGTTGGACAGGGCTTGGAGCAACCTGGGAGAGTGGGAGGTGTCCCTGCCCATGGCAGGGGTGGAATTAAATGATCTTTAAGATCCCTTCCAAGCCAAATCAGTATGTGATTCTATTATTCTCTAATGCTAACCAAAGACAACTGGTGCATGTGAAACCCTCCAAGAGGCTCTGCTGTTTGCAGTGTGCACTAACAGCAGCAATTCTGCTGTCCCTCCACTGGCCAAACACATTTGCAATTGTAAAACAAGCACAGTCCATGGAGAAGTTGCAGAGGGGAAAGAAAGAAGAGAGCAGGGGGAAAAGACAAACTGTAGCAGTTGGAAGTACTTAAAGTCACAGATTCTGGAAAGAAAAAACCTGTCTCCTCCTCAGGATCCCACCCTTTGGCAGGAAAAACCCTAAAACCTTTAAAGGCTACTGCAGAGGACAAAGAAGGAATAAGAGCTGATAATCCTCCCTAACCCTCACTGTGCTTTCTCAGCTCATGTCTATACAACACTGGGATCATCTATCACTTTCCAAAAATACTACTCATTTCCTGTATTTCTGTAATTCTATCCCCTGGCATCAAACACTACCTTCTGTCTTTGTTTCCTCATCTCAGATGGATGTACTTTCCTCCGATAACAACGGCACATTCTCTAACAAAGCCCCTCCAGCCCCTGGGTTCAACTGCTATTGAATCTCTCTCCCTCTGCTATACCACAGGACTGGTTTGAAAGAGTGAGTCATTCAAATGATTTAAAGTCTTACACATTTATGAAAATTTTAAAATGTGGAGTAGGAAGAGGAACAAACCCCCACTGCACCCAGAGGCAGAGAACAACCCAGCTACCTGACATTCTGCACCCCTTCTACACAACTCCTACAGTGTCAGCTTGCCTTCTGAGTTTGCAACAACCCCTGTGAACCCTCTCCTGTGGGCTGCCTCCTTTTCCCAGCCCTTTCCCACCTCTGCAGTCCTTGCTGTGGTGCTGAAGTTGCTGCCAATTTACACTGGCCTGCTCTGCACTGAGCAGCAGATGCTCCATGACTCATGCAGTGCTTGCAGACACAAGTTATCCATAACAGCACTCTAATTAACAATGCCAAATGTCAGCTCTCCCATTCAAACATGGACAGCTTCATGTGGATGGCCACGCTAATTTAGGAAGTGGTGTCTACCCCCTTGAAGCATTCAAGGCCAGGTTAGATGGGACTTGGAGCAATCTGGTTTTAGTGGAAGGTGTCCCTGCCCATGGCAGGGGTGGGGATGAGATGAGGCCCCCTCCAACCCAATTCATTCTGGGATTCTATGACAAAAATACAAAGGGAAAGTAAGAGATGCTGATTTTCACCTATCATATGAATGATTTTTATTGAATTTTGAGTGTCAGAAAGAGACAGACATTCAGAAGAGGCAGGTAGCAATCTGGCCTTGGAAAAAGATAAGGAAAAAAAATGAATATCTTTGCACTGCTAAGAGCTAAATTACAAACACATACACACACACAGAGACACACACAAGCAGAGCTGTAGTACACTTCCTGAATGGAATTTTAAGTACTCACAAGCAGAGATTTTCCATTTCACTCCAAAGCTTTACCTGTCACTGAAAGGCCAGGGAATTTAGGGATTACACACAAACCCCATCATGAAAGGAACGGCCGCTGGCCTTTTCCCGCGGTGACGAGGTGGGACCCGCCCGCCGCCTGCCGGGCACAGCCAGACGCGCGGCAGGCGCCGCTCGCCTCCTTCCTTTGTCCTTCCGCCTCAAAAACAGGGAATGCTGCACGACCCCTCTGTGCCAGCTGGGGAACAGAGTACGGGCGAGCAGCAGCTCCGGTTCGCAGGATTTCTGGATGCTGGAAGGCCGTGACCCATGGCTATCCGATCAGTACAAACCATGTTTTATTCCCTGCACTGTCTGCCTCCAGGAGCCCTGTGTCCTGAGGGCAGTCAAGAATCTAGAGCTTGGTAGAGACAGCCTTGGAAGAAAAGCCAAAATCAGAGTCTCTGAAGCCTTGAAGGGACTTTACAAAACCTCACTTAACAGGCCAAGAAAGTGATACAGAACAACAGAATGACAGACTGGTTTGGGTTGGAGGAGACCCTAAACTCCTCTCATTCCAGCCCCTGCCATGGCAGGGACACCTTCCACTATCCCAGGTTGCTCCAAGCCCTGTCCAGCCTGGCCTTGGACACTGCCAGGGATCCAGGGGCAGCCACAGCTGCTCTGGGCACCCTGTGCTAGGGCCTGCCCACCCTCCCAGGGAACAATTCCTGCCCAATATCCCATCTAACCATGTCCTCTGGCAGTGGGAAGCCATTCCCTGTGTCCTGTCCCTCCAGGCCCCTGTCCCCAGTCCCTCTCCAGCTCTTCTGGAGCCCCTTTAGGCCCTGGCAGGGGCTCTGAGGTCTCCCTGGAGCCTTCTCTTCTTGGGTCTGAACACTCCCAGCATTCCCAGTCTGGCTCTACAGCAAAGAGGCTCCAGTCCTCCTGATACAAAGGGAAATTTAAAAAAGAAAATAAAAAAAGCCCATAACAACAACAACCCCCTGGAATTTAACTCAATAAACAGGCAGAGTAAAGAAGTTCATAGACAGATTTATTGCTTAGGGCAGGACTAGCAGGAGCTCCCCAGCTCAGTCCAGCAGCTCGTCTCTCACCAGCACAGGGAAGCGCCGCCCCCCCTCACAGAGCTGGGTGTGGATGGCCCGCAAGAGCCCTGCAGAGCCCTCGGGGAATGGCCTGGGCTCCAGGACAGGCAGCAGTTCTGCCATCATCACCTGGCAGGAGCAAAGGAAACACTGTCATCAGAGCCAGCAGCACTCCAGTATTCCTTGAAGTGGCTGCATAACAAGAGAAATCTAATCAGAGCAGCATGACTAATAACAGACTAATTGATTGATGGATACTTTCTTTTGTCATATTTAATAGAGGCAGAGTGGTTCATTTTCTGTTCATGAGCTACTTCAGTAGCCACCCAGTATTTGCAGAGCAGTGAGACAAGTGGCAGTGCTGCTGCCCCGCTGCAGGGAAGGCCCAGCACTGGGATGAGATCAGCATCCTGCAAGAATCTGAAGCTGGTGCTGGCTCAGGAGCTCTGCAGCCACGCACTGAAGTGCTGACTAAGCTCAGCCCTTCACTCAGGACTGTTCCCAGCACCTCCCAGTTATGCCAGAAGCCTAAGTGGCCAACTCCAGCCCAAACAGGCTACAGGGACTCAAACTGTCCAGCATTCACTGGCCTGGCTGCTGCCCCATTAAGCCTGTGTTGGGATCTCAGCCCATGCTGTCAACCAAGCAGTGCAGCAGCAGTATCAGCTCTGGGATTAGGGCTGACTGACAACTCAAGCACGGTGATTTCAATCACTGGACAAAAATTGGTCTTTGGTGCCCCGCTCTTCAATTAATGCTCAGACATTTTGCCTGGGGATTTTGTTTTTTCTTTTTTCATCTGGCATGAGGTTATAAAGTCTGAGCAGCCTGCACACCAAAACCACCCAGCCTGCTACACACTCTGCCTGCCCAGGAGAGAGGACAAATGCATGTGTCAGCCACCTCCCTAAAGGCTGCCAGAGCTCCAGGAGTGTTTGGACAACACTCTCAGGCATAGAGTGGGATTCTTGGGCTGTCTGTGCAGGGCCAGGAGGTGGATTTGTGATCCTTGTGGGTCTCTTCCAACTCAAGTTATTCTGTGATCCCATGATTGTTCCCTGGTGGATACAGAGAAGACCCAAACAGAATAGAGTCCAGAGTATCTACAGGAGGTTCCCTGTCCTGTTGTAGGCAAGTCTCTGTGCAGGGACAGGAGAGCAGGACACAGCTGCTCATCTCTGGGGAGTCTCTTTCTACAGACATGAAAGCTACCTCAGGGGAAAGCTGGCACATGAGGGAGTGCTGCACTGCTCCACTTCCACCCACCTGCTGTGCTCCTGATACCTGAGAAGAAACAGATCTGCACCATCAAGGACAGCTAACAGCTACCAGGAATGTCTGTGATACTTGGCATTCCACCATGGAAAGGCAGTGGATGGGCCTGGCCCAGAAATAGGTACATCCTTTTCTGGGGTATTTATCTTGTTCCATGTCCACTTACTTCACCTGTCCCAAGAATTTCACTTATCCTGCACACTCTGCACAGAGCTGCTTCAGACCCTCAGGGCTCACCCTATTTGGGTACATGTGCAGAAGAAACTGAGTCAGCCAACAGAGCAGCAGGAATCAGGCTTTGGTCACCACTTCATTTTGGGCAGATTAAAAAATACCCCAAACCCTTCATAATCCATTATGCAGGATTATAATGCTGAAATCCTATTTGAAGTCAGGTAACAATCTGTCTTCAGCCACAGGGCTTCAGCCAGTTATTAATAGTGCCTATCTGGCTTACAAAAAAAATGACTTTTCCAAAGCCTCTATCATTCAGGTCAATGGCAAAGAATAGGTCAAAGGAGTAGATTTGATTTCACAGATCCTCTCTGCCCTTTGCAGCTGGCTGAGAAGAACAAGTAATCCCTGTGTGAGGCAAACTCTCTGCTCAGGCTGCTGAAGAAGCTGACACCTCCTACCCTGTTCTTACAGTCTCAGAATGGTAAAAGCAAGAATAGCAGCACATTGGTTTGAGATTTAAAAGGAAAGCAACAGAGAACAGAGGAGCTCACCAGCTGGAAGTCACACAGGAGGGAATGAGGGAGTGGGTGCCCTAATAGGGCTGTAAAGGTCTGACAAAAGGGGCATTACCAATGACATCCTCCACTGCCAAGTTTTTTCAGAACAGGTAAATAAAATCTTATCAGGAGAGGGCATGTAAGGGCCTCAACTCTGGCCCTAACAAAAACAATAGCAACAAAAGTCCCATTCACCAACAAAGAGAACAAGGCATAAACACAGAAACATCACTGGGGGAACTTGCTATGCTGCTGCTGCCCATCAACACCTTGTACTCAGCTGGTGGCCCACAATTGTTCTTTTCTTTCCCTGCTCCTGGAGCACTAGCACTTCCCCAGACTCACCTTTTGTAAGGCAATCTCTTGGTGCAGCATTGACACTTGCAGCTTCAAGGCAAACAGGTCTCTCAGCTCCTGGAGACTGGAGTAGCAGAGGAGAGGCACAGACAGCATGTCTGCACTGTCACAGCTGTGTCCCCTGGCAGGGTTACAGGCTGGAGAGCAGCTCCCCACATCCCCTGTGTAGTCTGGACGCAGCCTCAGCTGGGACTCCAGAGCTGCCAGGGTACAAGAAATGACAGGAGACAAAAACATACAAGTTAAAACTGTACTTGCAGACTTTATGATCTATTTACTGTTCCCAGAAACTAATGACTAAAGACCCTGTATTAATCATTATTTATTATTATTAATATTATCATTAATTAAAGTCCTCACACATGACACAATCAGAACACCCTAAGCTGTGCCTGCAGTGTCCCCTCCCCAGCCCTCTGGACCTGCAATGGCAGTTCAAAGCTACAGGTCTCTCCTGAACACAGAGGAGTAGCACACAGGTACCTCAGATTTGTTTGCCAACAGAGAATTAAGTGCTCCATTACCATAAAGATAATCAGCAGAAAAATAACCTTGGTCCAGTGTCCTGCACACAGATGGCAAAGGCCCAGGTTCAAGCTGACCACAAACACAGGGACTGTCTCACCTGCTCGCAGCAGCTGCAGCTTTTGCAGGCACTGGGACACCGTGGTTTGCAAACCCTCCAAAGTCAGAAGGCTTTCATACTCTCCTTGCAGAGTGGAAGGGTCTACAAGAGAAGCAGAGAAAAGGTGTGAGCACTGTGAACCTTCCTCCCCAAACAGCTTCCAGAGTGGCCTCGGGTTCACCAGCATTCATTTCAGGCAAGAGAATGTTCCTGTCCCTCATGTCCAGCACACGCCAAGAACACAAAACACATGAAACTGGAGCCTAAATCATCCTTATTCCACCTTCAACCCTCCCACTGCCCTTTTTGCCTCCTTACCTGCAGGCTCAGCTTCCACATACTGCCTCAGACGGGAGGGGACATCCTGGAGGCCCCTTAATTCCTCCTCTATCTCTGCAGGACTGGGGGTCAGCTTCGGGGAGCAAAACTCAAACAGCAGCTTAAGGAAGGTTCCACAGCAGCAGCTCTGTGCAGCACCCTGAGCCCCAGGCCAGGCTAGCTGGGATCAGGGCAGAGGGGACCAGCCTGGGAAGTGGCACTGCAGGGGGAATGGGAGGACAGCACAGCACAGCTGTGTAGGACACGCTTGTCTTGTGGCCGCGTTTGGCTGGATCAGAAGTTTTATAAGTGCTCAACAGCTGTACTGTGAAAAAAAACACTGTCTAGAAACCCAACTGGAAGTCCTGTTACTGGAGGCATAACTCTCTCCAGCTGGGAGCTCACTGCAGAGCAATTGCACCCTGTGCCTGCTAAGAAAGGATACAGTCATCTGGATCCTCTCCATAAAATGGGCCCTTGCAGCTGCTGCATCTGCACTTGTTTGGCACAGATGGCATCTCTCCCATGCCCTGAAATTCCAAAGGGACAGGAGATGAAGTTCTGCTCCTTTGTACCAGACAGTGCTCACACTGAGCAGTGACACACCAGTGTGGCATATCAGTGCTTTAATTACAAGTGTCTGCCTCCCCCTCTCTCTCACAGGTTATTTATCAGCCATTCCCAACTCCCTCCCACGGCTGCTATCAGACCAACAAGGACACCCTGCAGAAAGCACCAGACACTGCAGAACACCTGTTACTCCCTCTGCTTGTTTTGAGGGGAAGGATTGGAAGACAGACAGCACATTTCCATAAGACGAATGTGAATTCACAGCACATCCCTCATTCTGCTGTATTATCCTGTATGTGTTTATACCCCATAGGAAGCAATATATTTTCCCTTCCTTTCTTAGCAGTAAGTCATTTGCTTTTCTGTACATTTATTCTGTTAGTATAGGTGTACAAAAGAAAAAAAAAGGACAGGACAAACTCTCACCCCAAGTACTTCATGTTCCAAACTTACTTAAATTCTTCATTAATAATTTTTTTGCAGGGGACAAAGTGGAATGTTTGGCAAGCAGAATGACAGCAGTATATCAGGGATGCAAGACAGAGGTTTAAGGACAGTATCATGAGAAAGCTGGCCAGGACTTCACACCAGAGTCCACCAGTTCTTCAGATAAAGCACTGCACAAATAACAGCACGACCAGAGAAATGCATTTCACTCACAGAGTTCAACATCCCCATGGATGCACAGTCCCCATAATATCCTTTCCTCCCAAAACCTGCCGCAGTAAGCGAGAGCCATCAGGAAGAAGCTTAAAATAGTTCTGCAGTGCCTGACTAACTCAAGTGTGCATGTGTCTTCTCTCTAGCCTAATGGGTCTTTAAAATCATGTTAGAATCTGCAGATTTCACAAATACATTATGCAAAGAAGTGGCAAGGTTAATGGAACAGGAAAGAACAGAAGTTCCCAGGCAAGATGCAAACCCTCTACAAGGGATCTTTAGTGCAAAGGTTATTCTCAATCTGTTACTGAGTTGAAAGCAATAGTGAGAAGTATAAAATTACACCAAAGTTATTAGAATGCTGAAAGGCTCAATTTAGAAGTGAAAATGAAGGGTATAAAGCCTTTACAACTTGCAAAAGGGCAACTAACAAACTGGTGTGAGATAAATGACAGTTTCTGAGAGGAGGAGGAATTCTTGAGGGCAGCACAAGGGGCTATAGTTAGATTTAAGAACGGGTTTATGCATACTATCTGAACAAAGAACATAATGAGCAGTCTGCTGAAGTATGGCAAGATTTCTCAGAGAAAATGTGGGAAACCCTTTCCCTTTTGTGGGAAAATGTGGAGAAGGGACTAGAGCATGCAAACCCCAACCACCTGCCCCATCCCTGCAGTTACACTGTAGCTGGCTCTGTGTAAGAGTTCAGCAGCTGGAACCAGCCTCAAACACAGTTGTGGTGCTTGCAGGCTGCAAAGGCAGGGCAGGGATGGTCTGGGAAACTCTTGTTGGACAGTGTATAGACACCCATCCCATCCTGCCTGAACAGGTGTATGGCACCAGCAGAGACTTCTGCTGCACCAAACCCACTATTAAGGCATTCTAGGAAACTTCATGACCCAGTGACCAACAGTAATTAGCCCTCGGAAAACAAAAGTAGCACTAGTGGCTATAGTAACACAAGAACACACCTCCAGCAGCAGCCTTGGGAGCTCTTCCTGCTACCAGTTCAGGCCCCACACCCTGTGGGGTCACCAGGGCACACAGAACAGCCACACCTGACCCCTCCTCACAGCCCTGAAGCTGAGGGTAGTTCTGGACTGGTCTTACCTGGAGTTCTTGGAATAGGCTTTCCTGTAGGGAAGGGGGAGCTTCAGCTGGGATCTGTAAAACAGGAGAAGGATCAATCCTGGCAGCAGGAAAGCAATTAACTGAGCCTTGTCTTCCAACAGGGAAAATGGTGTTTTGCTAAAATCTGAAATTAACTGAGCTGCAATGGGAGATGTCAGCAACTCTGGAGATTGGATCCACCACTTCAGGCTGTCCTCAAGGATGGAAGATTAGGTTGCTCATTCAACTCCAAAGGCATCATGGAGCTGAGCTGGAGGAGCTCCTGCATCCTGCCATGAATCATCCAAGGTGGGCAGCTGGGAGCAAAGCCATGGCACAGCAGAGCACAGACACGGAAACAACACCTTCAGGGAGGCTGCCCTGCCATACCCCGATGCCCTACCTTAGCAGGACAAGGCAGCTCTGCTTAGTACCATATCAACACTCAAAGAAATAGAGAAGGGACATTCCAGTCTCCACTGGGAATACAATTCTTAACCCTGAAGCAGAATAATCCCTAAATTGTTATTACAAAATCAGGAGGGTTGGCAGTTGTTAGTCACATGCAGACTAGGAATGCACGGCCACAGTTGGGAATTTAGGTAAATGTTTGAATCCTGATCCCTGTTCCCACAGCAACTGTCACTAAAGTGTTCTGTGGCCCTTCCAATGCCAGTGAAAAGGGTAATTTCCTCCCTGCACAAACACAACAGTTAGGTTGTGGCAGCTGAGAGAAATATTCCTCAACTTTCCAGCGACATCAGATTCAGCTTCAATGTTTTGTTAAAGCGGAAGAGGAAAGAAATTACTTAAACAAGACAGACTGGCATGAATGCAAAGCCAATCTTCAAGGTATAATTTTGCCACTTTTCCACAGAGAATCTCAGTAAGATTCTCTTCATAATCCTTCCTACACCAAACCTTTGAACCAACTGCACTCTGTCAGTCCTGGAGTAGTTTGAGTAGTTACACAGCAGTATGTTACAGGTTAACAGGGATAGTATCAAACCCAGATGCCATCACTCCAAACAGCACAAGGGCACATGCTTTAGAGAGAGAGAGAGAAAATAATGCATTATGTATTATCACTGTGTAAAAACCAGAATACACAAAAAAAATCAATATGCTATAATAGAGAGTACACTCAAAGGAAAGCTAAAGCTCAAGAAAGCTCTACAGAGACAGCTTCCCAAAACACTCACAGGGGACTATGAAACATCAAAACTCTTAATTGAAAGGCTTTCAAAGTCACAGCCATCCAAGAATAAGCCCTTAAAATGAAAACACTTACTCAACCACAATAAAGGCTTTTTAACTGTATGGGATTCTTCGTCTTGAGAGGGATGTGAAGAGGTTTATGCCAGGCTGGGACTGCCAGAGCAGCCACAGCAGTACAGCAGGATCTGTACACGTGGCAGTGAGTGCAGCAGAACAGGAGAGGTACCCATGTCCCACACTTACCCCTTTTCCTGCAGGGTGCCTGTCCCCCGTGAGGTGCTCCTTCCCCATGCACCTGCAGTGTCCACCTTTTTCATGGACTCTCCCAGGAAACCACAACTTTTCTTCCCTGCATCAAGTAAGTGCTTGCCAGCAGCTATGGAATTCGTTCCTGCAGCTGAATCCCCTCCAGAAAAGCTTTGCTGCTCATTTGGGGTAGATTCAGACAAGCCAAGTGTCTCCTGTGGTCCAGCTGCAGCACAGACCTCTCTGGCACTGGCACCACTTGCTGTCCTGTGACTCCTTCCTTGTTTGGAAGTCATTCCTTTTGAAGAAATCTTCCCAGCTGTCCTGGGGCCTTGAGCAATACATCTGGCTGGGACTTTCCTCTGCAGTTTCTTCACATCTGGGTCAGTCCTGTAAGGGGCTCTTAATTGGAATGGAGAGGGCTTCTTTGACAACAAAGGCTTTTTGCTTCCAGCTGTCACCTTCCTGCACTCAAGAACATTCTCAACAGGTACAGGCACCTGCTGCTCTTCAGCTTTCTTGGGAGCACGTGCCTCACCTGCCCACTTTTGTCCTGTAGCTCCCTGAGCCTCTAATGGAATTTTCAAGATGCTTTTCCTGATTTTCAGTGCTTTCTCTAAGGCCCTGTTCAGCAGTTCCAGCTCCTCTAGCTCCTTGGGTGAAGGCCTGTCTTCTGCAAGAAGAGAAAACATGTCAGAAGTCTCACACCTGGTTGTTCCCCATCAGACTCTTCACTAGCTTGTTCTTCCAGGTGGCACAGAAGGAAACCAAACCTAACGAATGGTGCAGGGGGTATTGTTTTAGCTGTGGGAACTGCACAGAGGATGCAGGCAGGATTGCCAGAAGCTTTGAAGACCCAGGATAGATGTGAGCCACAGGAGGACAGTTCTCTTGAGTCATCCTCAACAAGTGACATTCCCTCAACAAGTGACCCAAGTGACACTTGGGTCAGGCCCACAGTCACTTCATTGCCAGCCTTGGCTAACGAGGCACGACTCCAAGCTAACCCCAAGGAGAAGAGCAGGAGGAAAAAGGCAGAGGGGTATTTAGGTGGATGCAGAGCATTGGAATGACTCCTAGCACCGTGACTGGCCCGCTGTGACATGAGGGGGCACCGGCCCGGGGGAAGCGCTCACCATGTTCAGTGCTGGAGCCTGGCTGTGGCCGCTCCCCTTCTTCATCATCCCTGGAGGGAACAAACAGCGACGAGGGCCAGCGTTGCTGCACCGAGACGAGACCAGCACCGCCGGCCCGCGGGGCCTCGGACACGGCTCCCTCCGGGCCGCCCGGGCATGGAGGGCCCCGGCAGGGTCGCCACACACCGGGTCACCAGCGCCACAGGAGCTCCCGGCTCCGCGCACACCCGGGTCCCGCACTCACCAGCGCCACAGGAGCTCCCGGCTCCGCGCACACCCGGGTCCCGCACTCACCAGCGCCACAGGAGCTCCCGGCTCCGCGCACACCCGGGTCCCGCANGCGCTCGCCGCTTCTCCTCCGTTGCCTTTGGCGCTTCCCTCTCTTTCCTGCCCCTCTGAGGGGGCTCGGGCACCGCGGGCCCGTCCCGCAGCCCGAGGTACCCGGCGTCTCCTGGGGTCAGGACGCAAACAGGACTCGTTCCCCCCGGCCCGGGCAGTGCAGCGCGCCCAGGACACAGAGCCCCCGGCGCTGAGGGGCTGGAGCGCCGCGCCCCGCACTGGCCCCGCAGCGGGACCGTCCCGGGGCCGGTGTCGGCCCGGTTCCCCGGGAACCCTGCCAGAACCACCTTCAGCCCGGCGGACACAGCGCACAGCAAACTGCTGCCGCCGCCCGTGGTTTGCATCCGCATAAAAGAGAATTTGTGAGGTTTTTTGATGGAGAGGGGACTCTGCCTTGCCCTGCGGCTGTGGGAGCTGCCGGGTTGGTGCCGCGGGCTCCGAGCGCTGCTGGATCCCGTCAGGATCAGCTCTCGCTGCAGAGCAGTGCAGTTCCCCAGAAGAGCCCGTAGCTGGCACTCGGCACTGTTTGTTCAGGCAGCTGAGGAGCAGGAATCCAGTCCTCCCGCTTGCACAGCAGAATGAAAGTTAACGAAAAGTCAGAAAGTAGGAAAGAAGTGGTTCTTTTCCTTCAATGGCCGAATCTTGAGGTTGAGGTGCTCGTGATTCTCTGCAGCCACGTGACCACAGACTTTTTAAAAGACAAGCTGAGAATTCAGGTGATTCATTGACACAGAACTTGAAAACTGCGTCTAAAACATTACAAAATATCACCAAAATCATCACACATCGTGAGTTTCCACATTCTCGAACTCAACATTCTTCCAGTTGTAATTTGCACTTTTGGCACAGACAAAGAATGATTTCTCTCTCTGTATACTTTGCAATTGAATCTAGCAAATAGCCTGGCCCCTTTCTGCCCTGAATCTTGCAAAGAAGTGTGAGTTCACTGTCAGAACACTGTGAACAGCTCTGAGGTATGAGTCCAGGTAGAGCCCAGTTAGATATCCCTGGTCTCAGCAGGGCTGACGGGGGTATCAAACACAGAAAAAATATTTTAATCAGCAAAGTCACCAGCTGCAATGCTGTGACACCCTGGGATGCACAGCAGCAGGACAAGAAGAGCTCCTTTTCAGACAGCTACCTCTCTCTGAATCATGAAATATCCTGAGTCAGAAGGGACACACAAGGATCATGAGTCCCATTCCTGACCCTGCACAGACCCCCCCAACAATCCCACCCTGTGCATCCCTGGCAGTGCTGTCCAAACACTCCTGGAGCTCTGGCAGCCTCGGGGCTGTGCCCATTCCCTGGGGAGCCTGGGCAGTGCCAGCTGCCCCTGGGGGAAGAACCTTTTCTGAGATCCAATCTAACCCGCCCTTGGCACAGCTCCAGCCGTTCCCTTGGGTCCTGTCCCTGTCACAGAGCAGAGATCAGAGCTGGCCCTCAGCATGAAGCTGCAGCCCCCAGAGAGCTCTGCCCTCAGTCTCCTCCAGGCTGAACAAACCCAGTGCCCTCAGCCACTCCTCACACAGCTCTGCTTCCCTCGAGACCCTTCACCATGCTCGTGTCCCTCCTTTGCTCTCCAGTAACTTTAGATCCTTCTGATACTGCCCAAAGCTGTGCCCCGGGTAGGTGAATTCCTGCAGGCTGGGACTGGCCAGGAGATAGAGCCCTGGACTCCTGGAGCCTCCAGCATCCCCTGCTGTCCCAGGGTGAGCACAGCCTGGGCTGTGAGAGTGACACCTCTCCTGAGGCACCTGCATGCTGTTGGCATTTAAGTATTAAAAACAACCAAAAAAGGGGATTAAGCTGCTATAATCCGGGGAAGTCATCTGAAGCACGAAGCTTGCTGGAGCAGCACTACTGACATGGCTACCTCTTGCATCCAGTCTCTGTGGTTTGGCAGTGCTAAAAATGATCCCCCAAACCCAAGGATCCCTTTGTACGGGAGATGAATCAAGTGTGTGCCCCTCCTGAGCCTGTGGCTTTGTGCAGGCAGTAGAATTCCCCCCAACAGACAGGAAAGCTTTAATGCAGGCACTTTGCTGTTAAGCTGCACCTTGCAGGGAAGAAGGACAGATGACTCTCTGCATGTTGGCTTACAGTAAAGATTCAGGTGAGGCAAGGGCTGCTGCCATCACAAAATCAGGAGGGTCAGTGTGGTGGAGAGGGCAAGGCTTTACCTTGCCCCTTCCAGCTGCAATGAGCACTGGTTAAACCATGGCAGAGACATTGGGGTGAGGTGATAATTAGCAGGTGGAGAGCAGAAACTTCCTGACAGAGATAAAACCACTCTACTGATGCTCAGGGCTCAAACTGACACTGGACATTGCAGCCCAGCTGCTCCCACTCCCCTCTCCTACCCCCTCCACACCTCCATGATGGGCTCCTGCTGCCCTGCCTTCCGAGGAGCCTTGGAACAGGTCAGCTGGGCAAATCAGTTCCTGCCTTCTCTTGAGGGTAGTTGGGTTTCCAGTGGATCACCTGACAAAGCCAGCTGAGGAAAAAGCCCCGGGTGTGTGTATCTGACTCTTTTCACTGAGAGCAACTTGTGCTGGGAGAGCCGTATTCTGTTCATGTAACAACAGCCCTGCACCAGTACAGACCTGATGTGGCACAGCTGGCACAGCAGACATTGGTGCCAGGGCCTGGATTTTAAGCTAACAGAGTCTTAGCTGTGTTTCTGCTTCATGACATTGCTTGCTGGGAAGATGCTGGGTACCTCAACCTGGCACACGTGCTAAGCAACATTTCACCTGGTGCAAAGATTTAGTTACAAAAGACAGATTAAAATACTCATGTGATGTACAAGGGACTGCTGCTGGTACACAGCTCTTGCACCAGTTATTTTTGGGCCTAAAGTCATGAGAATCTTGCACAGGTGAGATGTACTGGAAGTTACACTGTCAGCACACATTCACTGCTCAGGGTGACAGATGCCAGGTGGCATTCTGCAATCTGTGTTTCTATTTTCCTGAGAGCTCAACTCTCTAATATGGGTCAGCTAACAAAAATAACTGTCCAGGCACTGGGTTCTCCTGCTGGGTGCCTAAAGCTCTTTGAAAGCCATGCCCATAACCCATCATGGTAGGATTCCCTGGGGTAAAATTCAAGTAGACATCACTTAGCAACAAGAAGAGAAAAAAATTAAACCAGGAGATAAATTTCACCCCACTTTCTATATTATTGCTATATTGTTTTATTCCATGAGCTGTGCTCCTCCTGTGTGCTGCTCATGGGGATCAGTGCTGTTTGCTGAGCTGACAAAATCCTCCCTATGCACACGGGCATGTTGTGGTTCAACCCCACCCAGCAACTCAGCTCCACACTGCATGAGCTGTGCTCCTCCTGTGTGCTGCTCATGGGGATCAGTGCTGTTTGCTGAGCTGACAAAATCCTCCCTATGCACACGGGCATGTTGTGGTTCAACCCCACCCAGCAACTCAGCTCCACACTGCTCCCTCACTCCTTCCCAGTGGGATGGGGGAAAACATTATAAAAGTGAGAGAACTCATGGGTTGAGATAAAGACAGTTTAAAAAGAAAAGCAAAGGCCGTGCCAGAAAAACAGAACAAGGAATTCATTCCATGCTTCTCCAGATGTTCCACCAGGACACTGTCATAGGTAACAGTTCCTTGTCATAGGAAAGGTTGAACAGTTTGCAAACTTTTTTGTTTACAAACAGTTCATGGGTGAGGGGATGGTGTTAATGTCTTTGAAATGGGTTTTTATGTCTCTGCCTGCTTCAAGCAGCAAGTTTGTTACAGCACCCAGACAGCTTTGACTCCTGAAATAGGAAAGTGAGTCTACACGAGCAGAGTTTCTGAACTTTGGGGTAAAATGACAGCTTCAAGGGGGATATGTGGTAGGCATTTCAGGAGGGCTGTACATTCCTAGTACCTCGGCAATAGGGAAAGGAGAAGGGCAACATGTGGCCTGGAGTTTGGGATAAAAGGAGGCTGTGCCCTCTGAAACCTCAGGAAAGAAAACCCCTCAGGTGTGTGCCCTGGTGGACTCTCTCCCTTTATTTGAATAAAGTTGCAGGACTCGTTCTGTCTCCTTTATGGGCCCTGGCTTTTCACAGTGTCATTTTCCATACAAGTCCAACCATTAATCCACATCCCTAGGTGCCACATCTACATGTTTTTTAAACACCTCCTGGGCTGGTGACTCTACCACTGCCCTGGGCAGCCTGTGCCAGTGCCTGACTACCCTTACAGTGAAGAAATTTTTTTCTAATATCCAACATAAACCTCCCTTTGGCAGAACCTGAGGTTGCTTCAGCTTCAGCTGGCTGTGTGAAAAACGCTGACAGCAGGGACGCTCTCACTGGGAAATACTCTGTATCCTCACCCTCTTCCTGAATGTTACATTCAATCACCCCTGTATGAAACAAAACAGGGAGGATAAAGGAAGTCTCCTGGATGTGAAACCATGAAACAGATTGTCAGGAAAATTAATCCACAAGCACCAGAGGTTTATGTCCAAAAAGGAGACAGAGGGGTCCTGTAACTTTATTCTAATAAAAGGGAGAGGCCATGGGGTATTTCCTAAGGGGCCTCTCAAATTTTTGGAGGATGCAGCCTCCTTTTTATCCCAATTTCATGGTCTCATGTCCCTCTCTCTTTCCCCCTTGGCTGAGGTACTTGAGAGGTACAGGCTTCTGGATACACCTAATACCTAACACCCCCTTCTAATGTATAATACCCCCTTTGTCTTTTCCTTCTGTTGCTCCTTATGGAATTTATACTTCTTCCCATTGTTCCTTTCATCTCTCAGTATTCAGTTTTATTTCTTAGCAAACCTACAGTTTGAAAAGACAAATTTCCCATTCCATTTACCAACTAGTGGAATCCTTGCCATTGTTTCTCTTATCTCTCAGTATCTAGCTTTATTTACTAGCAGATCCACAGTTTGTTTGTAACAAGTCCCTTATTTCTTTCAATGGAGCTACAATGTGTATCCAAGTTGGAAAAGACTGCAGCTGAGGTGAGAAGATCCAAAAGAAAGGGGAAGTTCTTTCCAAAAGTGGTCTCATGTCCAGTTTGGAGTTCAGGCTGGAGGAGCACCCTGTGTGGGGAGTGCAGGGCTCTGGGGAGTGCAGGGCTCTGGCAGCTGGGTGCCCTGTCCTGTTCCCTTCGGGCTCCAGCCCTCCTTACTCTGGATGCGGCCCTGCCGTGGCTGCAGCTCCCTCATGGGGACACAGGAGCTGCTGGGAAGAGCCTTCTCCAGAGGCTCTGATTTCACTGCTGGAGCAGAGCAGGGATGTGAGCAGCTGCTGTCCCACAAGAATTCCTGCCAAGGGCAGAGGCCAAAGCCCCGGGCTGAAGTGCAGGTGATCCCTGGCCAGGCTGTGCAAATCCGGGCTGGCTCTCAAGAGATCCTGTCTGGCCATATGGGAAGCAAGAGAGGAACTGTGGTTTGGTGTTTCAGCAAGGAGAGCTGGGCTGTGGAGTGAGACCTGGGGAGAGGGAAGGCTGTGAATCTGGAGATTTGGCCAGGGTGTTTGGAAAACAGCTGCAGCAATTCATCACTAGCCCTTGTGAGCACCATGTGCAGGAATGTTCTGCCTTTGCTGGGTTGCTCTGCCAGTGGGGTTTTTTTGATGTGCTGCACTAACAAGCAGGACTTTCCTCCCTTGTTTCTATAGAAAATGATGCACTTAACACACTCAGGTCCCCATAAAGCCAGGCCAGGAGTTTATAAACCACAGGGAAAACAGTGGATTAATACCGGATCCTTAATTAAGGATCATAAGGATCATTAACACATCTTCAAAATCCTGAGCCCAGGCTGAGGTCTCAGTTCATATCAAATGAAAACCATGTCCCTCTGAGCTTTTGGGCATGGGAAGCACCTTGCCCAGTTGTCTGCAGAGTCACCAATGGCACTGAGGTGTTTATGGGGCTGTTTAGCCCTCCAGGCTTCTCACTACCTGATTTACAGTCTGGGAAAATGCAGCCAAATGGAAACCTACAGGATCTTTCCTTTTTTCTCTCTGGCCTTCTCATAGGACAGACTGTTGTGAAAAGGAGATGGAGTTCCTGTGGGACAAAGAGTGGGACACACCCACTGACCAGGGCTTCTCCTGCTAAGGCTTCACGCAAGGCCTTAAACAATCCTGGGACCAAGTGTGGCTGTGGGATTTGCATGATCTTTTCATGCCCTGACTGTTTGCACAGCACCATTAATTCCTTGAAAAGTGCAGCTTCTGGGAATGAGGGGTGAACTCTGGGCTCATCACCACTGGAGGCTGTGGATATTGAAGTTTTCATGAGTTAAAAGGAAAAACAAAGAAGCTATTAGCAAAACTCACAGGAGAAAAGAACAAAAAACAATCAGCATCAGGAATGAAATGCAAAGATCTGAGCTCTGGGGAAGTTTGAGCCTCATGAAGGATGGAGAGGAGCAAGGGCCAAAGACAAGTATTTTTTTATTTCCCTCAGAATTGCTAATACAATGAACAACAAATGTATTTCTTTGTCTTCCATTATAATATTCCTGGATAAAAGCTAAAACACTTCTGGCTGCTTCTTGAAGAAAGTTCAAACATGGAGCATGCACACCTTGGAGAGGCAAGGCGAGACTCAAACATATTCACATCTATACCCAAATGTTTGCCTTCTACCTGAAGAGCAGCAAGCCTTTAACTTTGACAGAGCCTAGATTTCCTGTCTCAGGACATTTTGGGTCAGCACAGTGAGGGTTGTTTGGGAATGTCTGTGCAAGGAATGGAGCAGAGCACAGGTGGGCTCAGCCTGACCACCCCACTGCCCCAGTGCCTCTGCCAGCTCTGCAGGCATCTTCCCGTGGCCCCATGGCCCCTCTCAGCCCACTGGCAGCAACTGGTCAAACTGGGCACTGCAGCAGGAGCTCCTTCTGGCAACTGCCCAGGTTCCAGCTGCCTTCTGAAGGAGCAGATCCTGTGCTGTGTGAGCAGGGCCTGTCGGGGCCGTGTGTGGTCCTGGTGGAGGTGGTCCTGTGGTACAGAAAATGAAAACTGGTGAGAGTCCAAAAGTTTGGAAAACCATGTGGTGCAAAGGCACACGAGAGAAGTGAGCTGGCAGTAACTGTACAAATAAATCTGCTTCAGTGCTAATTGAAAAGGAACAAAGACTGAGAAAGAAAAACCACTGGATACTCCTGTATCCATATAGAGACATCCACAATCAGTGTCCACAGAGCCCTGCTGGTAGCAAAGAAAGGACAATAAGCTTTATTGATTGCTTCTCTGCCCTGTCTTCTATTATTTTCACTGTTTAGTTAATAATTAGGAGTTAGATTAGAAGGGAATTGTCAGCTCTGAGTCTGGGGTGTGGTGACTGATGCTAGAAGAGATTGCTGTAATATATTTAGATTTTACTAAAGCACTTGACACTGTGTCCCAGTCTTCTGCACAAAATTGATTAAGTAAAATTATATGTGAAAGCTGATGATGGAGAAGACTGCGTCAGGTGGAGGAAAGTATCTAAATTTCTGCAGACATCACTGCCAGATTAAACTCTGATTAATCAATGCAGATTAGCATCATCTTTATATTTGCTGCTGGTCTCAGACAAGACCTTTCAGCTCCAGGCCATCACATCATCTATTGCTCAGGTAAGCACATTTGATGAGCTCCATCCTGTTCCCTCTGGGCAGCAATCAAGCTCAGAATTAAGCTTGTTTTTCTTTATTCAGTTTCATCTTCCTCTTCAAGAATTCAAAAATTACTGCAGGTCTTCATGAGCTGGAAACCTCATTTTCATTACCCCTGAACTTGATTTAAGACCTAAGCTGGAGTTTTTCAGGGCAGCTGAAATTCACTTACAAATTCAGCTGTCCAGCTTGCATCTCTCTGAGGGCATTCAGCTGAAACAGGGTAAAAGTCTTTCCTATACAGCAATCTTGATGTGCAAACACATGCATATAACCTCTGGAAGGGCTTCTGATTTCTCCTTGTATCTCACACTCAATTTCTAACTCATGTATCTGCTCATCCTTTCCTTCACTGACAATATTTCCACTAAAATCACCTTCCACTTCTCATCCTTGTGGAGAATGTCAGCACTATCAGACAAGTCCAGCTCTCAGATTTTTTCAGAAAAGAAAATTCCCCATCTGCTTTTTTTGGTGCCATAGAAATAAAATTCCCTTTCTTGTATCATCATTTTAATGCCTCATCTCTGGAAAAAATATTAATGGTGAGCACCTAGATCGTCTAGGAAGGGTCACTGTTTCCATACCATGTCATCTGCCTAAGGCAGGAGTTCTCCCTCTCTTGAGCAGCTCCACACTCTGATAACGTCTCCACGGAGAGCCTGAGTTTCTGTCTGACCCAAAGACACAAACTCAGCCATCAGCACAAGAGGTTGATGGTTCCTAGCAGGGAGCCAGATAAGCCTGTAGAGGAAAAAGTTGTTTCAATTCTCCTCTGAGCTTTGAAGCAAAGACTGACTAAGAACCATCAGAGGTGCTGTGCCCTAATCAGCAGCTCTGGCTTTTATAAATCAGCTTTTTAAAGGCCAGCCATGGAGACCATCTTCCATAACCTCCTAATTTTCCCAGGCAGTTTGATCATGCCTAACACTCTGGAAGACCACAGAAACTTTGAAGAGGTTTTGTTTCCATCATAATAAATCAGACTCCTAATTCCAGAAGGCATCACAGGATCTGCATCAGATCCATCTGTAAAAATACAAGGTGAATTCCCTGTGAATTAAGTTTTTTTCTTGATTAGGGCTGAACCCAACTTTGGCCTGAATGAGGAAGGGTCTGGTCCAGCTCCTGTAAGGTGAGGGGAGTCCAAGAATCAGTGCAGAACTGCTGATGGGTGGCTCAGAGCCCCTGATGCCCCCAAAATATCCTCCTGTACTTTATTGTAGAATCACAGAATGATTTAATCTGGAAGAGATCTTAAATTTCATCTTGTTCCAACCCTGCCTTGCCATAGGCAGGAATGCCACTCACTAATCAGGTGCCAGGAAGGTGTTTTACAGCCTTTATTTTCAGTTTTTTATCTCTGATTTGAGCAGACAAAGTTGTTCTGTAGTTCTCTTTCTGCAGGGGTTGAGTGGCCATGGCCTCCATTCAATTCAAAAGCTCCAGATAAGGAGGTAATTGTGACTGTGGTGATGTGGTTTGTAGGGACCATGTTCCCCTGGCAATAAGATCACCTGGGAAAAGACTCTGCTCTCCTGCATGCTGGACCAAGTGTGCATAGAGCGGGCGAGAAGTACTAGAAACTGGGAATGAAGAATTTACTTGTGTCGGGTGAAATAGGCTTTAGCATGAGCTGAAGACAGGAGGGGGCCAGCCAAAGCCATGGCTCTTTTCCTGGAGCAGGACAGATGCACAGAGTGGTGCTTTCAGGTGCCTGTGATTTTCTCCAGCAGCTCCCTCTCCGTGACAGGCATGGGAACACAGAGCTGTGCTCAGAAATTTGTTGCAGGGGTTTTAGTTGGGGACTGTTTGGTCAAAAGTCTGTGTTTGTGTATTTTAGACCTCAGATGGCTGAGGAGACAAGCAGGAGGATCTCAAGGTGAAGTGGGAGTCCAGAAAAGGGGGATTAAGCCCCTGTGTGTTGCCAGGGACAGGAGTAGACCCTGGGAGTTAATGGCTTGGACATAACCTGGGAGTCTGTGGTCTGGCAAGAAACTCAAGAGTTCAGGCCCAAAGAATTGCCTTGACCTGGCTGAAGATTGAAAAGGATTCAGCAGCTCTCATTCCTATAATTTCTCTTGCCCTGAGGCAGGAATCTCCCAAACCACTATAAAGACTGTCTGCTTTCTTGGAGCAGGCTCTCCACTTTGCTGCTGATGGCATCAGACGCCTCCATCCCCAGCAGATTTGGGGATGCCCCAGATGTGCCACACCTCCCTGCAAGTGGGGCACACGAGAACCTTGAGCACCTGCTGCCCCCAGAGGGACAGCCCCACAGCCCTGTGAGCCCTCCTGGGGCAGATCCATCTCCCTGCAAACCCAAGGGACTGAGCCTGCTTGCAAAGGAACAGAAGCCCTTCTCCTGTGTGGGGAGGAGGGACACCATGCTGAGTTTGTGCTGTATCTCTGCAACAGATCACGAGACACTGCAACACTCCTGAGATGTCAGATGGCATTTTTAATCAACCCAAACTTGACTTTTTAGAAATTGTTGTTAATCACGCTCTCCAACCAGAAAGCACAGGGCTTTGATCAGTGCTTTTCAAAGCAAGTATGATCCAATGCTGCATCTTGTGTCAGCTCATTAGGAGCTGCCTTCATTATACATCCTGCTCGTTAGCTGTGCTGGAACTGGAAGCCTGTGAATTAAGAGGAGTTAGACAAGGGTTTATAGCTGGGTCCCAAGCCATAGACAAACATAAACATAAACATGGTTTATGCTTTATAGACACATAAACATAAACAGAGTTTATAGGAAGGAGCCCTTGTAGGAAAGATGCAGTCACTGATGAGCAGAAGATAGGGCCCAGCAAGTGTCCCAGAAATGAAGCAGGTGTTAAACAGGGGGATTTGTCATTGTCTCATCTGCAACCCCAGGCCAGGGTCACCAACACCATGAACGAAGCAGGACAGACAAACAGGAGTGCACACGCACCAGGCTCCGTGGGGCTGAACTGCCAGGGAAGGGTTTGGCCTCAGGCGTGCAGTGTTGGTGTTGGTGTTGGTGCTGGTGTTGGTGTTGGTGTTGGTGTTGGTGCTGGTGTTGGTGTTGTCAGCCTCACTCACCACAAGACAGGGACTTTAAAGCACAGCTGGTGTCTTGACCCTGGAAAAGCAACTCACTCCAGAAGACTTGTCCATGAGGCTGCCCTGCCATTCTGGGATCATTGGTCTTCATAAGCTTATGGAGGACTGGAAAGTGAGAGAGGTTCAGTGTTAATTATAGTTCATTTTTCTGGTAACCCACTGTTCCATGGCAGATTTGGAGCTGCCTGGAGGGAGGTTAAGAGACACTTTGTCCAACTGTCTGGAGAATCAGTCTAAAATAGGAACAGTGTGATGAGGGATTGCTGCAGAGGCTTGTAAAACTGAGACACATAATACATTCAAACAAGACTTATTTTATATAGCAGTTAAACCAGATTAACTGGTTTTATTAAACCAATTCAATAAATTAAGCCAATTAAGCTCCATCAATATTTGAATACAAATTCATGATGTCCAGTGGAATTGGCTGTACTCGAATGACTTCAGATTTCTTAAGGTTTAGAAGAGTAACTCAGAATGAGCTGGGTTTTGCCCCAATGAGGTGGGGGTTCTCAGCCCCATGGAGTTATCTGAGACAGCCCCCTGACACAATGGAGGAATCCCAGCTGCAGACCAGCTCGCTGCTCTGGGGGGTGTTGACTCAGCTGACTGCCCTGCACCTCTGGCTCTGATCCCTCTGAACCCTCATCTGCACCCCTGTCTCTGATCCCTCTGAACCCTCATCTGCACCCCTGGCTCTGATCCCTCTGAACCCTCATCTGCACCCCTGGCTCTGATCTGTGGTCAGACAGGGCCCGTGAGCCCTCCCTGGCTGGGCTCTGACCTGCCCCACACAGACGTGCTGGGGTTCAGCCTGCACAGGAGAAGGGAAGTGAAGCCAGCCAGGATTGGCCAGACTGGGGGCAGAGGCACTGACTGGAGGGAGGATGCTCAGGACACCATGTCAGCCCTTTCTGCAGCCTTTACTCCTTGCTAAGGCAGAGTGGTGAATCACAGGATCATGGAATGGTTTGGGTTGGAAGACACCTTAAAGTTCATCTCATTCCCCAGGCAGGGACACCTTCCACCATCCCAGGTTGCTCCAAGGCCCATCCAGCCTGGCCTTGGGCACTGCCAGGGATCCAGGAGCAGCCACAGCTTCTCTGGGCACCCTACACCAGGGTCTCACCAACCTCACAGGGAAAAATTCCTTCCTAATATCCCAT
Source organism: Cisticola juncidis (assembly GCA_013400215.1). NCBI lineage: Eukaryota > Metazoa > Chordata > Aves > Passeriformes > Cisticolidae > Cisticola > Cisticola juncidis. Next base: position 143,567 of record VXBR01011957.1, read on the forward strand.
CTAGTCCTGTCCTCTATAATTTCCCATTGTCCATGTGTCCAAGGCACTCCATGGCCTTGTCCAAAGTCCCTGTCCAGCTAGCTTAGAGCCCCTTTAGGCACTGAAAGGGGCTGTAAGGTCTCCTGGACCCTTCTCTTCTCCAGTCTGAACCAGCGCAGCTCTCAGCCTGGCTTTGTGGGTGAGCCAGCCCTCAAAGCATCTCCATGGTCATGCTGAATGGGAATATTCATTGAGTAGGAATATTTGATGCAATCTAAAATCAATATGGCTGCAAAGCCCATCAGTATTCCTTGTGTTCCTTTCACTTGCCTTGAGACCTCTGCATTGCCTGGCATTCAGTAAATCCACATTCTGGACCTCCAGACTGGGCAGCTGGGGGTGCCCAGTACCATTCCCTCATGGCATCCTCCTCCCCAGGGCTGTGCAGATCAGGAGTGCCTGCAGAGGCCCTCCAGAGGAGCAGCACCTGCACTTTGCTCTGCTCTAGTGGGGTAAAGCATGTCCCAAGGGCTGTGAAAGGCTCCCAGAAAAGCCTTTCAGCCCCCTCCTCTTTACACCCTGTGACCATTGGTTGCTGTTGGGTCAGCAGCTGTACTCTGTGCACTGTGGAGGCTCAGGCTCAGCCTCTCCAGAGCAGCTGCTCAGCCCCAGTCCCTGCAAGGAGTCACTTCCACCACACCAGCTCTCCTTAGTGCTGATGCTTTGCATCAAGGGTGCTCCTGACTGAGAGGGAAAATGTTTTCCTTCCTTTCCAGAGCATGCCTCAAGCATTTCAGCTTGGGAGCTCAGTGTATGCCACAGGTCCTCTGCCAGACATGGGCTTTCCATAAGATTTTTTCTGTCCAGTCACACAAAGAAAAATGTATTTACCATTCTTGGCAGACCATTTCACTGTGGTGTCTCTTTCTTCATCCCACAGTATATTTTCCCCCAATTAACTCACATGTTTTACTCTGTGTGCTTATATTTTGCCAAATGTGAAGAAAGAAGGTGATGCTCTTTCAGAGACAGACTGATGAGGCCCAGCTATTCCTAGTAAAAAGCTCCATGCTAACACAGGGTTTCACAGACACTGCTTGTGCTGCCCATCAGCACATTTATCTCCATGGGTAAATTCCAGAAGCCTTAACCTCCAAATCTTGCTAATGAGAGGCGGTCTCATAAACCTTGGGCTGGCAGCAGAGACTGCTGATATGCATCACCACACTGTGAGTGTCCTTAGAATTTTTTGACTGAAATTAAGTGCTCTGTGGCTCTGCAGCATGGCAGGTGGATGTGCACAAAATACCAATGGGAAGAACATGGAAATACAGGCAGTTCCCTGCCTGAATTTAATAGAGGTGTATATGGTGTCATCTGGACTTAACACCAGGGAGACATTGTGTCCACAACCTCCCATGTTTTCCAGCTCACCTTGCACTGCCTGTGCAGCTGGAGATCACTGAGAAAACCCTATCTAGCCCCAGCAAATGGACAAAGCCAATTTTTGGGCTGGCTGATGAGCCTGCACAAAGAGGCCCTGACCCTGCTTCAATCTGCATCTCTGTGCACAGGTCTGGGGCAACACAGCAGGAGCAGAGAGCAACCTGCAGCTCGCTGTTGTTCTGCACTGCAGTACTGAGCTGGCAGGGGTCTGTCACTGGGGCAGGTGATGGAGATGCTCCCCACGACACTGGCACACAGGGATGTGCAGCCCCAGCACACAGGGGGCACAAAAGCTCTTTCCAAAGCCCACCAGAGCTGTCTGCACTCCCTGGCCTCAGTGCATGTGGGTGGTGTGGCAGGCTGGGTCGGGGCTGCAGATGCCCTCAGCTGGCTGCAGGGGGCTGGGGGCTCCAGGCTCCAGCTAGGAAGCATTACCAGCTCCAGCTGCCTCACCAGTGGAAAGCAGGGCAAACGGTGGAGGGGAAATGAAATGATCAGCAGGGGTGGAGGGTGCGCAGGGAGGAGCAGCCACTCTCAAAGAGGAGTTTGTAGTGATGGTTTGTAGTGACTCCTTGATCCACTAGTTTCTCTGAGGGTAGCAGGAATCTCCAAGCCATCAAAAATACGGGTCTGGCTTTGATGCAAGGGGACCTCACGCGTGAGCTTGCGGAGCAGTGTGTGTCCTGCCCGCAGCCCACAGCCCGCAGCATCCTGCCTCTGTTCACGAGCACTGTGGGTTTGCACGATTTAAAATTAACATCTAGCCTGGGACAGCGTTTCACAGCGTTTTCACAGCGTTTCACAGGGATCCTGCTCTAGCAGATGTCTCCAGGCTCTGCGGTTAGAACCACTTAGGAACTAAAGAAAAGCCACAGGACGATTTCCAGCGCGGGCGGGGTGCGGAGGGGCTGCCCCTGTGCCTATGCCCAGAGCGGTTCGGAGCTGCTCCGAGCACTTCCCTTGCCCTCCAGCAGGCTCGGGGGCTTTGCCGCTCCCTGCTCTGAACAGTGATTTCAAACCGGTTTTGTAAAAGTCGGAACGAACTGCAACGGAGCAGCGCGTTCCTGTCCCGGCTGAGCCACGGTAAGCGCCGCTGTCCCCGTGGGGCGGAAGCCCCGGCCAGGCCCGGGGACACGCACCGGCTCCCGGGGACACGCACCGGCTCTTGGGGACACGCAGCGGCTCCCGGGACACGCACCGGCTCCCGGGGANCGGGCGTGCGGTCCGGCTGCGCCGCGGACGGGCCCGAGGGACGGCGGAGCAAGTGAGCGGGCTTCTCCCTCTTCTTCCCTCTTCTCTTCCCTTTCCCCCTCCTCTCCTCCCTTCCTCGTGCGTCCCCCGCCTCGCCCGCGGCTGTCGGGAGCGCAGGGCTCTGCTGCAGGAGCCCGGGAGTTGCAAAACATCTCCTGGCTCTGCAGCACGTTTAATTTTTTTTTTCCTTTCCCTTTTCCCACTTACACTTGGAGTAGCTAATTGGGTAGGAAAACACGAACTGCAGGGGTGGGATTACTTCATGCTCTTGCAATGCTGTTTTGCTGTTCGATTTCAGTCCTTTCGCGTGAATAGAGCCTGCCTGGCGGTGCTGCCCTGGAGCTGCTCTGCCGCCAGCGCCTGTTTTCCTTAGCTGGTTTTCACTTTTAAGGACGATTTCGTTGTCTCTTTTTCTGCCTTGGTTTCGGAGAAGTTTTGCTCTTTTGAACTGCGGTTCCCGCAGTAATCCCGGTCCATGGTGTGTGCCCCGAGGCAGGTTCATTCCATCACTAGGGCTTTTCTCCTTTACTTTCGAGATTTCCATACAATATGTGATCTCCAGGGAAGCGATGCCGGCAGCGGGCTGTTTGCTTCCCAGCCTGCTGGCTGGTGTCCTGGCCCCTGCAGCCATAGATTGTCACTACGTGGAGAAGCTCTGATTTTTCTCCTCTCTTGGTGAAAGCTGGATTTCTTCAGGTTTGTGTGAGAATAGGGGAACAGGGGAATTTCTCGTGCAGGTGGCATTGAAGTTCAGCCAGCCAAACCAGCAGAAATTGTTTCCCTGAGAGTACAGTATGTGCAGATGTGCTCCCTGAACAGATTATTCTTGAATATGAGCAACAAGTTGTGTGTGTTTTATGGAAATAAATACAGAGGAGGGTGAGTGCTGGCCATTGATTCCTGAGGCCCAGAATCAGCAGGATGCTTCAGTGTGGGGGTGAGCAAGTTGGAGTTGGTCCTTGGGTTGGCTGGATGCATGTTTACACCACTGGAACATAGGCAAGTGAAGGACCAGTGTGTGTGTGTCTCATGCTCAGCTTTCCTGTATATTCCTCTTCAAAAGGGAATAAAACTCACTCTTGGTGCTCAAGAACTCACTCCTTGTTATGTTCCCCCTAAGGGCACTGTTTTTGCTCTTAACTGGCAATTCCAGCAGTGAAATAAGGAGGGGGCAATTTGTCTTCCTTCTTTATCATAAATATTTTATCTGTAAAACAGTAACCTCAAAAATATTTAAACCCAGGGAAATTTACTTTGTGCTTCTTAAGCCCGGGCTGTCTCCAATGGTATCATACTCTGGGGCTGGCTGTTCTGCTTTATTTCCCTGAATTAATTTTATTGTGGCACTGAGAACTCCCCTGTGATTGCTGGAAGTTGTCCTGCATTTTGAGAAGTTCAGAACTTGCTGAATAACAGCTTTTCTTCTCTAAAATAGAGGTAGGAAATTTCCTATCCCAGCCTGTCCCTGGGTACCTGAAAGTTGACTTTTACGGCTTTCACCTCAGCAAAGCTGGGCTTAATTGATAAATCTTTCTTAAAGTGACTTGTCTCATCTAAAGTTATGAAAAGTTGATATTTCTCATAATAGTTGGATGAATTAGTTAGATGAGTATAGCTCTTCTTGCCCCCCTTCTGCTAAGTGAAAATCCACATCTCTTTTTATGCTGACAGCAATTGTTTAAGTGATTCCCATCCCCAGGGAACCTACATTCCATTCCTGTTTGCATCCTGGAGCAGCGTCAGTCTGGGATGGTCTTTTCTGGTGTAGGAATAGAGCAAATGCTCTTGGTGAGGTTGTTCCCCAAAGAGCCAGAGCCCTGCAGAGAAATTGGTGTCCCTTTCTGGAGAACCTCATTGGGGCCTCATTGGGGTGAGGTATGTCCATCCTTGTGCAGTGCCAGGAGCTATCACAACTTTTTCCAGTGGCTCCTGCTGTGATGTTCATGGAGAACTTGGGGTGTCCATCTGGGAGGGAACTCAGTGCCAGCATCCTGTGTGTTCCTCCAGGATGATTGGAACAGTGGGCAGAGAGGGGTCAGATGTTCTCTCCAGCATGGTGGTCATTATGGCAATGGGAATGTCAATTCTTAGCCCTTTGCCTCCAGTGAGTCGTAACTCAAGAGCAAACACTCTTCTTGTCATCTCAAGGGTTTGAATTTTTTAGGAGGGCACATTACCACCATTTGCACAGAGCTCAGCTGCAGTAATTCCTGCCCCTGCTGTCCACGTGCAGCACTGGTGGCATTGGGAATTGCACGGGAGCAATGCAGGGCTGGGGCAGAGCCCGTGTGTCTGGAGCCAGCAGCAGAGTGGGGAATCCCAGGCAGTGTCTGGAGACAGAGCTGCAGAGGATGTCCCTTGTGGGGAGCTGAGCCAAAGTGTCACCAAGAGCCCTGTCTGTCCTGGCTCCTGCAGCGGGAGCTGGCAAGGACGTGGGGAGAGCCGTGGGGCACTGCTGGCAGGGCCTGGCTGCTCTCAGGTGCAGCAGGGCTGAGGCAGCTGCTCCCTGTGGGGTGGTTTCTGTCCCAAAAGGACAAATGTGTGTTGGCAGCTCCCCCACCACCGGGATGGCAGCAAGGGCCACCAGAGCTGTGCTCAGCTTGGGGTGGAGGTTCTGCTCCTTGCACCCTGCATGCTCTCCAGCCTGATCTTGCAGTCCCCTTCCAGCTTGCTTCAAGTTTTTCCCAGCTCTAAAGTTGAGATGTCAAATGACATCTCTGTGGTGAGCTGTGGAAGGTGAGGGATGCTGTGTCCTGCTGAGGCTCTGGAATGCCACAGCCTGTTTGCTGCAGCCCTAAGGCAGCAAAGGACAAGTGCCAACCCCTGTGGTTCCTGGCCCTGGGCAGCTCCATGATCCTGTTGTTGCATTCCTGTATTCCGTGTCTGTCCTGCTCAGCTGCAGGAGTCTCTCACTTCTCTGTGAAACACTTGATCTGTGTCTCACTGGGCCGGAATGAGAGCACAGGGACCAAATCCTGCCTTGGCTGGCACTGCTTGGTTTTTTGGGGGGGATGCAAAAAGGTATGAGGAACAACCAGAGAGCTGGAGGATGGACACAGGTAGGGGAACAGCAGTGCCATTTCAGTGGCACTGAATTGTCCTGGGCAGAGTTATAGGGTGGGCTGGATGTGGCTGCTCAGGTAGAACCCGAGTTACTGTGGTCTCTGCTCCCCTTCAGCTGCTGGGTGGGAGAGGATCCTGGGTGGGAGAGGATCCTGTGTGGCTCCAAGCCTCAGGCTCCCTTGCTCCTCCCTTTCAGAAGGAAGTGTTGGCAATGTCTGGGAGCTCTGGTGCCATCCCAGCGCTTTCATGCTATGTGATTGCACCCCTGCTTTGCTCAGCCACACGTTTTCCCTAAGGACAGAGGGACAGGATGTTGCTGACTGGGATCACCTCATGGGTGACCTCTCTTCAGGATGGTGCCCAAAGGAAAGGCAGTGCAAGAGCACAGGTCCCCCCCTTTATTTTTTTGGACAGCAAGGGTCTTCTCTGCCAAGACCCCCTGCACAATAAGGGGAGGTTGTCCTACCAAAAGTCTGCTTGGGTCCCCTTCAGAGCCGTGGCTGCTGTTTGGTGCCGGTGGCTGTGGGCACGGCCCCATTGGGCTGTGGTGGCAGTGCCGAGTCACCTGCTGGTGCTGGCAGCCCTGGACAAGCAGGGCTGGCACAGCTGGCTCTAGGTGGAGTATTTGCACTGGGGAGCCCAGGCTTTCAGCAGCTTTAATAGGAAGTTATTTCTTGTGATAAATTGATGGCTTCATTTTTTGACCTTTCAAAGCTTTTCATGCATTAGCTACATGTAGGAAATGTAATTTTCCATTGAGAAACCAGCTCTGAAGCAGAATGACTGATGTGATCTTTTTTTGGATGTCTGGCAGACCAAATTTAGTGTGAAACAAGACTTGGGTCCTGGGCTGAGCTACTCTGCCTCAGAGATTTGGTGTCTGTATGACAGGGAGTTGAAAAGGGGAGCAGGGACAATTCAGTAGAAGTTTTCTTTTGATGGCTGTGAAGCTCCTGGAGAGACACCAAGGCACAAGGGCTTCCAGACTTATACAGGGATTTTAGTGACTGAAAAGTAACTTGAAGGGAAAAAAGGAATGCTAAAATGAGGGAGGCTGAGGACTGCTTGGTCCTGAGCACCTTGGTCTACAGGGATCCCCTGATGCTGTCCCCATGGGTGGTGCCGATTGGGGTCTGATCCTGCATTGCTGAGCAGAGTTCTGGCAGCTTCAGTGTTGCTCTGTGTGCATCAAGGCAGCTGCCTCTGAGCTGTCATCTCTCCCCTTGCTGTTCTTCTAGTCTCCTGGGGATGTAGTGCTGGGCTGTCCCTGTTCTGGGTGCTTTGGGGTTAGCATTTATAAGCCTCCTTCCAGAAGGGAGGAGGAAACCTGCCTGTCTTGTGGCCTTGCCTCTGTTTTCCCCAGCTGCCATGGGTTACAGAGCATTCAGAGGAACGTTCTTTGTGTGCCTGCACGTCACAGTGGTGCCAGTATCCAGCCTGGTTCTGGGCATGTGTAACTAGTCTAACACCCGGTTTTGGTCCGTGTTTGTTTACAGGAAGCATCTGGGGACATCCCTTCGAGGTGCTCTGTGCCAGTGTCTGCAGCAGAGGGTGACTTTGCCTCTCAGAGCATTGCGAGTGACACTGTGAGCACTGCCCACACACATCAGCCAAACTGGTAAGAGTCAGGCAGGGCAACTGCCTGTCTTGCTTTTAATATTTCATAGAGTGCTAAGAATGTGTGACCTGCATAAGAGAGCCCAGAAGTCCCTGGGATGTGAGTTTACTTTCACTTAAAGCTCCCCCCTGCCCTACAGTGCTGTGCCGGTTCGATGAGAAGTGAGCAGTTGCCCTCTGGCTGTGATTGGGCTTCTTAGATGGGATCTCTTTGCTGTTTTGCTGCACAAACATCCCTTTCTAACAGTGCAGAGGGTAAATTGGACTAATCCTTTCTTTAAATGCATTTGACCTGTGTTCGAGCCTTGGCTGGGAACTGTAAGGCACATGGCCACAAATCCGTCACCTTCACAGCAGATGCAGGCAGCGCTCCTAGTGCAGCCCTGCAAGGCCAGGTGGGTTGAACTGCTGAACTCCAGACCTCAAAGAGCGTCATCCTCTTGTGTGCTGGTTTTTCCTTATCTCTGAGATGGGGAGAAGTGATTTCCCAGCCCTCCTCAAAAGCAAAGCTTTAGGATCTTGTTAATTAGTGATTAGCAAGTGCTCAGAGGCTTTTGGCTACGGGGCAGGGGGAGAGACGGGCTGGGGGATGGGGGTGTTATGTGGCAGCACTATCCTGAGGTCTTTTTGTCCCTGCTGTTCTGAGTGTAGGGGAAATGGTCAGCATGTAGCACTTGCCTTGGCAGGTTTGGGGAAGGGTGGTGTGATCAATCTGCCAGGCTTCTCCAGACCTGTATTTGCACCACCACCCCCCATACCATAGGGGCTTCACTGGCTTGGCCTGTTTGATTGCAGCACACTTCTCACAGTCAGGGATAACCTGAGAAATGCTGTCTGTGGTTAGATCCACCTCTCGGCCTCGTGCCCACTTAGAGGTGGCATCTCTGCCCTGATGACCTGAGGCGTCGTGGGCCCATGGAGCTAGGAACAATTAAAATCTCGGCTTGGCCTTGGAGTGGGAGCTGTGAGTGCAGGTGCCCGAGGTGCTGAAGCACAGCCCGGTGAGCAGGTGAGTCTGTGACAGCGTGAGTTAAATCAGGCCCTGACTGCGGGTGATTCTAGGTGAGAAGTGTTTGAGCCCTCCCTGTGCCTTCCCAATGTGCCTCCTGCTGCCCGCTGGGATCCCAGCCGCTCTCCTGAGCAGAGGATCCCTGTCCAGCCCTTGGGGTGCTGCTCAGGGAGTTTTCCCGCTGCTTCTTCCCTGAAACCTGACAGATGCCAGCTTCTCTTTCTCAGGCATAAGGAGAGATGCCCTTGCTGGGGCAGCTTGCTCTGGAGCTGGTATGTGCTGAATGTCCCCAGGATGTCTGTAAGTACACAGAGGGCAAAGGATAAAACATCATTTGGAAAGATGGCTCTTCATGGAAGTACTTGGGAAGGATCCTTGCTGCTGTGCTGGTCCCTCGTGCAGGAGATTAGGCTGACTCAAGGACAGCTGGTAGCTCTGTTTAGTGGCAAATGCATCGTAGGAGGGGAGGTGTGAGAGCTTTAGGGAGCTACTGCTCAGCTCCACACACAGGGTGTTTCCTGAGGTTAATAACTGTGGTGTGAAATGTGTCAGATTTCTGTGGGTCCTTCGAGTGAGTCTGGATGTCCAGAGTTGTTCTCTTCATTCCTAAAGAAGAGATGAGATGCAGGTTTGTGATGGAGGAGGAGCAAACCTGCTGTGCAGGTCTGGCAGATCTGCGGCTGGGATGCAGCAGCTTGTCCTGGTGCCTGCTTTGAAGAGGCAGGGAAGGGAGGGCTGTCCCGCACACCGCTCCTGCATGCCGGGTATTGTTCCCGGCTGCAGGGTGATGTTTTTCCATGCTCTCAATCCAGATTGCTTCCCAGGGAACAGCCTCTGGATATGCGGGTGTTGGCTTGGATTTCCTCCTGCAATGCAAATGAGTTTATAGGAATGTACTAAGCTCCTTTACAAAACAGCTTGAGCGCTAATGAAAGACATCGCTTTGTAAGAAAAAAATATTGTTAGCACATTACTACCATCATTAATGAGGTCAGATCATTGCCTTGGAACAAAATTAGTTTGTTTTGCTCTAATCAGTTTTAGTAGCTAGAGTGCCCAATAATTACTCGTGTCCTTGTGAAAGAGATGGGACAGCATGACTAGAGCTGCTGGCAGACTGCTCTGACTCTGAAATGAATTGTGCAGATTTTTGAGAGGGCATCTTTCCAGCTGCACAGTGCTCCTGGAGTGATGCTGGCAGAGCTCAGCTTCAGCCAGGAATGGTCATGGTCCATAGCACAGCTCCTCTGGAAAGCATGTCCAGAGGGGACTCATAGAGGCATTAGCAGCAGGAACATCTTTGGACTCTGCTGTTGTCTTCATGTTTATGATCCTATTCGACTTACAGCATGTAAATGTCTCTCTGAACTATTCCTTTCTGTAGTCTATGCAAATTTTTGACACCCCAGGAGCTCTCAAATACAGCTGCTCTCTAAACCAGAAGATTCACTCCTGGGTATTTGTACCTCTAGAATCTTCTCTTTATTTTTTGTTTTGTTTTTCCTGATGTCATTGGTGTTTTCCTGAAAAGACAGCCTGTGGCCACCAGGATGGATGGACTGGGTGTTGAGAACCACTGCTCTGGTGGTGCCCTGGCTCAGGAAGAATGATTGTCAGCAGGCTGTGCTTTCCCTTACAGGTGTGATGGTTGTGCATGTGGCTTTTGCATGCTGCTGCCCAGCAAGAGAAGAGCTGTGGTGATGGAGACCTTCTGTGCATCACTCAGGGAAGTCAGGATAGGCTGCCAGACCACAGGACCTACTGTGCCCTCGATCTCACTCACTAGCCCTGTACCTGTAAAATGAGTCAGAGTGCAGCTTCTGATCAAAAATCAGGCTGAGCTCAACCATCACATCCATGCTGGAGGTGAAAGGTTCTTTGGTTCCTCTCCAGCATCTGCCTGGCAGCTCCCTGGGAGTGCAGTGCAGGGATAGCAGAGCTGCATCGTGGAGTTGGAGCAGGGAATGGCTCTTGCTGGCACTGTGGCCTCCTTTTGGTTGTGCTCTCCCTTGTCCTTAATGGATCCTTGCAGGAACCTGGGTCAGGCTCACAGTGCCACAGCTCAGCAGTTTCTTTTTAAGTGGTTCTTTCCTGTAAAGGGATGGGTTTATGCTGGAGCCCCCAGCCATCCCTCCCCTTAATCCACTTGCTGACTTCAGCTAAAATGGTGTTAATCCTTGCTATACTTTCCATTTCCTTCCTCATATTTCCTTCTGGCTCAGCTCAGATGTGTTTTCTCCCCTAAAGCTGAGGGAGCTACTGCTGGGCAGTGACTCTTGGAGGGGTGCCAGGAGTGTCAGAGCAGGGGCAGTCTGGGGCTGGATCTCTGCACCTCAGGGTTTGCCTGTGTGCCTGTCCATGACCAGTGAAGTGTCACTTGCCAGGAGTACACAGGGGCCCTGCTGGGTCTGCTGGTCTCTCACTGTCCCCCCACCTCATGGGCACTTCAGCCAAGACTGCTCAAAGCCTTCACATCCCTGACCAGTTCTTCCTCATCCCAGCAGAGTCTCTTCCCTCTGTCCCTCTCTCCTGTGTTAGGGAGATGTCACCAGTGCTCCCCAGAAACCACTTGACTTGTCTGAGTCCCACTATGGAGTTCCTCCAGCACAGATTTGAGTTGCTGAAATCCCGTGAGGGTCAGGATGTGCAAACACAAGACCTCCACCATTTCCCAGAGTGTCTCAGCTCCTGTGCCCTGAGCAGGGGGTCTATGGACACCCTCACAATGTCACCTGTGTTCATCTGTCCCCCAGCCTTGAGCTCTCAGGCTCATCAGCTCTCCTAAGGATCAGCCCAATGGGCCCAGCTCCTCCCTGCTGTCCCACAGAGCCCATGTCCCCCCATGGCAGCACGAGGTCACTCAGCTGTCCTGTCCTGTGCCCCAGCCCTGCCTCCAGGCCCCATCCTGAGTGTGGGGGCTCCAGCCATGCACCAGCTGCAGTATGGGCCTCTCTCTTAATCTGTTTTGAATTTCCCACATTTTAATTCAATTGAATGCCCTTAATTCCTGTGTCATGGAACAAGGAGAGCTCTGTCCAGAAAAGCTGTGTTAGAGACGTGTATTTGGCAATTCTAAAAATACACCTCGCTCGCCCAGGCTTGTGCAGGGTAGCCATGGCAACGTGGCTCCAGGAGCAAGGTTAAAAACAATTGCACCAATTAAGGAGGAAATAGAGCTGTTCCAACTTATCAAACCTAAAAATTTAGAAAATCTGAAGTAACCAACACCATGTGCGGTACTGTGGTCGGTCTTGGGTTGATTGAAACTGTGCCCCTTCTGCTCTTAAGGAGCATCCCAAGTGCTGATAGAGCTGGGGAGCTGGGTCTGTCAGCCAGTCTGGAGAACAGACAGCTCCAGGGAGAGCTCAGAGCCCCTGCCAGGGCCTAAAGGGGCTCCAGGAGAGCTGGAGAGGGACTGGGGACAAGGGATGGAGGGACAGGACACAGGAAATGGCTTCCCACTGCCAGAGGACAGGGTTAGATGGGATATTGGGCAGGAATTGTTCCCTGGGAGGCTGGGCAGGCCCTGGCACAGGGTGCCCAGAGCAGCTGTGGCTGCCCCTGGATCCCTGGAAGGCCAGGCTGGACAGGGCTTGGAGCAACCTGGGATAGTGGAAGGTGTCTCTGCTCAGGGCAGGGGGTGGAATAAGATCATCCTAAAGGGCCCTTCCCAGTATTCCTTGGCTCTGTGAAAGACAGCAGCCTGGTTGAAACATGGGAGTGTTTTGAGGACAAAAGCATGGCCTAAAGAACAGTTCTGGCCTCAGTGCTGGCCTGTTAGAAGGGCAGGTGGATGTTGTAATTTGTGTGCTGAGCTAAAGTCCCTCAAAATCAACGGAGATGCTTTCATTGACGGATTAGCTTAGGGCTGGGAACACAGGCTTGGTAAAAGCAACCAGATGACTCTGAAAGCAATGTACTATTGTTTATAAACTAGATTTACTTTAATTGTACTTGCTGGCCCTGGTCACGGCCAGAGGAACCCTCAGAAATGTCCTTAGCTTGCTGGGGAGTGTCTGTCTAGTGGAGCTGACTGAGCAACGGTGGTGCTTCAAAAAGTTTTAAATGAAATTATTTCAAGCACCTTATTTTGGCTGTGCCTCACAGGAAAACAGAATGAAAGGATTCAGAGCATCTCTTTCCAAAATATTTCCAGGTTTTTGTCAATTTTGCAGGCGTTTTCTTTCCCTGACTGATTGTGCTTCGCCACCTCGGCATGCGGATGCCATCCCATGTTTTCTGGGGAATGGACAAAGGGGTGCAAATGTGCCTCTGCCTTATCCTCAGAGACACTTCTGTGCTCAGAGCAGAGAGTGGTGATGCTACTGCTGCCTGTTCTTGGGCTTGAAGCTGAATTGGTGAGGATCCTGCCTTGCCTGTTCTCCCCAGGAGCTGAGCTTGCCTTTGGATCATCCCCAGTGACCCTGGGGAGCCTCGGGAAGCTTCTTGCTGTGTGTGAAAGCACTGGAGAGGAGGGCCCCAGGGAGGGGTCCCAGTCACTGACTGGTCTGAGTTGTCCTGGAGCACACAGGAGGTTAAAGCCTGGCCCAGGGGGTGGATGGAGGCAGAGGTCTGTGCAGAGGAAGGAAGCGGGGGCGTGCAGCTGTGTGGGGAGGATGCTGCACCCGCTGGAAAGCAAAGCGGGGTCTCCTGAGACAATTTAGGTGAAGGAAGCTGCAATGAAGTCACTGCTTTACTTGGCTTGGTGGTGGCAGGAGGTGTCCTTAGCAGTGCTGGGGGGGTGAGGGGTTCAGGTTAAAGGTGGTAAAAAGCAAACGGGCACATGTGCTGTGTGCAGGGCACGGTCCCTGGGCTGGCAGCTGCTGGGCAGTGCTGGGCTGTGCCACACAAGGGGAGGTCGGTGTTTCATAGAGCCACAGACTGGTTTGGGTTGGAACAGACCTTAAAGTTCATCTCATTCCAATGCCTTCGTGGTCAGGTTTATCATAACTGCCACAGAGAGGGATCTCTGATTTCCAGGTCCTTCCCCTCCCTCCAGTGGGTGTGAGCACAACCTCAGCTGTGCCCTGTGAGCACAGGCTGGGTTGGTACTTTGGGCAGGGCCTCAGGTGGGTGCTAGTCCCCAGGGAAGGCAGATGTGAGTGTCCCCATGGCTCCTGGGGGCTTCAGGGGTGGCACTGGCCCAGGTGGAAGAAGTGCAGCCCCTATGACCCTGCAGCAATTCCTTTCACTTGCAGAGAAGTTTCGGGCAGAACAGGAATTGGAGTCTTTTAAGATAATTTAGGCAAATTTTAAAAATTTTAGGGTGGATGTCTTTAACTCCCTTTGAATTATGGTTTGCATAAATTTGAGTTAATGGAGCTGGAGGCCATCCCATAGTGTGGTTTCTTTTTGCATAGGTTAGACCAGAAGTGTGCATGGAGCTGTTCTGGGAGCTGGGCCAGGCTGGGGAAGAAGCAGAGCTGGTGGGGGAAGGCTCGAGCAGGGCTGGTGGTGAAGTTGGCGGCGCACGACGGTGCCAGGAGCCTTCCCAGGCTCCCAGTCAGGTCCTGGCCCCTGGCCAGGGCTGGGTGGGTGGGTGAGGACTCACAGTGAAGCTCGTGGGGAGTGCTCAGGGGGCAGTGAGCTTGGAAGAGCTGAGCAGAAGGGCCGTGTGTGGAAGAGCTGAGGGCTCACGCTGTGACTGCACCCGGCCACCCCGGAGCTGTGGGGGTGCTGGCAGATGCAGATTTGGCTCCAAGCCTTGTTGGGTGGGAGGAAGGTGGGCAGTGGGATTTCACCCTGCTCCACAGGCTGCGTGGAAGGGCTGTCCAAGGCTGGACATCCAGGCTTCCACATCCTCTTGAGCTGTCACACCTTGTGTGACACATGTGGCACAACTCCAGTGGGGCTCAGTGCTGGTTTTCCTCCATGAATTTGTGTGTTCTTTGTGTGCTCTTTGTGTGTTACTTGATGTTAGTCTAGTCCCTCAGCTCTCTGCATCCCTTCCTCCAGTGGCTCTGGTGTTTAAGTGTCCATGTGCCATTCCTTTGCCCTTAGCAGGGATGCTGTGGAAGTGACATCCTATGCTTTCTTCTGTATTGCCTTGGTGGCTGTGGTCCCTTGTGAAATGGCTCTGCTCTTCCAGCTGAGCCTGCACAGAGGGCTGCAGAGGGATGATGTGTGTGGAGGGAGAGGTGGCATAAAGAGCTCTGTTCCCTCCCTGTGAGGTGTAATGTCAAGAGGATCTCTTACAATGTGTGCTTGCCCTATTCCTGCAAAATTACAATTAGTTCTAATTAAGTGGAGGTTAACCTCCACTGTGCATCCTGCAAATTAATGGAATGTGCCATTACCTTATCTTGCAGCACTAGAGGTTCTTGAAAATTACTTGGAAAGGAGTATATTTTTGTGTGTGGTTTGAGTTTTTAATTTATGTAATAGTTCAAGCTTGAATTAATTAATTTTAAATGATGGACCTTTGATCTTTTTTAAACACTCTTGCTTCTGCAGTGTAATATAGCTTTCCAGCTTTTCTCCCATTGTAGTGAACTGAATTGGGTAAACATGCATAATATGATAAAAATGTTCAAATGCACCCAGAGCCACAAGGGTGGTGAAGCTGGTCTGGTCTCTGTGGATGTGCACTGAGGGGGGCTCTGCTGCTGCCACTCCAAGGGGAATGCAGCAGGATCCACAGGTTTAGGGCAAGATATTGTGTTATTTCATCTTGGAGGGAGTTCTGGGGACAAAACTCATCTTGTGGCTTGGGCTTGCCTTTGGAGATGGTAATTTGAGTTTGTGGTTGTGTGTTTGAGCAGAGCTTCTTTTTTCCTGGGCAGTCTTTTCTTGTGTAACACCCAGGGAGCACAGGCAAGTCGTGCATGACCCCAGGATCTGCAGTGCCTCAGCAGTGCCCAGTGCAGGGGAATGGTCCCTGCCCTGGGTCTCTGGTGCAAGCCAAGCACCCCTGTCCTTCCTGCCCACCTGGGCACTCCTGTCTCATTCAGCTGCACCATTTGACAGCACCCCCAGGGCCTTTTCCACTGGGCACATTCCAGCCACTGGGCACATTCCAGCCACTCCATTCCAGTGTTCCAGTCTTGGAGCATCCCATGGGGCTGTTGTGAGCCAAGTGCAGGACCAGGCACTGAGCCTTGCTGGATCCTCATACAGGGCTGTTGGCCCATGGGTGCAGCCTGGCCAGCTCCCTCTGCAGAGTCTTCTTGCCTTTCAGCAGATCAATGCCCTGCCCAGCCTGGTGTCACCTGTGATCTGAGGGTGCCCTTGACCCTCCTTGCCAGCTCATCAAAGATCTGGAGCAGACCTGGCCCTAACACTGAGCCCTGGGGAGCACCACTGGTGACTGGCTGCCAGCTGGATCAGCTTTGTTCCCCACCCCTCTGGGCCATTGTCTTGGTTTGGAAAGACAGGAGTCTGCCAGGGAAAGCTGGAACTTCCCTTGGAATGGAGAATGTAAACCCCCTCCCTCCAAATTATTAAAATTTTGAAATTAAGGGGATTTTAGGCAAAGACATGGGAACAGGAATAACAGTTCTTTACTAGGAATATTAAAAATAAAAATGTAGTAGTACCAAAAAAAAAAAAAAAAAGGCAAGCAAACAAAAAAGAAAACACTGAGAGAGTCAGAATACAACTTGACACCCTGTTGGTCAGGATGTTGGTAGCAGTCCAATTAAGTCCTCCTGCAGTGACAGATGTGGTTCTGTGGGAGCAGAGATGATCCTGCAGGAGGGGGTAGTTTTCCTGTGAAGGTGCAGTGGTGCTGAGATGGGTCTGCTCTTCCTCTGGGAATGCAGGGCACACAGGCTGTGCTGGTGTTCCAAGCCTCAGGTTTTATCCAGGTGGGAATGCTGGGCTCCTCCCCTGGGTGGAGCATCTCCCATGGGACTATGGAATTTTAGCAGTCATGCATAAGCCTCAGTGGCCCATGGACAGCAGATATCCCCTGGAGGGAGGATGGGTCGTGGAAGAGATAAAGAACCCTGCCCCAGCTGGTTTTAACAGATGGCTATAGAATACACATAGAATACATATTTTTGGTTATTTTATAGAATACATACTTTTGGTTACATCTTGCATTGCAACCCAAGACAGCCATCCAGTCCATTTCTCACCCAGCAAAGAGTGCCCCTGTCCAAGCCACCAACAGCCACTGTCCCCAGGAGAATGCTGTGGGAAACAAAGGCTTTACTCCAGGCAGACACATCCACAGACTTTTCCTCCCATCAGCTGAAGGGATCGCCCTGTCACAGAAGGAGGTCAAGTTGCTCAAGCAGGCCCAGCTTGTGCGGGCTGCCCTGATTCCCTGGTTGTCCTGAATGTGCCATGTGGTTGCCCCAGGATGATCTGCTCCATGGACTTCCCCTGCACTGAGATCAGACTGGCAGTCCTATGCCTCCCCAGATTCTCCTTCCAACCCTTCCTGTGGATGGGCATCACACTGGCACCTCCAGGCAGCTGGGCGAGCCAGGACTGCTGGTAAATGATGGAAAGTGCTTCAATGAGCTCTTCAGCACCCTTGGGTGGATCCCATCCGGCCTCAGAAACTTTTGAGTGTCTGAGTGCTGCGGCATTTTGCTGACTCTTTCCTCTTATGCAATATATGGGGGTCTTCATTCTGCTCCTTGTCCCCAGCTTGGGGGGCCTGAGTACCCAGGGAAAAACTGGACTTAATATTTGAGCCAGTCCTGCAATGTTTTAAAACTGAAACAGCAGATATCATCTCAGAAGTTTTCCAGTCCCTGCCAGAGCATTGACCTTGCAAGGCTGACTTCAGATGAAGCCAGATCTTCTGAGAAGGGGGGAGAAACCAGCCAAGCTTCCTTTCCCTGTGTGCTCCCAAGATGTGGGGACACAGGGGTGTCTCTGGATGCAGATCCAAGCCTGCCCTTCCGGGCTGATGTCGATGGCCCTGCTCCCAGCAGTCCCCTGCTCTGGTGGGAACATTCAGTTGTGCTGTTCCCAGCTCCTTATCTCACAGTCAGGGGCTGGCAGGGGCCTCACCGTGGTCACCATCCAGCATTCCTGTTTTCTGCCTCTGTCTGGTGGCTGTGTTACCTGGGACTGAGGGGTTTCTGTCTGGGAAGAGCAAATTTACTGGGGAGAAGGGCAGGCCTTAAGGGTAATCTTGCTATCTTCTCAGCCCACAAGAGGAATTTGGAGAAGCAGAAGGGTTGGCAGCAGTGCCCTTGCTCTTTATTTTTGTGGTCAGTTGCTGTCTCTGAAATGACAGTGATCCCGTGTAGCAGAGGAGATGCTGAAAGGGGCTGCCATAGCAGCTGCTTCTTCAGCAAAGTGCTCTAGATGGACTGGGCACATCATCCAATCCTGGATCATCCAGCCCAGCCCCTGGCCCTGCACAGACCCCCAACAATCCCACCCTGTGCATCCCTGGCAGCGCTGTCCAGACACTCCTGGAGCTCTGGCAGCCTCGGGGCTGTGCCCATTCCCTGGGGAGCCTGGGCAGTGCCAGCACCCTCTGGGGAAGAACCTTTCCCTGATCTCCAGCCTGACCCTGCCCTGGCCCAGCTCCAGCTGTTTCCTGGGTCCTGTCCCTGTCACAGAGAGCAGAGATCAGAGCTGCCCCTGGGGAGGAGCTGCAGACCCTGATGAAGTCTGACCTCAGTCCCTTCCTGAAGCCCTCAGCTGCTCCTCATACGGTGCCTCCAGACCTTCACCATCCTCCTGTCCCTTCTTTGGATGTTTTCCTGTTTAGGTCCTTCTGATATTGTGGCACCCAAAACTGCCCCCAGGACTCGAGGTGAGGCTGGAGCAGCACAGAATCCTGGTGCTGGTGTGATGTTGTTGGGCAGTTTTGGGAGCTCATAGTGTGCAGGAAACAGAGAAACAGTTCAGAACTGTAATGGTGATCTGGAGTGACATCTCCCAGTGTGGTTATGACATGGGCTGGTAGCACCCAGTTCCTGGCCATAACTCATCTGGCCCTGGTCTTGCCCAGCTCTTTTGGGGCTGAGCTTGGGAGGGAGAGATGGCTGGGGCTAGATCAGGGACTCTGCTCTGCTGGAGCCAGAGGGGTTTTTCTTCAGCCTTGCAGGGTGGGGGAAGCTGCCTGACCTTTAGTGCAGATTTGTTTCTGCATTACTTGCCCTTTTAACACATGATTGAAAACAGGCTGTGGGGGAGAGGGAGCCAAAGCTAGGAAATCAGGCTACTAGGATTGGTCAGGAGCATTTCTAGGAGAAACAGAGCAGAAAAAGGAGCATGTAGAGGGAATAGATTGCTGTTGGTGATGGATTGCTCTCTGTGTGGAGATACAGACCTGGCTCTGGAGTGCTGCCATACAAACTGAACATGAGGGTCACAGCCCCTTGTGTCATTTCCCAGTGCAAAAGAGCTCCAGAACGTGCTGTCATCTGGCATTTGGGGAGGTTTTGGAAGAGGCTCCCAGAGGTGTTTGCTGCAAACCTCACCTCCTGAAAGTGCACTCACCTCCAGCCATGACTGTGCCCTCAGTCCTGCTGGGCTGTGGGGAGAGTGGGCATTGACCAACTGAGCATCTGAACATCCATCCCTGGGGCTGGCAGGGGGACAGTGACAGGAGGGCACAGGAGCTCCCCGTGGCAGTGGCAGCCTGTGTCCCTGGCTGCTCACGGATGCAGATTGTGTCCCTGTGGCAACAGTGCCTCGCTGGTGTTTGTGCTGAAGTCTTATGAAATCTTTATATCTTAAGTGTACGTGACCTGTTTATCTTTGGGCACTGGGCAAACACGGAGGGATATTGGATAAAACACTGCAAATATTTGCAGTTCTCTGGGAAGAGAGCTGGGTGAAACTTGAGGTTTCGCGTTACATGTGGTCCTTTATTGCTCTGCTTTTCAGGTTTGGATCTTGAACTGCTTGGTAGAGGGGCAAGGTTGATCTTCCATGGGCAGGGAATTGCAGAGTCCTGTCACCTCTGCCAGTGCTGTGCCTCACACCTGTGGCTGTCTTGCAGCCTGCATGGCACCAGGATCTGCCTGGGAGAGAGGTGGGCACAGGCAATGGGCTCTAAACCCTTTGTCCATGGACTGATACAGCAGCCTTGTGTGGAGTGCAGTGAAATCCCATGGCCTGGCCAAGTGCTTTGGGACCTTGTGCAGGGATTTCTGTCCTTCTGGGCCATCCTTTGGGCCTGGTTGGAGAGAAATGGTGAACAGAAATACTGAGGAGTTAGATGTGTCTCTATATAGAGGGTGGCATGATGTGGTACAGGAGAGGCCCATTCCCAAGGGCAGGGATGGTGTGAGGTATTTGGAAGAGAAGTTTTCTTCTCTGTCATGGACAGCATAGGAGAAAGACCTGTACTTGACAGTGTTGGCTGGAGGGGAGGGTGAGGTGCTGGCACACCATGGGTGCAAGGGTGCTGCTTCCAACCACTTAGGAGAACCTCAAGTTGGAACCCAAGGATTTTGGGTTTCAGCCACCGTTCACTGACTGACACATCAGCTGCTGTGAACTCTGTAGTCTTTCCATTCCACCCTTTGGAATCTTGGAAGAAATGTTTCCATGTGTCCCCAAGCAGGTGGGGTGAGATGGAAGTTCCCAAGCTGAGAGGGTTCTGAGGAATGGTGGTCTGGGCTGCAGTCATGTGCTGCATCATTCATAAATCCCAGCACTTAAAGGCAGGGAAGTGGACAGTTTAAGGACATTGTAAATCTTACTTCCACCCATACTGCAAACATGAAGAGTATTTTTCAAACTCTGAGCAGGGAACACTACTTTAAGGATCACAAACTCTCTCTTTTTTTTTTTTTTGAGATATTAAAATTCAAACATAGCTAGGAGTTCTCCTGCAGTAGTGACAATTGCAGCAGGTCTGATCCTGGAATAAGGGTTTAATGTAAGAAACTTGGCTTGGCATAATCAGAGGGATTGCCTGGGGCCAAGTCCAGTGGCAGCAGAGTTGAGGGGGAGGTTTTGCCATAGACTTGAGTGGTTTTTTTGCCATGTGTACAGAGATGAGGTCAGGATGTGCTAAAACAGGGGTCTGTGACCAGACAAGTGTATCTGAGGATGTTCTCACTTTCCCTCCCGTTCCCCTGTTTGAGCTCTCAGCTGAGCCCCAAGCTGTCACTTGTTCCCAGTTCACTGCAAACCACGTGAGATGGATTTGCTGTAATCTCCCAGCCAGAGCCCAAGCTCTAGCTCTGCTTACAGAAATGTTCCCAAGAGATGTTTTCTGGGAGGACTTGGAAATTTAGTTGTAAACAGAGATATCAGAAACATGTGATTATTTCTCTGTTTCCCAGATGATGACAACAATGTTTTCAAGTGACAGAGCACTGCAGTCCTCCAGGGCAGGGGACTGGGAGTCACTCCTGCAGCGTGGCCTTGTGGCTGCCCTCAGAGTGGTGGCTGTGGCACTGTTCATGAGGCTTTGCCAAGGGCATGGGTCTGGTACCACCTGGGGTGCCCTGGCCAGAGCATTTGTCGGTGGATTTGGGAGGGAAACAGATCCTGTGTGTGCAACTCCAAGGGTCCCACTCATCCTGTTTGGTTGGAGCCACCCCTTCCCACTGGGCTTGAGCTGGGGCTCTCAGTGCTGCTTCCTCTGGAGTTGTGTGATGAATGTATGAGTCCAGCTTTGCTTAGGAAAATTCCAAACTTCAGCACTAAGGTCAGCATTTAGGAAACATCTAAAGTAGGGCTCTGGTAGAAGTTTATACTTGTGCTTTCTCACACGTTTTCAGATGTGTCCCTTGACAGGCATGTGTTAAGGTAGGACTTTGGCTGTTATAGCAAATATCTGGACTGAATTTCTACCCTCACCCACTACCCCCTACTCCTCACTGGGGCCAAAATCAATACAAGACTCTGGTTTTGACAGTGGTTCTCATCTGGGTTTGAAAAGCAATATATGCTTTGAGTGGGCCCTTCACAAACCCACAAGCTCTCACTAGCTCTCAGCAATCATATGTTTGAAAAATGCTGAGCTTTTTTTTTCCTGTATTTGGATTTCCTCCAAGCCAGGCACTCTGGGGTTTAGCAAATGTCGAGAAGCAAAGATGTAGCTTACACTGGGATCACAGGGTGTTTAAAGAAAGCCTCCTGGTGAGGCTGCTGCTGCACTGATGCTCAGACATGACCTGAGGCAGCAGGGTTTGTTTCATTTGCTGCTCTCCTGTTGGGATGGGTGGTGGCTGTTTGCCCAAACTATGGCTTTGCTGTTGGCCATAGGTGCAGGAGAATGAGCCAGGAGCTTTGCACTGAGGGATGCTGCACCCCCAGCACAGAGGAATTGAGAGTCTCTGACCAGATCCAGCCACAGCTGGACACCAGGAGGTACAAATGTATTTACCACTCCCTCAGGTGCCACCAGCTGGCTCTTCCATGGAGCCTGGTGTGTGCTGATGGGTCCAGGCGCTGGCTGATGGGGGGTGGGATGCATGTGGAAAGTGCTCTTTTGGGTGAGAAGCACCCTTGGCCCCATGTGCCCCTGCAGGATTTAGCTCAGCTGTTTCTCCTTGCAGATGCTCCAGCACACAAAGTTGAGGTGAATGTGGTGGTGGTGCTGGGTGGGGGGTTAGATTAGGTGATCTTAAAGGTCCTTTCCAACCCTAATGACTCTGTGTTTCTATGAAGGGTCTTTCAGGTGCTGGAGAGGAGTTGTGTGATAGAAGGCAAAGGGTCAGCTGTGTTTCACCTTTGGGGTGTTAAGGATGGAGAAGTCAGTGGTGGTAACACCTCAGGACTGGTGTGGGGGCTCCATCAGCAGTCTGAAAACAGGAGTGAAATGAGATGTGCATTGATTGAATGAAAATGGAAATGAAAAGCTGATTCAGGCTTACAAAACCTTGAAGGCTCTGAGTCAGAGGAAGGTGTTACTGTCGTTCACCTCATCTCTCAATACAAAAACTAGAAGGTGGCAGTGGAACTCAGGAGTAGTTAATGGAAAAAGGATGAGGGGATGTGCTGCTTCCCTGAGCAGGTAACAAGCCTGGACCTTGGTGCTGCAGTAGGCTGGGGAGGCAGGTGGTTCATTTGAAAGGCACTAGGCACATTCTTGGCCAGCAGGTCTGTAGATGGATCCAAAAAGACTCACCTGGGATTTATCCACTGTCATACCTCATCCCATAGTTGTGGGTGCTGGGAATGGGCCATGGAGCACCCACACTCCTGTGTTCTCCCTAAGCAGCCTCTTTGGAGAAAAAGAGTAGAAAAACTGGAATTAATGATGGTCTTTGGGGGTGCTGAAACCTGATGGGGACACTCCAAAGGTCAAGACAAACATGTCTAGGGCAAGAACATCCCCACTCTGTCTTGAGCTCTGCTTGACCATAAAATGTGTCTGTGGCACTGCCAGGCTAAACTGGCTCTGCTCAGATCAGGGTCTGCCTCCTGTAAGGACTCTTGTTTCTAGGCTGTAGAGGGGATGTCTCAGTTATTAAATGAATGCAGGTTTCACTTGAGGTCTGCAAGGGTGATTCGGAGCCCAACCCCCCTTGAGAGAGCAACTTCTCTTCCTAAAGCCAAGTGTGTGTTGGTCCCCATCACGTAGGTCTTTACCCCAGGGTTGGCAGAGCATCCGAGTGCAGCAGTGGGAGGGTGTCAGGGGAGTAGGAGGAGATCTGGCCAGGGAGGAAGGATGCTGTTTACACTGGGTTTGTTGCAAGCCAATGATTTGTCACTGGCTTTAATGGTAGAACAAAGCATATTTACTCAGCTTGTTTGGCCGGTGAACAAGTGCTGGATAAGAAACTGTCAGATGGGAATTAATTAGAGACTTCATCTCTGAGCGAACGATCCTATTTGACATCAGATGCTCTGTGAAACCCAGTAAGGACAATGCTGCTATTTATGTGGTTCTTTTCTTGTTCCTTCCCTTCTTCCCTGTCATCATCTGTGCTCTAATATTAGAGCTCTGACCCTGTGTGTTACTCCCAGAGCAAGCACTGACACCAGCCCTTTCACGTGGCTCCTGTGAAGAGATCTTTGTGTTTGTGAGGGGGAAGGAGCGTTGCATCCCTCTTCNCACAGGTGGCAGTGTGTGCCCTGCAGGCAGTGGGAGATGCAGCCTGAGTGGGAGCTGGAGCTCAGGTGCCAAGCAGCAGGGCAGGGCTGGTGCCTGGACACTGCCTGCTGCTTTGGCACTGAGTTCTCTGCTTTCTGGCCTTTTCCTCCTGTCCACTTGACTCCTTGGCATGTTGAACAGTGACAGGACTTCCCTGGCTTCTGCTGGGAGCTGTCCTGTCACAAGAGCAGAGGAAGTCCCTTCCTTTGCCATGATGGCCTGTGGCATGAGGAGGTGGGAGTGAGTACAGAAGAGCAGAGGGGGGGCTGATTGCTGTTGCAAAGAAGCTCCTGCCGTCCTGGAGAACCTGTAGGACTCTTGTGTTAGGGGACAGTCACTGAGTCCTTGTCACCATGACATCTCCTTGCCTACAACTCAGCTCAGGCTGCCCAAGTGAGTGAGTCAGCAGGCAGTGACTCAATAAAGTCACTGGATGGGTTTACCCTCCAGGCAGAGACATTCCTGGCTGCCTTTATGACATAACTGGCCTGAAAGTCTCATCACTAACTGGTGACTTTATATCCTTGCCCAGGGCCTCTGGGCAGGCTGCTGCTGGGGAGCCTGCATTCAGCAGGTCCCAGGAACTGCAGCCATCAGAAGGGAAAGCACACGTGGATCCCTGGCCTGTCCTGGGGAAACATGGCAGTGGGAACTGTGAGCATCGTGCAGAAACAGGAGGCTGTGGAAGGTCTGCAGTGAGCTTGCCTCTGCCCTGCCTTGGTATCACTGATTGCATCAAAGGGCATTTCCCTGAACACACCCAGTCCTGAGTGGGAATGTTCACAAGCTTTTCAGTGAGGTAATTACTTTGCTCTTCTTACCTTGGGACTTAATTTTGAGGTTTGCTTAAGGCTGACAGCACTTGATCTTATCATATCTTCTTAATCTCCTTTTCCTTCCTTTAATGATGGTGCAAATAAGATTTGCAACTTTTAACTGCTGGCTCTCTAGGAATGCTTCAGTGGAGGTGCAAAATGCAGTAGGATCTTCTTAGATCTGTGGGTTGGCCTTTAACTGTGGCATTGTCCCTTGTACATGTCTTAGAAATAACATCTAGATCTGAAGGGGGTTTGAAGGTGTTTTGGTCTGCAAGCTGAAATTTCCTCTGTAGCAGGGGTGTGCTGTTAGATTTGGCAGAACTGGGGGTTCAAAGCCAGCCCTGCCCTCTCTGTGCCTGGTTTGCTGGGCTCTCCCTCCACCCTCTGAGCCCCAGGGAGGTCTCTGCTCCTGGCACAGGCAGCGTGCTGGGACCAGCCAAGCACGGGCACTGGTGCAGCTTGGCTTTGCAGCACATGGAGATGGACTCAGAAGAGAAGAGGAGCAGGTGAGTGTGCGCCAGGTGAGATCCTTGGAGGCTGAAATGAGCTGTGGTGGCAAAGAACAGCTGGAGGTGCTGGGGCTCAAGCCCAGCAGAGCTGTCCTGCTTTGTCCATGGTGCAGCCCCTCCTGTGTGTGGCTGGAGCTGAGGAGGCTCAGTGGACAGGGCACCTAGGAGAGGCAGTGTCACCCTGCCTGCCTGGGCAGGTCCTGTCCCCTCTGTGCCCCCTTCCTCAGGACAGGAGCCCTGCTCTGCTCTGCTCTCCCTTAGGTGTGTGCAGAGGGGCACAGTGAGCTAGGCAGGCTGCCTGGGGCTCACCAAGTGGGAAACCACTTTTTCACCTTTTCCCCTGAATTTGACCAAGGCTGCACAGAAACACTGATAGCTGGCCAGGTAATAATTAACTGGGACAGGTATCCTCATAATTACCCCTCCTGGGTGCACTGCCCTGCCTGCACAGAGCTTGATGCAGGGGGCAGCAGGGGTGAGGACTGGATTTTGCCTTCCATAATATTTTCCAGGGAATGCTGAGCATGTCCTGGTGGTGAAGGGTGGACGTGGAGTGCCTTTGGGTACAGTGGTTCCTGAGGCAGCCACTCCTCCCATCCCCGTGGGCTGAGAATGGGCTGTGCTCTCAGAGGGGACAGCTGCCATGGGTGGTGCATGTCCCATGGGAGCTCTGGCTGTTCTTGTGCTCTTGGCTCTTCCTGAGGAGCTGGATGAGGGAAGATGGGTGGGAGAGCAGCTGAGAGGGACATGGCCTTGCTGGATGGAGTGGTTGTGAAGCTTTCCCAGTCCAAGGTGTGTGTGCATTCCAGAGCAGAGCAGTGCCTGTGCCTTGGGGGTTTGGGGGTTGGCCCTTCCTCCAGAGAAGGCCCAGGGTGAGGTGCTGGAGGCTGTGGGAGATGCCAGGCTGGCAGGACATGGCCTGAGCACTGCCAGCATCCAGCCCTGCCTGGGGGGCTCCCTGGCCTGGCCCTGGCTCCGGGCAGCTGCTGGGAGCCACGGCAGTGCTGAGAGCCTTGGCAAGTTCTTACTGTTGATTTTGCCTCCAGTGCCAGCAATGGAGCATCATTCAGCATTCAGGAGGCATGCTAAAATGAATTAAGATGACTAGAGGAAAGACAAAATCTCCCCATGACTCCTGCTGGAGGCACTCCCACAGAATGCTTAAGGCCTGCAGTGTCCCTGTGTGCCTGGATCAGCTCTGGGCTGTAAGGGTGAGATGGAGCTGATAAACATTCTCTGGGCTCCCAGGAGATGTGCATTGACTAAATCAATCCAACACCTGTAAAGTCTTAACTGCACAATGTATTAACAATGCACTGCAGCTTATCCTGGCAGCTCTGTGAGCTGAGAAGAGTTCAGAGCTGCAATGGCTGGGCCCTGTAAGGTCAGTGCTGTTCTTTCACACTGCTGCTGCTCAGTTTTGACCACGGACGTGGTTCCCTTTGGTACCAGTCTGCATTAAATGTCCTGGTTAACCACACTGCTCCTGCCAGCTCTTAGCCTGGCCCTGGCTGCCAGCACATCCCAGCCAGGATGGCAGCACTTCCAGCAGCACAGGCACATCCAGGTCACCACTCTGTGCCAGTCCCACCGTGCCACAGCTGCTGCCGAGTTTGGCCCTGGCACTGTGCCTGGCACTGCTTCTCAGGTTCTGGGATTTTGGTGTGCTGTGCCAGGCTAGGCAAAGGTGAGAGCTGACTGTCCAGGTGTCTGTGGGCACACAGGGCTTGTGGCCCTCCTGGATCTCAGCCCCTCCTGGGTCGTCCTGCTGCAGCAGAGGATGCTGGAAGCTCATCAGTCAGATATCCTGCAATCTCTTGCCCACAGATTTTATTGGTGTGACTTGGCTTTCTTGCTTATAGGTGAACTAACAAGAAACAAAGCTATTTTCTCTCTTTTCTTGGTTCTTGGATTTGATTTGGGTTTTATTTGCATGGTGTGAAATGATGACAGGTCGCTAGAGCTGATGTGCAGCTCACTGGAAGAGGGAGGGGTTGGGTGGCTGAGGAGAAGGAGGCCTCCTGTGTTCCCCCAGCTGTTGGATCAGATAAATCCTGGCAGAGGCCAGAGGGAGGTTCCCTGCTGAGCTCTCCCTCCATGCTGGAGCTTGTTGTCTGAAGCAGCAGGATGGTGCTGCAGGGCCTGGTGCTGCCCTGGCACAGGGAGAGGAGGATGATGGTGCCAGCCTGGGCTGGGAGAGACAGCCCAGCCCCAGAGTGTCTGCCTGACACATGATGGGGGTAATGACCACTTTTTCATACTCTAGTACTCATAAATTGTTACATCTGAAGCTGTAGAGTTCTGCTGGGCTTTTGGGGGGCTGAGTTGTGTTTGGAGAGGGAACTCCCCTTCATCCAGCTGTGCTGAGCTGCAGGAGGATCCTGTAATGCCCTGGAGGCTGCACCCGGGCTCAGATCACTGTCAGTGCTCTACTGGGAGGAAAAACCACCCAGGCAAACACAGTGGGTAACTTGGCAGCCAAGAAGTGGATGGTTTGGGAATTAACAGCATTTTTATCAGCAGACTTTGGTGTGTGTATTCCCAGGCTGCTTTATTGCTCAGGGCTGGGCTGCTTTACTGGTCCAGCACTGGTTATTGCAACTCATTACTCTCAGGGGTAATCAGGCCCTGGGGAGGATGTTTGCAATCATGAGCTCTTTTCCGTTTTTCTTTTTTTTCCTTTCCCCTAGGAGTGCTGTACTGGAGCTGGGGCCTGTCAAACCCGTTATCTTTGGACACATCTGTCCCCACCAGGGGTGGGGAGCCGGGTCCTGTCCCAGCGGGGACAGCGCTGGGAGCTCTCGGTTGCTCCAGGAGGGAGCCATGGCAGCTGTGGCTCCACTCGTGTCACCTCCTGTCCCTCTGAGCTGCCCCTTGCCTTGCTGTGGGTGACTCCTGTCTCCCAGGAGCCCTGCTGCTCTTTGCAGGTGCCACTCCCCAGGGCCGAGGTGTCCTGAGCAGCCTGGGGACAGATCCCATGGCACTTTCCTTGGGAAGCCATTTCAGCACTCAGATCGAGAAAACAAATGTCTCCTCTTCTTTTATCTCTTTGTTTTAATCTGTGGGGTTTTTTGGAGCTGCCAATGTAAAGAAACACTGTTAATCAGGGTGTGGGGGAAGAGTTTTGCTCTGAGTAATAAGGCTGGTCCCTGCAGGGTTTTGCTTAGATAAGCAACTTTATCAAGTCATGGAGGATACCTGAGGCTTTGGGCTATTAATGCTGGATTTACTCCTAATGCAAGTCAAAAAAAAAGGTAATATTGTATGTGTGTCTCATTACCCTGCAGTTTTGTAGAGCAGCTCCGTGGTAAAGGAAAAAGCTGAACAAACAACTGGGAAAGCTGTGAGATGCTTAGATTAGGGCAGCTGCCTGGTAAGGAAGTTTGTGCTTGTGTTTAATCAGTGATGTTGGCTGTGTGGGGCTCAGGCTTGGCCTTGTCATCCTCTGGGCTTGTCAGGAAGAGAGATTTGGAAGCAAGGGAGAGATATACATGCATATCTCAATCTTATTTTAAAAATATGTATTTTATGTATTAAAATAGCTTTCCTGGCTTTCCTCGAGCTTTGCTGCTTTATTATGTGGCTTAAACTGAGGCTTCCTGGACCTAGGGCAATGGCCTCCTCTCTGAGCTGAAGCAGGGGGGAAATGGTTTTCCTGGCACAGGTGGGAACCCAGGGCATCCTCACCACCACAAGGGCGTGGAATGACAGGACGAGGGGGAATGGCTTCCTACGGACACAGAGTTAGATTGGACATTGGGAAAAAGTTGTTCTCTGTGAGGGTGGGCAGGCCCTGGCACAGGGTGCCCAGAGCAGCTGTGGCTGTCCCTGGATCCCTGGAGGTGTCCAAGGCCAGGTTGGACAGGGCTTGAAGCAACCTGAGACTGTGGAAGGTGTCCCTGCCCATGGGAATGCAATGAGTTTAAAGCCCTTCCAACCCAAACCATCCTGGGATTTATGGTCCCCACCATGAGCAGCTGCAGGTTGGAGGGAGGAGAGGGCAGCTTTCCTTCCCTGCCAGTCCCTGTGACACCCACTGCCCTCTCAGCGCTGCTCTGGTCGCAGGGGGAGCTCCCAGAGGTTTGGGAACAGGCCTCACAACTTGTTCCTATCAGAGAAATCTCTCTGACACAGCAGAAATAAAAACAAAGAGCTCTTCTTTGGTGTTTACTTTTATTTTTAGAAGACAATAAGGAGCGGAGGGATTTGCAGGCGGAAATGATGGCTCCCGAGTCCAGGCCCCCTCCGCCCTCGCCAGGAAGCTCCCGCCGCACGTGCGCCCGCCTGGGATGTTCGTAGACAAAGAGTTTCTTGATGCTGTTTTTTCCTCCCCCTCCAGTTCCCTTGCCCATAGGCAAAGAGGATTTGCTGGCTGACACGCCGGAGGCTCGCAGGGAGCGGGGCTCCCGGTGCCGGGGCAGCGCGGCTGTGCCAGCCCGTGGCTGTTAGAGCGGGAGAGCGTCCCGACCCCTGCGCTCCCTCGGATCACTGAATGCAACTGCTGCTGCGAGGCGCTGGCGGAGATGAGGACAGGAGGCTGAGGTGGCCCCCAGACCCCTGCATCGGGCCACCCCTCCATCGGGCCACCCCTCCTCGGCGTGACCGACCTGGACCGAGCTGGCGCTTCCCAGCCGAGCCGCGGGCTGGCGCGGGGGCCGGCGGGGCTCCCGGTGCACCATGAGTACGTAGCCCTGTGCCTATAGCTCATAGCCCTGTGCCTATAGCTCATAGCCCTGTGCCTATAGCTCGTAGTCCTGTGCCTATAGCTCATAGCCCTGTGCCTATAGCTCATAGCCCTGTGCCTATAGCTCATAGCCCTGTGCCTATAGCTCGTAGTCCTGTGCCTATAGCTCGTAGCCCTGTGCCTATAGCTCATAGCCCTGTGCCTATAGCTCATAGCCCTGTGCCTATAGCTCGTAGCCCTGTTTCACTGCTCCTTCGCTGTATCCCTGGGTGCTGGGGTGTTCCCAGGGAGCTGCAGGGCTGTGTCCCAGTGTGTCACCGTGATGGGGGTTTGTGTGAGGCTCCTTTGTGTTGGCTCTGGCCAGGAGTTACTGACAGCTCCTGTGATACCACTTTTCTTCTTCCACCAAGAAGAGATGCTGTGAAAAACCAAGCTGAAAATGGAGGAGTGTTATTCTCCTTGCCATGCCAGTGGCCAGGGCTGTGGTTGTGCTGGGCTGTGTTGGTCAGGCCTAGCCCCCTCCTGCATGTGCTCCTCAGTGAGCTGTGCTCTGCCTAGGCACACACAGGCTCCTGGTGCCCTGCTTGGAGCCGGGTGAATTATGGTACTTGCTTTCCATGAGGCTTGGAGTTTTCTCTGTGCCTGTGATGTCTCTGCTGTGTCTGTGGCAGAGGAACCCAATTTGAGGCAGGCCCTGGGCAGTGGCAGCTCTGGTGTGCCAGGAGCAATGGGCAGGTGCCTCTTGCAAGAGCTGTGACCACGCGTGGGGCCGTGTCCTGCCATGGTGCTGGGGACCAGGGCTGTGGCTGGGTCATGGACAGAGAGAATCTGTGTTTGTGCACAAAAGCAGCAAAGGCTCTTTCATGCAGCCTGCGACTGTCATAGCGTGGCACGGTCCCTGCTCTCCATGGTCTGGTCCCCTCACACAGCTCCAGCTGAGACCTGCAGTGTCTGGAGGCAGCTCTGAAAGCAAAGGGCTGTCTGCCTTTGCAAGGAGGAGGAGGGCATGGCTGCTGGTTGGGAATGGAATGGAAGAGCTGCTGCTGTTTTGGGGCCATAGTGATGCAGCCCCACTCTGCCTGCATCTGTGTGCCTAGGATGGCTCATCCTGCCTTGCTCTGCATCCACAGAGACTATGTCTTGCCTATGGTGAATTTTCTCCATCCCCCTGACTTGGCAGACAAGGGAGTAGCTTGTTCCTGAGTGCTTGCCAATGCTAACAGAGTGAGTGTTTTACATGGACTGCACAGCAGTCCCCGTTCCTGCTGGGCAGCAGCGTGGAGGGGAGGCTGCAGAGGAGCAGGGCTCTGTCCTCCCTGCTGTGGCAGGGCTGGAGGGTGGCAGGCAGTCTCTGACAGCTGTCAGCTCCCACTTTTGAGCTGCTCCAAATGCCTTTGCCGCTGTGGGATGTGGGGTTAATTCATCTTCTTGGATTCTGGCTCACTCCCTGTTCTGGTACTATGGGTCTGGTGCTGCCTGCTCTGCTCTTGGAGGGTCTGACCTACAGCAGAGCAGCAGCCTTCTCAAACCAAGGTCCCTTTGATCTCAGCCTGGGGAGCAAAGTCCAGCCCAAGGGGGTGTGCAGCACTGTCTGGCTGGTCTCTTGCCCCTCTGAGATGTTGTGTTGTGCTGACCTATGAGCAGGGTGTCTGTATCCCTTCCTGTGGACAAGTGCTGCTCTGCTGCCTCCCTGCTTTATAACTCACGGCCTTACAACTCACAGCAGGCCTCTGCAGGATGCCCACCCCGAGCTGGCTGTGGCAAGGGTTTGTGGCATTGCTCTCACTCCACATGAAGCCTGAACGTTTCTCTGTATTTTGTTTTCATCCTTATCTTTTCCAAATGCCTGCTCTTGGAAAGGGTGAGGGGATTTGGCAGCTGGGCAGCCCCTTTGAGGGGGTTGTGACATCAGTGCTGTCCCTGCCCAGGGACATGGGGCTGCTGGTATGGTGGGGCACAGGGTTCCCCCTGGTGTGGTGTGAAGCTTTCCCTTCTTACGGTGGGGTGGGTGGGCAGAGACTGAGAGTGGTGCCTGTGCCAGCTCCTGGCAGCTGCTCTGGATCAGGATGGCTGCAGAGGCTGGCACGGCTATGGCTCCCTCCCCCTGTCTGAGCAGTGACTGTGTAAATCCCACTTCCTCCTCATTAAGGGCTTAGCTGGTGGCACATGCAATAGTTAAGGGCACAAAACTCTTTCAGTGACTATGAATTAAAAGCAAGACCAGACAAACAAAACCAACCCAAGCTCCCAGGAATTCCTGAATGGTCTGTATTTGCTCTTGGCAAAAAGGAGTTTTCTCTCCTTTCTTTTGAAGGAACCTGCTGAAGTTTATTTCCTGGCTTGCTTGGCTGGGACCATTTTATGTAAAGAAGTCAAAATCATTAGTGTAAAAACAAGAGGTTGCCAGGCCAGTGATCCTCACTCTGCAAATACTGCAGAAGATGTGGCTAAAAATGCAGTGATTGGGCCCTGTATGAGCTCAGCCCTCTTTTGAGAGAAGACAGGTGGGGCTGTTCCTCTAAGGGATCCTGTGTGGGCTGTGGGTTTCCATGCTTGGCTGTCAGTGCTAATGTCCTGGAGTATGGAATAAATCCTCTTCTGGGAAGCAGCTGCTGCAAGACCACAGGACCAAACCTGCAGCGAGCATCCTTTTGGTCCCCTGCACATCTGGACAGTTTTACTTTGTCTGATAGAACAATTTCCCAGGTCCTGTGGCAGCATTGGAAAAGTGGAAGGAGTAACCCAGGTTTTGTGTAGTGGAGCTTTGCTGCTCTTTGGCTCTGTCCTGCAGTGTCAGCAGCAGGGAACCTTTCTCTAGGGGGTTTGTGCCCAAGCACACTCTCTGCAGAGGAAAAAGATAGGTGCCTCTCTGAAGTCAGAAGTGTGGGTGCTCACAGCTTCCTGCATGTACTTTCCTCAATCTCTTGGCCCCAGCTGGACAAGTTCTGAAGACAAACCTATGGCCAGAGGTGCTGAAACAGGTTCTGGGGGAGACAAGAAGCAGCATCTCATCACAGCTCCTTTTGGGTCTGTCCTTTAAGGGCATAAAACCATTTTCTTTCCATTCCATGAGAATTTCAATTGCCTTGTCCTGGCTATGGAAGAGATGTGTTGCTGTGGTAAAACCTGGGTTTGGGAGGAGAGGGCTGGGAACCATTCCTCCCCGCCCTGGGTGTTGTGGTTCCCTGTCCACAGCCACAGGTGGGTTTTGAAGTGTTCAGCAGCCACAGGAATCTGGTCTGTAGCTCTGATGTCAGGTCCTGGCAGTGAGCCCTGCCCAGCTCTGTTACCATGTGAAGTGGTTTGCTCTCAGGTGGGCTCAGCTCTGGGTGCTGGTGCCAGGACAAGGGTAGAGCACACAAACTAAAGCGCAGGAATTACACTTGAAACACCAAAAAAATGCTGTTTTACTGGGCTAGTCCCAGAGAGGTTGTGGAGTCTTCAGCCTTGGAGATATTCAAAACTCAAGTAGAAGCTGTCCTGAGCAGCTGTAGCTGGCCCTGCTGGGAAGAGTCTGGACTGGGGGATCTCCAAAGGCCCCTGCTACCCTCAGCCATACCATGATCTTCATCCCTGAAGCACCAGGTGAAGCTGTTCCTGTGACTGCCACCATTTGAGGAACATCTCCAGCTGCTTTGGCTCTTCCCCACCTTCCTTCCTTGCCTCAGGACCTGGGGCTTCTGGACAGTGGCCAGTTGAATGTGAGTCACAGTGTGCCCTGGCAGGCAGGAGGGACAGCCTGGGGTGCATCAGCACTGCTGAGGGAGGGAGGGGATTGTCCCTGACTGGGGCAGCCTCAGCTCCAGTGCTGGGGACACTTTGGGGCACCACAATATCAGAGGGATCTGAAACTGTTAAAGAGTGTCCAAAGGAGGGACATGAGGATGGGGAAGAGTCTCGAGGGGAAGGTGTAGGAGGAGCAGCTGGGGGCACTTGGTTTGTTCAGCAGGAGAAGAGGAGATGGAGCACAGAGCTCACCGGGGCTGCAGCTCCTCCCAAGGGGCAGCAGAGGGACAGCTCTGATCTCTGCTCTCTGTGACAGGGACAGGAAACGGCTGGAGCTGTGCCAGGGGAGGGTTAGGATGGATACCAGGTAAAGGTTCTTCCCTCAGAGGGTGCTGGCACTGCCCAGGCTCCCCAGGGAATGGGTACAGCCCCAAGGCTGCCAGAGCTGAAGGAGCAGTTGGACAATGCTCTCAGGGATGCACAGGGTGGAATTGTTGGGGTGTTTGCAGGGCCAGAAGTTGATCCTTGTGGGTCCCTTCCAACTCAGGATATTCCATGATTCTATGATTTTGCTCCTCAGCAGTGCAGGCCCCGTGTGTCTGTCGGTGTGTGGGACAGAATGCCCAATTCCCCTTGGTGTTGCCCTCTGCCTCCAGCAACCCTCCCTCCCTGGCTTCAGGAGCAGCACAGGTGGAAGAGCAGAGTCACTGGGGAGAGAAGGGATGACCAAGCTCTCCTTTGGCTGTGCTCAGGGTGCCCTTCTTGGCCTTGGCAGTTACACTCATCCTGCTTGCTGCACTCTTTTTGCCTGCATCTGGCCTTTTAAATTCTCTGCCATCTGCATCACTTGAGTGTGCAGAAGTTTTCTTCCAGACTTTCTTCTTTGTCAAAAATTTGATGTACTTTGGGAGCCCAAGGATGCCTCAGCTTTGTTTCAGCTTTCCAGGCAAACCAGGGAAGAGCATCCCTCGGTTGAGAGATGCTCACAAAGTGAGAGGGGAAGGCAGGTTTGTAATTAGCTGCCAAAATTGCCCTGCACTCGAGATATCACTGATTGGGCTGCTGTGCAGTGAGGGTCACCAGGAGGGGCAAATGGGATGTTTTCTTTTGTGGGTCAATTTAAGGTAAATCAGAGAGCTGCTCTGTGGCCTTGACTTTCCCGATCTCTAATTTGCCCAAGTGTTTCTTGACATTGGGTAATGAACTGGATGATTTGTCCAGTGCTTGAGGGCAAACCCCTTTTGCTGTTTTTCAGTAAAATTTCCCTGACACCTTTCTCCATGTCAGACACAGCGATTCGATCCATAACTGCTGGGCTGAGGTTGCAGCCTCCAATTTACAACCAGAAACGTAATTTTGGCTGAAACTGAGGTTTCCAGGCTTCCACCTGTTAGTTGTGATAGAATCACACAAGAGGCCCCAAAGATGATCTCATTCCACCCCCTTGAAAAGGGCAGGCACATCATGGCCTGGAGTCTGTCAGATTTTCTGAGGGTAAATAATTTTTGGGAGATGCTTTCTGCTGCCCTGGCAGCCCCAGCTGGACCAAGAGTGAGGGATGCAGTTCACTTGGTTGTGTGCATTAATCCAATTTCAGTCCTGTCTGGCTGAGAGCAGGAGCCCTGATTAGCAGGTGTGACTAAGGACGTGATTCAAATATTCCTTTTGCATCAGTGTCCAGCTCTAGTGAAGCAAAATAATGATTTACACTTCATGGTCTCTGTTGTGTTTTTCCCCCTACAAATCTGCTTTGAATGTAAATTCTGGAGCAGCAGCAGTTCCACTGTGGAGGCTGAAACCAGGCTCAGATTTGTCTGAAATTCAGTGATGCTGAAAGCTGGCAGATGCCTTTTTCTGTCTGTCACAGGGTGAATGTGCAACAGGCAGTGAGTGACAGGCATGCCTGAGTTTGGGGGTTAAAAGCACAGGTGTCATGAGCTGAAACAGAGGAAAATGGAGCAGTGTTGTGCACAAAAAGAGCTGAGAGACCTCTTTTGAGTCGATTTTTCCTCTATTTTCTCTGGAGGAAATGGAGGAAAACTTGATGTTGAAGGTTTCTGTCCTGACAGCTTTTGGCATGTGCCTGTACTCCCTGGTTTTTGCTAACAAAACCCCAGTGAGCACCTCCTCAGGGGAGGCTGCACGTGCTGTGAGAGGGGCTGTGCTGCCACTGGGGAGGCTCCCTGGGTCTCAGCTGTTCCCTGGGACAGCAACCCCTTCAGCCCACAGCAGTGTCTGCTGATGGCCTCACCCCATTCAGCCCTTTTCCTTCCCATCCCCCTGCTCTGGAGTGGCAGCTGGCCCAGGACAGCCTGGGTGCACCGTGCTGGGCTTTTCTCCCTGTAGTGTGACCCATCCTCGCCTGTTCACACTCCTGGGAGAGAGTTTCTCTTTCCCCAGCAGTTCTTCCTTGTGCCTTGGCTTCTGAACAGGGCACATAACCTCTCTTGACACCCCAGGCTGCAGGCTAACGAGCAGGAGGGCATGTAATTAATAAATGGCCATCAGCATGGCAGTGAGTGAACACATTGGGCACTCTTGCCAAGCTGTGCATGTCTGCTGGGGTCAGGAGGAAGCACAAATCAATTTTGGCTGCTGATGCCAAATAGATGGAAGAAAGGATAAATGAAGGTAAAAGCCCATAGTTCTTACTCACACATCTGCTTTTTACTGCTGAATAAGAAATTAATGTAATCCATGAGCTAATGCAATCTTTCATCAGTCCAGTGATTGATAATCATCCCGAGAGAGGGCAGCACGTCCTGGTTTAACATCAGAGCAAGGAAGGGAGGTTTGTGTCCTCACATAAAGACTCAGGCTCATGGATGCCAGATGACAGAATCATGAAATGGTTTGTGTTGGAAGGGACCTTAAAACTCATCTTGTTCTACCCCCTGCCATGAGCAGGGACACTTTCCACCATCCCAGGCTGCTCCAAGCCCTGTCCAGCCTGGCCTTGGGCACTGCCAGGGATCCAGGGGCAGCCACAGCTGCTCTGGGCACCCTGTGCCAGGGCCTGCCCACCCTCACAGGGAACAATTCCTTCCCAGTATCCAATGTATCCAATGTAAACCTTCCATTCTTCACATTAAGGCCATTAAGTTCCTTTAAACTGAGCCCATTGCTCAGGCCTGAGAGAGGAGGTGATCTGAAGCTGCTGGATGGGACCTGAGGCCCCTGTGTGTCTGGGAAGCTCAGCTGTGCTGGCACAGGGCTGCTTTCCTGTGCAGGGCTCAGGCATCAGTCACCTGTCACTGACCTGCTGCCAGTGTGTGGGGCTCATGCAGGTCACTGCTGGGCAGGGTCTGTGTGTCTGTCCCTTGCAGGGGCACAGGCTGGCTGGGAGGCAGAGCACGGGTGGCTGTGCTGGCACACGGACTCTCAACTGCCCAGACCCCAGGAGCTGCTGTGACAGTGCCTGGGGCGAGGGTGGAATGGACCTTGCAAGGGGTGAGTCAGGTCTTCCACTCAGGGATAGTGGAGGGCAGAGCTGTGCTGGTTTTGGGGAAGCTGAGCCAACACTTGGCCCTCCAACGTGAGCATTTGGGGTGCACCATGCCTTAGTTCCTGTCTTGGTTTGGAAAGACAGGGATCTGTCAGGGAAAACTGGAGTTTCCCTTGGAATGGAGAATGTAAACCCCTCCTTCCAAATTATTATAATTTTGCAATTAGGAGCTTTCAGGCAAATATATGGGAATAGGAATAACAATTCTTTACTAGGAATATTAAAAATACAAATGCAGTAGTACAAAAAAAAAGCCCAACAAAAACCCAAACAACAACAACAACAACACAAACCCCCAAACCAAAAAAAAAAACAACCCAAGCAAGCAAACAAACAAAAGTCCTAGAAAACCCTGATGGAGTCAGGAATACAAGCTGACACTGTTGTCAGGGTGTTGGGAGCAGTCCAAATAAATCCTCCTGGAGTGACAGATGTGGTTCTGTTGAAGTAGAGATGATCCTGCAGACAGGTTCAGTGGTGGTGAGCTGAGTCCAGTCTTGCTCTGAGAATACAGTGAATACTGAGAATACCCAGGAATGTCTGGGGTCCCTGTGTCCCCATTTTTATCTGGGTAGGGAATGGTTGGCTCCTCCCCGTGGGTGTTCCATCTCCCAATGGATGATGCAATGTGTGATGTCACTGTGACCCTCAGTGGCCCATGAACAGAAGATCTCCCCGAGGGTGGGGAGTGGTGACAGAGATCACAAACCCTGCCCCGCCTGGTTTAACAGCCGGGCTGTGATCAGAAGGCTCCACCCTCTTCCCCCCTGGAGCTACAAGAGATAAAGAAAAAAGAAAACATCCTTGAACTGCTTTCTACAGATGAAATAGAATACACTTTTTTTTGGTTACATAACCCAAGACAATTCCATTGTCATATTGCAGGGAGAAATATGGGGGAGAGGCTGTGGGGAGAGATTGTGCCTCACCACATGGATGATGCCTGGGCTGGGGACTTGCAGCCCTTCCCTGCATTTCACTGTTTTCATAAAGCCTGACAAACACCAGCACAGCCCTCCTGGGATGTGGTGGCACCTGTGGGGATTGTTGGGCAGGTTTTTAACGGGAGCAGTGCATCGTGAGCCAGCTGTGACTGGGGAAGGTGCAAGCACCGGGGTTTGTACGAGGAGTGAGAACCAGGTCCTGTCACAGTTGGCAGTTTCACTGCAGCAGTGGTTAAACACAGCTGTTTAATCTCTATCCATGATGCCCACTTCGCAGTGGGAAAAACAGTTCTTCCTGATTCCCTTTATATTTGGTGTTGTTTTTCGCATTAAGTTGCAGGGAGAATTTGCCTTTTCTGGGAGGATCCCTTGGGAGGCATGTGCTGGGCTGAGCTGTCCTGGCTGTTCAGCAGCCATCAGTGGCCACTGCTGAAAGTTCCCACCTCTGAGACCCATGCTGAGAGCACCTGAGGGTGGCCCCAGGGGCGTGGGGGCGAAGGCAGCGTGTGCTGTTGTGTGACATGGGCAGCAGGGAGGACAGGGCTGCTGGCTCACTGCAGGCAGCAGAGCTGCTCTCATCCCAGAGCTGGGAAATGAAGGAAGTGGGATAAAACCTGTTGTCCTTGGGGATTGGTTTTTCTGCATATGGAAATGATTTCTAGCAGGGATGTGAAGTGCAAGTGCAGGGAAGGGACAGGATGGGCCAGGCCCAAGGGTAGGAGCACAGGCCCTGCTTGGCTTTGGTCCCCTGAGGCAACTCTTTGAGCCCCTGGCTCTCTGCCAGTCTAGGGGCAAAAGAAAAACAGGGATGATAAAGGGATTTAAGCTTGGGTGTGCCAAACCATATGAGAGGAGGAGCTACAAGAGGGCTGGAGAGGAACTTGGGACAAGAGTCTGGAGTGATGGAACAAAGGGAATGGTTTCCCACTGCCAGAGGGCAGGGATATTGGGAAGGAATTGTTCCCTGGGAGGGTGGGCAGGCCCTGGCACAGGCTGCCCAGAGCAACTGTGGCTGTCCCTGCATCCCTGGAAGTTGTCCAAGTCCAAGGCCAGGTTGGATGGGGCTTGGAGGAACCTGGGACAGTGGAAGGTGTCCCTGCCCATGGCAGGGGGTGGAATGGGATGGGCTTTAAGGTCCCTCTCAATTCAAACTCAAACCATTCCGTGACTCTATGAAACCCCTCTTGTCTTGGTCTTCTGCTGATGTGACAATGCTCTCATGGTCCCTCTGTGTGCTCCAGGCTCTGGCACAAGGGGGTACCTGTGGTGGGCCCCCTACCTGGTCTCATGAGTGGGGCAGGCAGGAGAAGGGAATGTTGGACACTGCTGCTGCTGGCTGCCTCCAAGGGAAAAGCAGCCAAAGCACAGGCTCCAGTGGTGGAGCTCTCCCTCATCTTTTCCCCAAAGCTCACTTTGCCTTTGCAGACACAAAGGCGGGTCTGTGTCCCTGCCTTGGCAGGGCTCACTGTGGCCCAGCCTTGGCTTTGTGTGCCCCGGGCTCCCGGAGCTGCAGATGGGCTGGGGCGAGTGGCTGCTCAATGCCAGCATTGTTTGTGGCCACCCTGCCTCCCTTGGGGGGCAGGCAGGGGGTGCTGGCTGTGCCCCCCTTGCTGCTGCTCTAGGTCCCCAGCACCCCCAAGAGCCAGGCACTGCCTGGGGACACAGAGCTGCTGTGCCGACCCCGTCTGTCCCCGATGGTCCCCTGCTCCTGCAGGGACCTGTCCTCTGCAGAGGTGGCCACCTGCCCACCTCTGCAGAGCAGGAAGGAGGCCTCATCCCAAGAGCCCATGGGCCTGCTGGGATGGAGCTGCACCAACCTCAGCCTTTGCCATCTGCACTGCTGCCGTGTGGGTGAGAGAAAGGAGCGTTGGATACATCCCCATTCCAGCAAGGTGTCAGTGCTCCTGCCATGGCACAGAGGGATGGAGCCCCTTGGAGAGTGTGCATCCCACCAGGTGCAGGGACCAACCCTCTGCTCCTCTGCTCCCTGCCCACCTCTGCTCTCCCATTGTCAATATCTGTCTCAGACTACAGAAGGAGAAGGTGGAAAAACCAACTTGTGAATAGTGCAGGGACAAGCTGGGGGTTCTGGAGCTGGGACAAGGGCTTGGTGGATGTGGATCCACACAGGATGTTGGAGGATGTGTGCTCTATTTTCTCCAAGTGGAAGTACGGACTGCAGCATCCTTCAGGGTAACTTGAAGGAAGAGACAAGCAAATGTGTGGTCAGGGAGAGCTTGGGAGGAGCTGCCTGTGGACAACGTGGTCTTTGTGACTGCTGCAAGAAGAGGTGGCACAAAGCAGCACGTGGCAGGTGGGCACAGCATGGGCTGTGTCCCTTGCCTGCTTTCTGCCACCCTCCCTCCTTGGATCTGCCTGTGAACACCTCCTTGGCTGTCCAGAGGATGGAGGGGTTGTTTTTATGCCTGAGCAAAGGACAGCCATGGGTCCCTCCACACCAGGCTCCTGGCAGGAATCTGATCCCTCTGTGTTTCCCATGCATCCTCTCTGCATGGGGATGGTTGGGGGGGTCTGGCAGCTCTCACTAGAAGCCCTCTGCTCCCTCTTCCATGCTCTCCCAGTGGAATTTCAGGGTGAGCTCTTTCCTTGAGAACTGGGAACCTGCAAGCATTACTCCTGTCTCTGATCTCCCCTGCAGGCCCCTGCTTTCTGGGTGAAGGTAGGAGGAGAGGAGGGAGTAACAGGAGACTGGAGCTGTTGCAGGGTGGGTCCCCAGGGGAGAGGTGATTTATGTCCCCATGGTGTGTGGGGTAGGGGCACAGAGGGTGGCGAGGCACTGCTGCTCCTCTGCCTCTGGCTCTTGTGGGACTGGGATGCACTGCTGGATCTCCTCACCTGTGCTCAACCCTCCACCCTGTCTTGATCCCACTGCCTTCTTCCACCCCACCTCTGTGTGCTCTTTGCTCAGCAGCAGACTCTTTGGGTGGCCAAACAGCCATATCTATCTCATGGAAGCTCCATCTTTTTGAAGAATTACTTCCTCATTTTTACCAGGGTTGTCTCCTGAGGAGGACAGGCCTCGTGCTTTTGGAGCACTGGATACAGCTCCTGCTGAAGGAGCACCTGTCCCCCAGTGCCCTGTGGAAGTGCTGCTGTCCCCTGTGCTCGGTCACCCACCTGCCCTTTGTGCTGCCGGGCACGGGGATGGATGGTACCACATGGGTGGGCTGAGAGAGGCTTCACAGAGGCTGCTCTTTCTCTGGTGCTGTGAAATCTGGCACTCCTGGGGCTTCTGCTGTGAGCTCCATGCTTGCCTTACAGCTCTGGGGAGAGCGAAAAACGCCTCTGCAGAAGATGATGGTTGAGATATCAAAGGCATCGAAGCGGGAGGGATGTAACAAATATAATTGTCATGGGGTGCTTCCCTCTCGGCGCTGGGAATGAGCTGTATGAGTGGAGAGAGATGCTCTGCTCAGAAATGTACTCTGGTGGTGTCAGAGGCAGCTGAGGTGTCAGAGGTGTCAGGATGACAAGGTGCAATTCCCATCTAAGCTCTTTCTACGTTGGCTGTGGCAGGGAGAGGCAGAGCAGGGTGCTAATCCCTGTGGATGAACAGGAGGCAGAGCACTAAGGCTCTTTTTCCTTTTTTCTCTCCCTGGTGCTTGTAGATCTGACCTAGAAAATCCTTACTACATTTGCTGAGCTGGCTTAGTTAAAGACTTGACTAATTTCTGGAGGATTAATTATTCAGAGAGTATGAGGAGGGAGGGCACTGTCTACTCCTAACACTGTAGGCCAACTTGCTCAGGGTGTCTGGCTGGGGGACAGGTGCTGGTCTGTCCCCAGGTGTCCCAAGGGTACATCCACTGTCTAGGTGCCTATTGGGGAGCACAACATGATGTAGTTGTGTCTTGCTCAGGTCCTTTTATTTGTTTTCCCTCTGTTTAAAAAAAAACCAACCTAATTCTGGTCTTCAGTGGCTCAATTTCAGCTCATGCTGCTGTTCCTTCTCCCTGGAGGTCCCTGTGACTGATGTCCCCAAGGCCCTATCTCACCCTCCCAGTTTGGGGTGGGCACCTCCACCTTGGCCAGGGCTCTCACAGTGGGCCTTGGCCACAGGGATCTCTGGAGTGCCCTGGAGAGGGGCTGCCAGCAGCAGCAGATCTGCAGAGCTCTGCTGGTAGTGCTGGGGTTTGGGGGATGCTTGTGCCCTGTCTCTGGGGGCTGGTGGTGCTGGTTCTCCCTGCAGCATGCCTGCAAATCACTTTCCAGTCTGTGCAGAGCCCCTCTGGAAGGAGCATGCAACAAACTGCAGTGTGGGTAGTACTTGTTCCTTTAAAGCCACGCTGTTGTGCTCAGGATCATTCCTCAGATGTGCAGTGACAGCAGCTGATTTTCAGGTTGCAAATAGCTCATGCCCTGGAGAGTGTATGGAGAAATGTATTTCCTTGATCTCCACAGGCTCTTGATGTGCTGATGAAAGTAGATGCCCTGTTTAACAGCAAAGTAAGGGCGGGTTGGCAGTTTCTTTCCTTTCTATGCTTTTCCCATGGTGTTTTGGGAGAAAGCATGGTGAAGAGGCTGTCAGCAGCCCTTGGACCCATCTGCAGTGCTGGGGGTTGACTCAGGGGCTTGGTTATTTGCTGTGGCTGCGGGAAAGTGGGGCAGAGACCCACAGCCCTGCTGGGTTCCCTGCAACCCTGCTGGGTTCCCTGCAGCCCTGCTGGGTTCCCTGCAGCCCTGCCAAAAGGTGCCTGGAGAGAACACGAGCTCCTCAGGAGAACTTCTGCAGGGAGGGGTTTTGTTGCTGTCTGTTCCTCTGCACAGGGACTTTGGCAGGAGCAGAGTTTGTC
The DNA here is from genome assembly GCA_013400215.1 of Cisticola juncidis. NCBI lineage: Eukaryota > Metazoa > Chordata > Aves > Passeriformes > Cisticolidae > Cisticola > Cisticola juncidis. Next base: position 185,906 of record VXBR01011957.1, read on the forward strand.
TTGGACACCATCGTACAGGCACAGCTGGCACAGCTGGACGAGCCTGGGCCACCCAGGGTTCTGTAAACCCATTTTTCAGAAGGCAATACCCAAACCGTCTGTTTCCCTGACCTGTGCGAACAGGCAGCTTTGCTGGTAGTGACTTCAATGCTTTTTGTTTGTGTTTTGGCAGAATGATTGCAATAAACAGTAAATGATTTATTAATAACCTGCAAATAGCTGCTCACCAGCTGAGCAGTGGGATGTGTTTGCACTCTCTTCTTGGCCGCAGGGAGCTGCCAAAAGCACCAGTGTTCAAAGCTGACACATTTAGCTGACAGAGGGGTGTGCAGCTGCTCCTGGGGCTGCAGTCACTGGGTGCTGAGGTTTTTCTCCCCTCTGCTGAGGGGAGGGTGTTTCTCTGCTGGATCCATGCTGGTTCTCATAGCAGAGAAACATGGAGGTGAGGAGTGCTCTGCCTGCAGCAGCCCTGTGAGCTTTATGGGTGCTGGGGGACATAGGGGAGGAGCTGCTGTCACCCTGAAGGGCCAGCCCAGGGCAGTGCCCTGCAGCCTGCCCATGCCTCCCACACCGATGGCAGGAGTAGGCATTTCTCACCAAGTCATCATCTCAGGTGATGATGGCATCTATTTTCCAATTTTTCCAACTTCTCTCCCCATTGGAGTTTGGAAATCTGTGAGTGTCTTTGCTTGGATCAGAGCAACTGAATTTTAGCTGTTATTTCCTTCTCTAAGTCCCCCTTCATCCAGGTCCTGCAGGAGCTGTCACACAAGCTCCCAAACCATGAGTTGTTTAAAGGGAGTGGGGAAGGGTTGGGAGAGGACAGGAGTGGCTCAACTTCACCTTGCTCTTGGAAGCTGGGAGGATCTGGAGGATGAGGACAGTGGTGGGGAGTGAGTGAAGGACAAGCTGTGCTTGTGGAACTGAGCCCAGCCCTGTGGCATGGGGGACACCACAGGACAGTGCTTGGCTGCATGGGGCGTTTCCAGAGCCAGGCTGGGACGGTGGAATGGCCTTTCCAAGGAGCAAAGCACTACAGCAGTGAAGGTGATGGGGGCAATTGCTTCAAGCACCTGTCTCCAGGTGTGGGCAGCATGTGGGAAGCAAACTGCACCAGAGATCCACTGCAGAGTGAGTGTAACCCTCCCCCAGACATGGTGTGCATGTGAAGGCACCTGGATCTCTGCAGTGGAGATGCACAGCATCCAAGACAACAGGATGGCTCCCTTGGAAAGGAGTGGGAATTGGCAGCTGTAAGGCCAGGGAGCAGGAAAGAGTGTGAGGTCTGCAGGTGGCTGGACCTGGAAACTCACATTCAGGACCTGGAAATGCCCCCTGCATCTGTGACACCCAGGGCGTCAGCTCTGCTTCCCTGGGAGGATTATCTGCAGGTGCCTCGTGCTGGCTGGATGGGTTTGCTCTGCAGGAGGGCTCTGTGCATGCCAATGGGAGCTCTGCTGTGTGAACTCTCCCCCAGCATCGCTTCCTCTGGACAAGTCCAATGTTTTACTGCTCAGGCTCCATTGTGAAGGTGCTGAACACTGAGGGGGTGCTGGAGTCAAATTTAATGCAGTCTGTGCTGCTTAGGAAGCAGCACTTGCTAAACCCTCAATAATGCTGTACTAAACTGGGTTATCTCCCCAAAGCCATGAGATTCTTTAGCATATGATGCTCTTGATGCTGTGACAGCCTGTGCTGCTCTGGTCCCGTCAGCTCTGGGCCAGGGAGCCGGGGTTAATTCCTGCCTGCCTGTCAGGACAGGCACCAGCTTTGGGTGCTTTGGGTTCCCAAAGTGCCACGATCTGGAGGGCACTGCCGTGTCACTGACAAGACCCTGTGAGGTGTTGAAGCTCCCTGCTGCCCCTGCCCTGGGGCTGTTTGTGCTGTTCCTGCAGCCTCGGGAGCCGGGAAGCGCAGTGGGAAGCATCGAGCGATCGCTGCCGAGCGTTCATTTGCATCTTGCTTTGGAATCCAGGTCTGCCTCACTCTCTGCAGGCATGGCACAGCTGTGTCTGCACATTTGCTTTACTGCTAATGGAGCTGCTGCTTTACCCATTGGTTCCTGCATCCAGAAAGGGCTCACGAGAGCAACTGCAGCTTTTCCTTTGCTCCACAGAGCCGCTCGGGTGTCGGGGTAACTGCGGTGTTTGCTGGATTTCATCAGAGGAGAGGCGCATCTTTCTTAATAGCCTGTGTAATTTTTTCCAAAGGGACCCATTGCATTAAATCTTTAATCCAGCCAGCTGCTAAGGGAGAACAGTCAGGCTCTCTGCTTTTGCTGTGGAGCTCTTGCACTGCCCTAATGTTACCCGAAAGGCTTTTCCCCTTTGGAGTAGCTGGAGCTGGTGCAGTTGGAGCCTTTGGAAGGGAGCTGGGGTGGCAAAGGGCCTCGTTGCTCCTCTGCTTTCTCCCTGTCCTTTGCTGTAATGCCATACCCACTGTGTGCCAGGGAAGCAGGATCCTCTCTGTGCTGTGTGCACTTGGGTCACATCAGATGTGAACAGTGTCAGATAAACTGTGCAGGATTTGGGATGTGCTGTTGCAGGGCTGCTACCAGAAACCCTGTTCTAGGAGGTTGCTTCTGCTTGTGATTTCTTTTCTTTCCATCCTCAAAAATCCTTGCTTGCCCCAATTTCTTAAGAGTTTCAGGGTTGCTGACTGTCATTTTTGGTAGCTTTTTTTATAGAATGCCTTTTGGGAATCAGGTGACATTTTGCTGAGCCTGGTGCTGCCTGCCTGCTCCTGGGCAGGAGAGAGAGGGCTCTGCTAACCCAGCTCCCGCTGTCCCATCCTACTTGTGCTGATTTGACTTTTATGTTGTGTTTGCTGCGTGCTCTGACCTTTTCTTCCTTCCTGTCCCCTGCTTTCTGCCCTCACAGCCCTCTCTGTGAGGCAGGAGTCATTTGGGAGGAAAGCCTCATTCATTTTTTGTGCTCAACCATGGGTGCAGCAGTTGACTGTGCTGGCAATTGCCTTTGATAGACATTTACAGAGACAGTGACCCGTGAAAGAGTAAATCAAAGACTCATGGTGGTGCCTGGGAGGCACCTTAATCTGATGTATTCCTCTGCAAATAGTGGGCAGGTAACAAAGACACATCTGCAAATCAGTCAGAGATCAGCAGGGGATGCAGCTTCCCAAAAAAAAAGGGGCCTGAGGATGGCTGGGACATCTTCAGATTTATCATAGAATTATGAAATGTCCTGAGTGAGAATAAACCCACAAGGATAACTGACCCCAACTCCAGATCCTGCACAGACACCCCAACAATCCCATCCTGTACATCCCTGAGCTCTGGCAGCCTTAGGGCTGTGGCCATTCCCTGGGGAGCCTAGAGCTGCAAGGCTGGAGGGAGGGTTATTAAGCTTGGGTTGCACAGCTTGGCTCCTGTAGCTGTAGTTCTGCATGAGGCTTTTCTGTGGATGAAAAAGATGCTTTGAGTCTTTATTTATTTATAATTTTCATGTAATCTATTTTTATTTGCATCTTGGTGCCTTGAAAAAGCCTTAGCTCTGATCACCTCTCTGTGCTCCCATGAGAGGCCAGGCTGGTTCTGGGGCCAGAGGAGTCCTGGCCCTTACCCTGCTCCAGGGCTGGACTCTGCCTGCGTCTCCAGGCGATCCAGGTGCATTTCAGCCGTGCCCAACCTCCCGGGCAGTGGCACCCAGTGTGGCAGCTGTGCCCCATGGGTGACAGCTGGCTCAGACACCTCCACTCCTGTGCTCTGGGCTGAGTGTCTGCAGCAGGAAAGCTGCTCCAAGTGCCAGAGCTGCCCTGGTATCGCTTCATCTTATTCCTGAGCCCCGTGGGGCTGCTTGGCTGTTCCAGGAGCATTCAGCCATGAGCATTCACAGGTCTGGCTGCTCTGCTGGCAGCTCCCCTCTCCGCCTGGCTGGGACAACACTGGCCTGCCAGCAGTGACAGTGTGGCCTGCCTGATGTCCTCTGGTACTTGCCACCTTCACTGCTTGTTTGCATTTTCCTTGCTCCATGTGTGAAATGCAGAACGACCTTTAAAAACATGTTCTCCTGGATGTGGGTGAGGATTTGTCCCTAAGGCATATGTGCCCTGCCTTCTCTGCATCCCTGGGGGTGGCACAAGAGATGCCAAGCTGTTTGCTCTGGGGAGGAAATGGGTCCTGGTGATTGTCCCTCCTGCAGGACAAGGGGCTGCTTCTCTGGTGCATTATTGGCACTTCATGCTGCTGGTGCAGGGTTGGGGAGGGTTGGTCCTGCCGAGCAGCATTCCTGTGTGGTCCCTCCATGGGCTCTGAGCAGCATCCTGACACCTGTGCAGGCAGGCAGGGACACCTTTCCAGCCCTGCTGCGAGCACCAAGCAGAAAATCATCCCCTGACATCTTTAGGTCCCACCCATTTGTGGCCAAATCTCTGGCCAACAAGGAGGCTGAGGGCATGGATTTCCATGTACCACTGCAGTGCCTGGTCCTGCCACAGCCTCCACAGCAGAGGGGCATGGGTTTCACTGCACTGGGAGGGAAAGCCAAGCTTTGCTGGAAAATGAATGGCCAGAAAGACACAGCTGAGTTGGAACCATTGCCCAGCTGGGCAGAGCCTGGGGATATTCGAGTGGAAAAGCCCCAGAGTGTGTCTGGCAGCCTGAAAGCTGCAGGGCAGCAGGGAGTGGCCTTGCTCACTGCAGGTGCTGCTTGCCCTCACTCTGTGCCCCTCTCTGCCCATGCTCTGCAGCAGCTGCCATGAAGGAGCCCCAGGGGTTTGCTGAACATCCCAAAACTGCTGCTTCCTGTGGGGATGCTGCAGGCCCTGAGGTGAGGGCAGAGCTGTGGTGGGACCCATGGAGATGATCCATGTGAGGCTGCACCCAGGAAACCCATCAGCTCCTGCATTTGGAAAGTGTCTGCCTGTGTTCAGCTTTTGCTTTTTATGTGTTGCCAGAGGCCTGCCATGGGCAGATCCAGGTGATTTGGAACAACTATGAAGAGAATGATGAGGGCTGAGGGGAATGATTTTGGTGAGCTTGTGACTTCTTTTTCCAGAATTTCTTCTGGTGCTTTCGGGAGTGAGCAGTTTTCCCTGTGTGCCCCAGGCTCCAGCTGACACTTGTGGATGTGGATGGGGGGCTCAGAAAGGTGCTGGCTCCTTCCACTGGAAGTGAAGGCTGAGGTGGGTTTGAGGGTCTGACAGTGAGACCAGGGTGTGACAAAAGGGCAGGGAGCTGCTGCCAGTGAGCTGGGGACCAAAGCAGAGACATCCAGCACTGGACAGCTTGGGCTAGGATGCAATCTTCCTTTTTTCCTTCCTTTTTCTTGTTTCTCCCCTTTTTCTGTTGAGGTGTTACAGCTGGGGAGACCTCTCCTGTGCCCTGAAGTCTGCTTGGCACCAGGTGGGGAGTTGTTGGCACCTGGGATAACCATGCAGTAAAGCAGAATCCCAGGATGGTTCGGGTTGGAGGGACATTAAAGCTCATCCCATTCCACCCCCTGCCATGGGCAGGGACACCTTCCACTAGCCCAGGCTGCTCTAAGCCCTGTCCAGCCTGGTCTTGGGCACCTCCAGGTATCCAAGGACAGTCACAGCTTCTCTGGGCACCCTGTGCCAGGGCCTCACAGGGAACAGTTCCTTCTCAGTATCCCATCCATCCCTGCCCTCTGGCAGTGCGAAGCCATTCCCTGTGTCCTGTCCCTCCATCCCTTCTCCCCAGTCCCTCTCCAGCTCTCCTGGAGCCCCTTTAGGCCCTGGAAGGGCCTCTGAGCTCTCCCTGGAGCCTTCTTTCCTCCCTATTCTCTCTTTACCCCAGCTCTCCCAGGCTGGCTCCAGAGCAGAGGGGTTCCAGCCCTGGAAGTAGCCCAAGAGCCCTTCCTGAGCCCTGCCTGGGAGGGAAAGCAGCGGCTGAGTTCTGCCTGCAGGCCTGGGGAGGGGACACATCCCGAATTTCCTCCCGTGGGGGTGGCCCAGTGCTGAGCTGCAGCGCTGAGCTCTGCTGGCCCTGCAGCGTGGCCCTGGGCCCGCGGCCATGGCCCTGCCCTGCCCTGCCCCATTGCCAGCCCCTGTGCCATGGCCCTGCCCCATTGCCAGCTCCTGTGCCATGACCCGGCCCCATTGCCAGCCCCTGTGCCATGGCCCAGCCCTGCCCCATTGCCAGCCCCTGTGCCATGGCCCAGCCCTGCCCCATTGCCAGCTCCTGTGCCATGGCCCTGCCCCATTGCCAGCCCCTGTGCCATGGCCCTGCCCCATTGCCAGCCCCTGTGCCATGGCCCGGCCCTGCCCCAGCCCTGCCCCGGCCGCTCCTGTGCCATGCCCGGCCTGGCCTCCCGCCCAGGGGAAGGACAGGTCTGTGCTGCCGTGGTGCTGCTCCCCAGGACTCCCACCCTGTGTGCTGAGGCCTCGGGCAGAGGAAGCCCCGGAGGCAGACAGGTCCGATGGGCTCTCCAGCACTGGGGGCCAAACCGCAGCTCCCAGAGGAGCGGGCAGAGCTGCCCGGCTGCTGCAGCTGCTGCAGGGACAGTGGAGCTGCCCAGCCCTGCAGGTGCCGTGGTGCTGAGAGGGGGCTGAGGTGTGCTGGTGTCTCTGCTTGTGCAGGGGGGCACATTGGGCTGAGCTGCGGTTCACAGGAATGCGATGAACAAATCTTTGGTGTCCTTCAGGCTTCTCTCCTTTGGGGATACTGAGGTATGGATTCCTTGGCATTTTAGCTGAAGACAACCTGTGTATTCGTACGCTGATGAGGGCAGATGTAGTAACCTGCTCTGTCACACACTTGTGATGCTGGTTTTAGGTATTTGACAGGGAGAACCATGGACCTCAGTGCCTTGTGCTCACCATCACCTCTCCCAGGCAGCTGGTAACTGATGTAGAAGTTTCCATTTCTAATTCATTTTCTCTTTTAAGCAAAAGGTGCTTCCCTCCTGTCAGTAGCTGCTGTTTCCTAGCAGTGCCTGTGCAAGAGCATGTGCTGTGAGTTATTTTTCTCACCACATTGACATCATGAGGTTGGAAGTTTGGGGGATTTTCTGCTGTGGAATGTGGCTGCTGTGCTGGACCTCCTTCCTCCATACTGTAGGCAAGGTGTGCTCTGCTTCCCCTGTGTCCTGGCACAGTCTGACACATCTCAGTGGAGTGTTTATAAAAGGTGTTGCTCCCCTATTTTTGGGTGAGGGCACTGAATTATGATGGGAACCCAGTGGATCCTTAACCCCGACTGTTTGGCAGAAACCTCCTTGGCTAAACCTTCTGGCCAGCTAGCACTTCAATGTTTGGGTTTGAATGTGCTTCATGTTCAGTAGTTACAGTGCCTTTCCCGGTGCGCTCCAGGCTCTGGCAAGATCCTGGGATGCCTTGCAAGGGCTAGAGTGCTGTCTCCCCACAGCTCTTCAGGGCACAACTTCACACTGCTCATCCCCTGGTAGGTGCTGGGGCAAGGTTGGCAAGGTTCAAACCCCCAGCCCCGGAACGAGCCCCCTCCTTCCCCTACCCCTGTGTCAGGTCCAGTGCTTGCGTGGCCATGGGTGGAGTCAGCTCACTCCAGTGCTGAGGAAGTGTGCTTGGCCTGGGTTATGTTCTGGTTCTCAGCGGACCAGCTGAGCTGACTCATTTCTGCTCCTTTGTGCTGGTGGTGTGAGTTTCACAGTGTGACACAGAGCTGTCCCACAGCCAGTTCCCATCAGCCTGCACAGACACCTCGCTGGGGCTTCCCCAGCACAGCACAGCAGCATCCTTTGAAGGCAGCAGTGAGGTAAAGGTGGGAGGAATAGAGGTGAGAAGAGCTGATGCTGCAGATGGTGCAGGATGCCAGGGTCTCTCTGCTTCTCTGCATCCTTTGTCTGCAGCAGCAGAAGCCTTGTTCTCACCACATGGGGCTGTAGTGTGGGCTTTGAACCGTGTGTTCCTGGCGTGACCATAACGTGAGCATGTGGAGCACAGGCCTGGGAGCAGTCGGGTTCCTCAGGGCTCAGGCTGGAAAGGGGAGGGCTTCCTGGAAGCCCAGTGTGTGACTGCCCCAAGCACAGCTAATCCCACCAACCTGCAGGCCTGTGGGTGTCCCAGAGGTGCCAGAGCTTCGGGAGCTGATGTGAGTGCCCTGAGCAGCTCCGAGAGTGGAGCTCTGTCCCTGCTGCATGTGGGGATGTGAGCAGGGACAGCAGTGCCTCGGAGCTGTATGGCAGCAGAGTTCCTCTCAGGTGAGGAGTCTCACCATGCAAGTGCTCATTTTGGTGGCACTGCCCATCTGGGTAATTGTCTTTGTCCTGCCCAATGGGGCTTTAAATATTTTGCCTATATAGTGAAGGATTGGATGTGATCTGCTTTGTCAGTTGTCTTATTTTCCTGAAATAAGTCAAATCCCTTGGGTGCTATTTGGGCTCTGTACTCTGGCAGTCCTAGAGGTTTTAATTTTATACAACTAGCATTTCAGAAGTTGTAGAGGTTTGTTTTGACTTCGTTTTAATTATATTGCTATAACCTGGGGGGAATCTTTGGCCTTAATTTTAATGGAAAGCCTTATTTTGAGTAAATCCAACATCCCTGTCTAGCTGGTGATTGTGCTGTTCAGAGTTTTGACAGGAAAAGTTAAAATTTTACTCCAGGCTTGAAGGTTTGCAATCATTGACTGCAACAGGCAGGGCCAGCTCAGTAGCGTAAGAGGATTACAATAATCTATTGTTTGGGAAAGAAGTAAGATTTTAATAGATTCTGTTTTGATGTAGAAATGGGATAATTACTGCTTGAGAGGTGAAAAGAAAATGGTTGGAAGTAGAAATGGTGCCTGGTGTTGGATCCTGGGCTTGTTGAGGATGTCTGTGCCCCTCTGGGCCAGTGCTTCCTGAGGGATGTGGTGCTTGTTTGGGCAGTAGGGAGGATTCAAATTCCCACAGGGTCTGAGCACCATCTCCTCCTGGAACAGTCTCTCCACCACACAAATCCCAGCTGCCAGCTGGGTCTGCTGCCAGCTCTCCAAAGTCCCAGTGAGCTTGAGTTGTGAAGCCCTGGGAAGGAGGGGTGCTCAGCACTGTGCCTCCCTGGGATCAGTGGGAGTACTTCACACAAATGAGAGGGAAGCTGGGGAGGGATCAAAATTCAATCAACAGCCAGGCATAGGAGATCACCTCATACACGACAAAATGAGAAGACAGTCATTTCCCAGAGAGGCTGTTGTATATTAGTAAGATAATTGTTCCCTGTGAGGGTCTTGAGGCCCTGGCACAGGGTGCCCAGAGCAGCTGTGGCTGCCCCTGGATCCCTGGCAGTGCCCAAGGCCAGGCTGGACAGCGCTTGGAGCAGCCTGGGAGAGTGAAAAGTGTCCCTGCCCATGGAATGGGATGAGCTTTAAGGTTCCCTCCAACCCAAGCCATTCTGTAAATCCACAATTCTATGATTTATCCGTAATTCCTTTCCAAGCAGGCCATGCCAAGTGCTGAGAGGGAGATGGTCAGATGCTCATCCTGCTCATTTTGTTGTGTGTGAATTGATCTCCTATGCCTGGCTGTTAATTGAATTTTGATCCCTCTCCAGCCTGTGCCACTGGTGCCACCTCCCTGCCCTGGTGAGCCCCGTGAGGGGAGACAGCAGCCGTGGGCAGTGCCCAGCAGTCACAGGTGGTTTGGGAAGCTGTGGGCACAAGGCTAACAAGCTGTGGAGCAGTAGGGGCACCCTGAACAGCCACCACAGTGTGCACAGGACCAGGAGAGGTGGGGACAGCACAACACACTGAAAATTGTGTGGCCAGGGTGGCTTTGCCCCATGGGCTGGCACCTGGGCACAACCCCTCCTTCCCTTTTCTGCTTTGACTTTCTCCAACCACAACAAATCTCCTGGCCCCTTTTGGGAAGCCTTGGGGTTGTGTTCTTGCTAAGGACACCCTTGTAACCATCCCCCTGAGTGTGACAGGGGTGGTGGGGACACAGTTATCAGGAGCCAGCTCCTCCTTGGAGCTCTGCTGTCTGTGGGATGTCGGCAGCTGCATCGATCCAGTCCCCTGCTCTCCCAGCCTGGAGACTGCTTGCTCCATATTGATTATCATTTTTTTTCTGAAGACTGATGAAGTTTGTCGGGCTCTAATTGCATGAATTATTCTCCTTTCCATTTTCTGAAACCCTTGATCATGTTAATAAGTTTTCCAATTTTTGTTTTGGGTTTTGCCAGGGCTGGTTTTTCAGGGAAGAACAACTGGTGTCCAGTGAGCTGGGTCTGTTCCCAGGCTGCTTGGGTAAGTGGGCATTATACATGTCCCAGTTTGTCCCTCTTGGACAAGCTCTGGGGGGTCTGTCACTTCTGATTTGAAAGAATCAGAGCATTACAGAATGTCCTGACTTGGGAGGGACCCATGAGGATCATTGAGTCCATCTCCTGGCCCTGCACAGACACCCCAGCAATCCCAACCTGTGTATCCCTGAGAGAGTTGTCCAAGCACTCCTGGAGCTCTGGATCATTCACTGGGGGTCAGGGTGGATCTCAAGCAGTGGGGGCAGAGCCAACGGGGCTGCTTTTGGGAATGGTTGAGCAGAGGCAGCACCCCTTGCCTGTAGGACATCTCTGCCAGCTCCAAATGTCCTCAAATTATCCTGTTTTCTCCTTTGGCTGTGTTTACTCACATCACCTCACTGCTGATGTTTCAGAATTTCTTCAGTCCTTTTGAACTCAACAAACTATTTTTAGGAGGTATCAACCAATTTTCTCTCTCCCTTTTTTCACTTAGCAAGTATCTAAAGGCCTGTGTGACTCCTCCAGCTGCCTGTGCTGCTGGCTGCTTTTCCCTGCCCTTATCTCTCCTTGCAAACCTGAGCCAGGTTTTTATGCAGCTGTCAGGGAGCAGCACCAGGGACAGCCCTGCTTTGGGAGGTAATTATCCCTCTGTGCCCATGATTTAACTGCACAGTGCTGAGAGTGGGAAGAACCTTTTGAAGTGGGATGAAATAACCTGGCAATTTCCATCGATCTGGGGGGTTAAAAAAGGAATTGGTTAAAAAAAGGAGTGTGCACATCCCATGCTGCTCCAAAAAGGGACAGATGCTGATCAGCTGCTGCAGGGGGGTTACTGGATCAGCACGGGCATTTTTGTGCTGGGGGCTGGGGCTGCCTCTGTGATGCCATGCTGGATTTGGTGGTGATTCCACCTCTGCTTCCTGGATACTTCTCTGGGAAGGTGAATTTTCATAGAATTATAGGAAGGAGCCATGAGGATCACGAGTCCAACTCCCAGCCCTGCCCAGACCCCCCAACAATCCCACCCTGTGCATCCCTGGCAGCTCTGTCCAAACACTCCTGGAGCTCTGGCAGCCTCGGGGCTATGCCCATTCCCTGGGGAGCCTGGGCAGTGCCAGCACCCTCTGGGGAAGAACCTTTTTGTAATATCCAACCTGACCCTCCCTGACACAGCTCCAGCCTTCCCTCAGGTCCTGTCCCTGTCACAGAGAGCAGAGATCAGAGCTGCCCCTGGGGAGGAGCTGCAGCCCCAGTGAGCTCTGTGCTCCATCTCCTCTTCCCCAGCTGAGCAAACCGAGTGCCCTCAGCCTCTTCCTCCTATGGCTTCCCCTCCAAACCCTTCCCCATCCTTATAGTGCAACGCTCTCCCTGTGTGATTCTATGTTATTTCTAAGAAAGGAGGTATTTTAATTTAATTTGACAATGAGAGTATTTTACCTTAATTTGGGCAGCACATCTGGGTTTGCTGCTGGAATTATAGTAGTTGTGCTAAGTGATACATTGGGTAAATCAGTAAATTGATGTGGTAGGTACCGGCATGGATGTGTGTGCGTAATGCAATAGAGCTGGCAATTACAGCAAAGTGCCTGCTTAGACTGAAATTATTGAGCCTCTTGCACACCCTGCACTTTATTACAGCTGTGTTGAGATGCAGCACTTCCCAGAGGGCTCCACAGCTCTGCTGGCAAGGATGTGTCACTCCCAGAGCTGTGCTGTTCCCTGAGCTGGCTCCTCATGTGCTTCTCCAGGGCGCTGGGCACCAAAGAGGACAAGCAGTGTGTTGTGCCCTCTGTGGGCTCGTGTTTGTGCAGAGCAGGGCACATTTAGAATCCAGATGAAATGCTTTGATGAATCCTGGATGGAATCATTTAGGTTGGAAAAGTCCTCCAAGATCACTGAGTCCAACTGTTACCTCAGCACTGCCAAGCCCACTCCTGTACACTCACAGAGAGGAATTTCTCTCCAATATCCCATCTAATCCTGCCCTTGGTCAATGGGAAGCCATTCCCCCTTGTTCTGTCACTCCAAAGTCTCTCCCCAGCTCTCCTGGAGCCCCTTTAGGCCCTGGGAGGGGCTCTGAGCTCTCCCTGGACCCTTCACTTCTCCAGCTTGAACACTGCCAGCTCTCCCAGCCTGGCTCCAGAGTAGAGGGGCTCTGGCCCTTGGGGCATCTCCATGGCCTCCTCTAGATTTATTCTGATATCTCTTGTGCATCTGTTTCTTAAATCAGTTCATACTTGCATTAAACATATTTCTTCACATGCACATGTTGATAATTGGTTTTGAACATCCTGTGAAATAATGTATTCTAATTTTATTTTTAGAGCCATCCTAAAATATTTGATGATTCTCTGGTATGCTGGGTTAACCAGCCGTGAAAAATCTGGCCTCAGTCACTGTGGGTGTATTTAAAATAGAATGGAAGAAGTTTACTTCCTAAACTCCAAGAATTAGTGCTCAGAATTAAAAAAAATAGTGATTATCAAAATTCTTCCAGACTGGCTGAATGATTTTACTGGGGGCTGATGTGTGACATCAGTAGGCAGTTTTCCACAGTTTGGAAAATTCCTTTGTCCTTTGAAGTCCCCATGGTGCTTTCCCAGGTAGCTTGGAGAGGCTGGTCCCTCCCCAGCTGGCACTAAGAGAAGGATGGTGAGAAGTTCTCTTCCACCTGACCTGAGGACACAGATGTTCTTGGGCAATTAGGAAGCTTCCTCTCACCCAGTTTTGGGGATCTCAGCAGGTATTTTTCCCTTGTGGAGAGAGGGACTCTGATGACAGCAGATGGAAACTGGGTTACCAGGACTCCCACAGTGAAATGAGCCCTTCACCACAGGACACCCTGGGATGGGCAGGCAGCAGTGCCTCCTGCTCCAGGCTCTAGTCCTGATGAGCTGCTCAGGCTCCAGTTCTTCCTTTGGCCCACCTGGCAGCTTTTCCTGACTGTTCTGCTGTTGTCACTGCTCAGTGTCACACCTCCAGTCTAGGACTCCACTGGTGCATCCTGCTGGGCTGTTCTCTGCATTGCTGGGGTTCTGCTCTTCAGGTATCAGCCAGCCTGGGAAAGGGACAAGGGAAAGGGAGCCTTAAACCAGCCAAGGTTTTGTTTCTAGAGATGGAGTGCCTGCTCCCACGATGGCTTAAACCCGTTTTAATTGCTTCCCCCAAACACTGGGAAGTCGGGTACTGGGGAGCATCCCCCGTGCTGTCCTGGAGAGGGATGAGCTGAAGGAGGAGCAGGATGGGCTCTGCACCAGCTGCTGAGTGGCTTTTAGGGATGCAGCTCTCCAGAAGAGCCAGGGCTGGATGTGTTTAACTGGTGTTGAGTGGTCTAGATGTGGAGTGAAACTGGAGCCCTGAATAAGTACAGTTAGGGTCCTCTTGGACTGTAGCAGTGCATGGAGGAGTGCATGAGCTGTCACCTCAGAAGAACCCCTTTTTCCTCTTCTCCTGCTTCTGCCTATCCATTTTTAAGAAGTGTAATTGGAGTGGAAGCTGCTTGGGGATGTCACAGAGATGTAACCAGATCTGGTTTGCTCACAATGGGCTCAGGAGCATAGGGACTGGGGGCTGCAAGGAGTCTCTGGGAATGGTGCAAGGGCCACTTCCCAGGGCTGTCTGGCTTGTCCCACTGTGCTGCCTGGCCACAGGACCTGGCAGAGAAGCTTCTCAGTTCACAATTAAGATGTCTGAGCTGCTGGGATGTAGCTGTGAAGATTTCTGCCTGAAAAAGCATTGTGGTTGTTTGTGAGCTGGGACTGGTGCTGGTTCCCATATCTGTGATGGCTTCACTGTGTTTGGAGGGTTCTGAAATGGGGAATGCTGGTCCCCAGGGCCCAAAGCAGTATATGCACAAGAATGTGTGAGATGACCCAGACAACCAGGCTCTGTTTGACTCGTGTATTGGGGTTCCCCCCAATAACTCCAAGGGTCCAGCCAGCGGAGAAATGGTTTAATAAATAGTGAGATGGCTTCTCAGGATATGCTTTGTAAAATAAAGTTTTTAATAACAGCAAAAATAGCAAACGTTACAAAATGAAAAGAGATAAGCCGAGCACAGCGTACCAAGCACAGTTACACTGGCTAAGGCATTCCCAAAAAGCCTCGTGCACCTCTGTGCAGGCTCTTTAATAACCTAGGTGGGCTATTTGGCTCTTTGCCCAATGAGATTGACACGGGGCTTTGAGCTGCACTTCCAAAGGCCTGTACTGTGTCTGTGCTGGTACTGAGCCAATTGCAACGAGCAGGCCACAGAAAATTCTAGTTTAACTTCCTTATATAGAAACACCTGCTCGGGTACAGAAATGCACGACTACACTCGTGGGTATTTTTCTTTCCCAAATGCTGCAGGCAGAGGTGTGAGATGCCTGTGCCAGGGCTGGGTGATGGCTGTGCAGCCGTGCTCAGCATCCGCCAAGTCCCAGTACCGGGCAGGTTCTGATTCCTGCTTTAACATCTCCTCCACAGCTCCTCTTAAAAATCAGTTTATGTCTCTGCAAATTAAACCACTGTTTCTCTTATGAAGTGTTTCATGCCATTGTTAAGTGGAAGTGGGAAGCTGTCGCATCGCTGAGTGCGTGGCTGCAAACCCCAGCACAGCAGATTGTTAATGTGAAATTAGAGTTCAGCAATATCTTGGCAGATTGCCTCTGCTGCCTAATAGGAGGCACGGAGCTCCTCTGGGAGCCAGCTGGTGTGACAGCCCTGTCTGAGGGCTGACCACTCGTTCTTTGAGCAAGGAAGGGCCTGAGGGCTGTTCCATGTCCTTGGGGCAAAGGAGACAGCCCTTCCCTGGCCCCAAGGCACCAGCACAAAAACAGAGGCTGTAACTCAGAGGAGCGATGTGGGAGCTTGTGGTGCCTCTGCGCCAGTGCTGGTTGTGCTTTCAGCCAGATGGGTCCCATCAGCCTGGCCAGGGTGCCTGGGGTATGCTGGGGGAGCTGTGGGGCTGCAATCCCCTCTGGAGTATCACTTTTTGGGCACAGATGGAGGTGTTTATGGAGTTGTCTGAGCTTTCAGACATTGGTGCTTACAAAGCCACCATCCCCAGCATATCTGGAGGTTTCATGAAGGTAGTGTTTCCTCCTCTTAGTTTTCCAAGTGCTGGCACTGTTGGGCTCACGGACTGAGCTCTGCAACCTTGTTGGGAGCCTGACTCCCTGCCAAGAGCTGTGGCTCCTACATACCCCCCACCGGAGGGGAATGTGTGGTGTCCTTGGCCGTAGAGTGTCCCCCATGCAGCTGGAATGCTGGGGAAGTCTGGCTTGCTCCTTGGATTTTGTGTCCACCAGTCTGTCGAATCCTCCTGCTGGTTTTTTTCTGCAGTCTTTCAAATTGCCCTTTTGTCCCCAAATAGTTTTGCTTTGCAAATGCCAAAGGCGGATCCCCGGGGCAGCATCGCTGCTCCTCTGCCCTCCCCACAGGTGGAGGGAGGAAGAGAGGGATTCAAATTAACGCCGCTCTTCCTGTCCACTCTTCCTGGTGCCCTCTCCAGCCCCCTCTCCTTGGCATGGCTCAGGAGCAGGTAACATCACCGCTGCCAGGTGACCCCGCTGTGCTCCTCACACTCCGAGGTGTGTGTGCCGCAGCCCGGTTTCCTCCGGGAGAGCCGGTGCTGTTCCATAGCAGGGAAACAAGAGTTTGTCCCCTTCTGCCTCCCCTTCTCTGATCTCCCCCTCGGCTGCTTCCCGCTGCCTCCTGCCAGCTCCCTCCGCTCTCCCCGGCTCCTCCGCTCTCCTCCGGCTCATCTGACCTCCTTTGACGTGTTGCATTTCACCGTGGTCGGTAACGGGGAGCCGATGGCAGATAAGAGGGGTGACCGCGTTACCGGCTCCCGCCGCGCCGCACGGAGCCAGCCGGCGGATGCTCTGCCCCCTGGCAAACCCAGCGATTTGGGGAAGCGCCCTGGACCCCTCCCCAGCTGCGGCGGAGCCCATCGGAGGGAGAAGGTGGGAGCCGGGGGAGGGTGTCTGTGCGGAGCAGTGCGTGAACAGCTCTATTTCCCCAGCTGCGAGAGGGGAACAGCCCCCGCTCTCCGTCCCCGTGCGTGCCCGAGGGACCGTGTGCCTGCCCGGTGGAGGTGCCGGCAGGGTCCCCCGTGGCCGCGGGGCCCCCCCGAGCATCGGCAGCTCCTGCTTTGTGTGCAGGTCCGCGGCGCTGGCTCTGTCTGCCGGGATGATTGTCCGCGCCCGGAGCGGGGAGCGGGGAGCGCGGATGGTGCGAACAGAAAATCGCCCCCCGAAAAGCGCGGGCGGGGACGGGGACGGGGACGGGGACTCTGCCGGTCACAGCAGCCGGCGGGGGCGGCCCGGGTGTCCCTGGCCGTGCTCCGCGGGGCGCACCCGCCTGCTCAGGCATTTCATTTCAAGGGGAAAGCTGAGCCAGAGTGTACAGGAAAGGAAAGAGAATAAGGGAGGAGGGAAGTGGAGGTCAGGAAGGGCTCTCGGCAGCGGATGGCCGTCCCTGGTGGCGAGGGGGCTGCTTGCAGGGGATGGCTCTAAGCAGGAAAATAGCAGTGAATGCAGTTGTTTATTTTTTAACATGGCATCCACACCGGAGGGATAAAAGGGTGTTCAGGGAGCTTGGGGCTCTGACAGTTGAGTTGCCACCAGTTGTCCTTGCTGTTTTCTCTCTTGGTATGGCTGGGAGTCGCCGTCAGACACCCCTTCCCCTGGATATGCTTCACTGACTTGATCTGGCTTTGCTCCGTGGGGCTGGAGCAAGGTTTGGGTGGTTTTTTTCTGAAGCCCTTGTTTTTTCTCCGCCCAGCTGGCGTCAGGCGCCGAGGATGCAGCGACAAGTGCTCCTGACTAGGGGAGGGCTGGCAGGAGGATTTCCCTTCGGGTTTGCAGCGTCCCCGTGTCTGCTGTCTTCTGTGGAAAGGCTTTGTGCTGGAGCATGGGGAGCAGAGCTCACAGGTGACCTCTAACTGCATCAGCCTCGCTTGCTTTAAATGCCTGTGCCTCTCCTTGGGCTCAGGTGTTTGGTGACAGGCTGGAAAGTCATGGTAAGGAGGTGCTGCTGGCAGCTGAGGGTGTCTTCTGCTCTGGAAAACAGGGAGGGAGGAAAACTGGTGGACTCTGAATAGCCTTGGGAAGAGCAAGCGAGGATCCTCTCTGCGCTGTAAGAACAGACCCTTTGGAAATTCATCTGAGCAGCCGATTTCCTGGGGTTTCTCATCGCCTCTGAGGTCAAGCCCCATCCCCTTCTTCATCCGAGGGCCACCACAGCCACCACGCTGGGCCATCTTCTCAAGAGGGCAGATCCTGCACCTGCCCGCTGCCACTCGCCGTGGGGGCTCGCAGAACTCTGCCAGCGCTGCCGAGGGACCCTTTCCAGCATTTTTGATTTCTCCTCTTCCTCCTTCACTCAGCTCTGCAGCACCACATGAAATACATGTGCAGCCGCCAGCTGCCCTGAGCCGGGACCTGAGCTTGGCTCAGGGAGACAGGACTCAGCCCCTGCAGGTCCGAGGGCTCGCTGGAGATGCCGTGGACTGTGCAAGTCACCGGTGGCTGAACTCCTGCTGCCCTGCGCTGGGTCCCTGCGGCCCTGCCCCGTGGCGGTGCTGGGGGCCAGCGGAGCGCACGGGGCAGCGGCACGGCCGGGGTGTAGCATGCCCGAGTGTGCGGAGGGACACGGGGACAGCGGCGCCAGCCATGGCTTCGTTCGGGAAGCTGACGGAGTATTTCAGCCTGAGGAAGTCGAGGCCGGAGCTGCGCTCCAGGCGCTGGGGCCGGCGGAGCGGGAGCTGCTGCTGTAGTGTCACCGAGTGCAGGTACGGGGTGGCAGCGACCCGGCTGTCCCGGTGCCTCCGTGTGTGCTGCGGGATGGCGTGTGCAGTCCTTGGGGCTTTGCTTTCTGTTTTCCTCTCTCGGGGCTGGGACGGGGCCGGGAGCGAGCCAGGGGCTCTGGAAGCATTGCCCCGTTCCTGTCTGGAGCTCCCGCACAGCCCATTGCTGCGGGATGTCTCTGGCAGGCTCTGTGACCCTGGCATCAGTCTCCCTGCCCAGGGCGTGTCCCAGGTATCTGTGGCACATCTTGTGTGTCTGCTACAGGTGACCATGTGCACCTGTACCTGCCTGCCTCTGCCTGGTGCTCTCTGCTGTGCCACTGAACTATCCCCACACATTGCACCAGAATCACCCTTCCCTCCACCTGCCCCATGCAAAGGCCTCTCTGCAGGGGCAGCAAGAAGTGGCTTCTCAGGTGAGGTGGAATCTGTGTGTGAGGTGCTGATGGAGCCTCCTGTCACGTAGGAAGTGTCTGGGCAGTGGAGAGGGGAGCTCCTCTGGGCAGACAGGCACACGGTTCCTCAGCAGCTTGTTTGGGGTGTGGATTGATGAAGATCACAGTGGGGATGGAGAGGGTGGCATTTGGGCTGAGTGGAATTCCTCTAGGCGTTTGTGAGTGCTCAGAGTTGTGTTGGGGGGTTGCACACATCCTTGTTTTCCATGTAAACACAGTTACTGCAATTAAGAAAATTGCTCTGTGCCTGGGTGGCTTCTCCTTGGATGTTTTGTGTAGCCTGTAGGTCAGGGCTGGCACTCGGTGCTGCTCTGGGCTCTTCCCCATTTGTGTGGGCTCAGCCTGAGCAGTGTGTCCCCAGATCTGCTGTGGGGTCACAGCTGTGTGGTGTCTGTGTCGGGACACAAAGGGTAAGAAATAATACCAAGGTGTTCACTCGCCCCTCCC
This sequence comes from Cisticola juncidis, assembly GCA_013400215.1. Taxonomy (NCBI): domain Eukaryota; kingdom Metazoa; phylum Chordata; class Aves; order Passeriformes; family Cisticolidae; genus Cisticola; species Cisticola juncidis. The sequence goes on from VXBR01011957.1 coordinate 204,776, forward strand.
TGGTTGTTGAGCGCTTTGTACTCTGTAAAGGTAATTAAGATCTCTACAGATTCCAGGGAAGTTGAGCCCCTCCTGCTGCTGCCCGCGGTGCTGCCGAGGCAGGGAGGCTGCACAGCCTCCCCTCTTCCCGCCGTGGCTGAAGAGGATTCGCCTCTTCCCCGCTCACTCGTTTCTCCGGAAACGTGCCTGGCACAGCCTGGAGCTTTGTTCTGCTCCTTTTTGGGGTTGTGGACAGAAACCCTGGTTTCTGGTTTTTGCTGTCCTGGTGTGGAGCTGGGTGTGAGGAAGGTTTGTTGTCCAGGTGCTGCGGAACACAGTACGTGCCCGGGGTTTGGTGTGTGCAGCCAGCCCTGTGCCAGTGCCTGGCCCAAGGGAGAGGAGGAGGTGCTGCCCCTGTGCATGGGGTGCTGTTGTCCTGGACCTTGGTGTTTGGGATGAGTTGAGTGGTTCCCTCTGTGATGGGAGATGTCATGGTGCCTTCCTAGCTCTGGGATGTGAGCCACACGTCAGCCACACAAAAGTGGCATTTGATGGTGTGTGGTTCACATAGCAAATTTTCCAGGGGGTGCTGGCTATGGATGTGAGACTCTGAGCAGCCTGCTCTGGTGGAAGGCATCCCTGTCCATGGCAGGGAGTAGAACAGGAAGAGCTTTAAAGTCCCTTTGACCCAAACCATTCTGTGTCCAAGCTGTCCTCTCATGCAGGACTGTGGCTCCCTGTGTGGCCCCCGGGGCCACTGCTTGCCGGGGCTCAGCTCTGTGTGGGGCTGGGGACCCCCTTCCCCCAAGCAGAGGCCGTGTGTGCCCGGGTGTTCTGGTGTGGCCAAGCTCCAGCTGCACGGAGCTGTGCTCTGCCTGTTCCACCCCCTGGTGAAACCCCCTGCTCCAGGGCAGCTCCTCTGGGTTGGATCCCAGTGTGTGGACAGATTTCCTGGTGTCCCTGAGCCCCACAGTGACAGGGCTCGAGTGTACCTGTGGATCCTGAGCCCATTCCCTTGATTGCCACGGTTGATTATGAAAGTAAAACTAAGCATTGATTGAAGTGTGGGATGCTTTCAAATCAGTGTCACTTCTCACCTCAGCTGCTTGAGCTTCTGCCTGTTTTCCCCCTCCCCCTCCATGTCTGTACCTTGAGAAGCCCCAGGAAATCTCCATGGCTGAGATCCAAAAGCTGCTGCAATGTCTGGCCCTGCCCTTGCTCTAGATGGCTTCTTCCAGCTCTTGATCAGCTTTCTGCTTTTACTTCACTTCTTCACTCTATTGTGGGCAAGTGAAGTGTGGAGATGAGATCCTCAGCTCCCACATTTCCATGTGCATGGATGGACCACAGATCCTGCACCCCAGGTTCAGCAGGGTGGTGTCTGACAGCCTCAGCACAGCCCTGCCCTGGTCTTGCTCAGAGCAGCCAGGCTCCCACCACGCTTCCCAAGGCTGTGTAATCCCCTGGGACCACAGGGAACAGACGTAGGCAGGTACTCAGTCGAGAGCATGCACTGACTGGAGTTATTAAATTCTAAATATAGTGGTCCCACGCATTCTCATAGGACCTAACAGAAATCAGCAGGTGTGCAGTTACGGTTTTAAATAATATTCCTGCATTTTTAAACTACGCCTCCAGATAAAGCAACATGAGTGAGCTGGGATGAGTAAGTCTGCTGGGCTTGAGAGTTTGTGGGCTCAGACTGGTGTGCAGAAGTGGAACCCAGCAGGAGATCATCCCACTCAAGATACTTTGGGCAAAGGCACTGTTGGCAGGAGCTCTTCAGCCTCTGCCCCCACCTGTGGCACAGAGTGTGTCCTCATTTGTCCCTCTGTGCTGTGTCAGCTGGAGGCTCCTCCAGCCTGAGCCCTGTGCTGCAGGAGGGGCTGTGGCACGGCTGCCTCTGGTATTAAATCAATCACCTGGGCAGTTGTCCCTGGGGCTGGGAGGCCCCAGGTGTGACAAGGAGGGGATCAGGATGTCCCCAGTGCAGCTGTACTGGGACAGGGACTGGCAGTGTGAGTGAACACCTCAGCCAAGCCCAGCCCAGGGGAGCAGCTGATTTATTTGCTGCAAATTTTTTCTGTCAAGCAGGGGCAGTGATGGATGAATGAGAAACTCCGGCTGACAGGCTCTGGAGCAGGACTGCTTGGTGAGGGATGGAAGCCCAGAGCATCGCAGGGATGTGAGGATTTGTCTGCAGAGCTGGGTGCAGGTGCCTGTGGGTGAAGCACAGGAGGGCTGGGGGTGCTTGCTGACATCTGGGGAGTTGTTCTTTGTGTTATCTTGTGGTGCCAGCCTTGAGGTGCTTGTGCCCAGCTCTGTGTGTTGTCTGGAAGGGCACAGAGGATCCGCTCTGGGATGGAGGAGAAATGGAAGGGAAAGGCAAGTTATACTAAACAGCTCTTCTTTTAGTGAGCTATTTGTAAGCTGGAAGGTTTGGACAACTGATTTTGGGTTCTTGCAGCTTTTGTACATGGATCAGAACATCACTGTTGTGTTGCTGTGCTGTCACCGGGCTGAGAGAACGGCCCTGCCCCGCTGTGGGTGAGCCAGGGGGGCTCCAGGGTGGGCAGGAACTCTGGAGTTCAGCACTTCCCAGGCTGCTGTTTGCTGCCAGGGCTGCTCAGCAGTGAGCCCACCCTGGGCTGGACCCTGGGGGCCTGCAGGGATTCTGGGAGGACAGGGATCACATGTAAGAGTTACAGGTGAGGGAGAATTTCTCAAGGACACTCCTGGAGTTGCTCTCAGTCTGGATGCAGTGCAGGAAAGCAGAACTGCCTGAGAATGCCAGTTCTATCATCACAGAGGTGACCTGCAACAGTAACTAATTCATTAAAGAAAACACTGAAAATCCCAACTGGAAGTCATTAAAAATCCCAAGTCCTGTCCAGGAGTGGCTTTTGAAAGAAATTTTCTCCTCTAGGCAGGGACTTGTGGACTGATTCAGTGGGTTTCAGCTGTTGGCCCAGGACTGTTCTGGTAGATCCATTCCTGGCTTCAGGAAGTTGATGCCCATTTCCTCTTTGACCTCTCCCCTTTCTGTGGTGCCCAGAGCCCACACGGTCCCCACAGAGGGGCTTTGATAAACTGCTCAGGAGATCACTGCCTAGTTATGGAAAAGAAGATATTTAGGATGGGGGAAGAGAGGGGGAGATTTGTGCCTGAATTTGGATCCTGCATCTTTCTCCTGGGGGACACCTTCAGCCCTGGAGACAGCAGAGCTGACAGCCCCAAAAACCTGGGGGTGAAGGCCCTGTGTCCTCAGTGGGCTCCAGGAAAGGAGCTTTTCTCTGGCTTGGGGTGGCCTGTGGTGAAAACTCAGCATGGGGAAGGGGGAGGAGAGGAGTTTGGCTGTGCTGGGCCTGCCATTAGTAGCTTTAGGGTTCCACAGCCCTTGTTTCCTCAGTACCCGAGTTGGAAGTTGGTGTTAATTAACAATTAATTAGATTATGTAAGAATTAAATGACATAACAATTCCAACTTGCTGGGCCTGTTTTTGCCCATGTCATTAGATAATCTCCAGCAGAAGAAGGGTTGCTCAGGGTGATGCTCCATCTTTGCACTCCTGGGGGTCACAGGTGGGTCTGACCCTGCTGTTCCTAGGGTCAGAGCCTGTCCCAGGCCTTGTGGGAAGCTGGACAAGGAGCTGCTTTTTGCCATGGGAAGCTGTTACCTCCACTCCTTTAGGAGTCTTTTCCACACTGATATCCTGATCCATGTCCTTGCTGTGCAGTGTGATGGGTTTTGAGGTGGGGAGGAGTAGTGGGGAATGTTTTCCTGGCAGGATTGTGTTTGGTTGTTTTTCGGTGCTTAAAAATATCTCCTCAGCTCTGACAGCACGTCTGTGTTCAAGCACACGATTGTGATGAGGGACAGGAGGAACTGGCAAGTTTTGGGGCTGGGAAATTGCACAGAGGGAACAAACAGCTCCTGTGTTAGCAGTACACAGAGTGAGACAGGTAAAGATGGCACATAAAGACGCCCAAAGGGGCAACTCTGAGGGCTGTCCTGCATGGCTGAGAGTTTGACTTTTCCTACTTCAGTTTGGCACATTTTGAACAAAACCTTTCTGTTTCCAAATGACACGTCCATATGGAAAGATATCTGCATTTTAAAGGAAACAACTAGCAAGGAACTTTGAGTGTTGTGGGTTAAGTGGAAAGTAAGTTTCCATTTGGAATTAGTCAATAAGGTGTTTGTGACATTTGTACTCCAAACTTCCCAGCGCTGGCACCTCCTCTGCCTGCTGAGATGCCAGCAGGAAAACGTGTGTGGCTGTCTGGATTCCTGTTTTTTGCTGCAACAGATCATTGTAACCTATGAACAAATCGATGCCCATTGCCACTGCATGGAAGTGGTCAGTGCTGGTGCTGGAAGTCCTAAATCCAGTGTTGGTGACTCAGCCCATCCCTGCTCGCAGAGGTGCTGAGCATCCATTAATCCTCTTAACTGGAGCAGGCAGCTGAGCCTCAGCACTTTCACAGCTTGGCTGAGCAAGAACGAGGGAAAGAGCTTCAGGAGCTGGAGGTGGAAACTACAGCCTCATTCAGCTGGAGGTTGTGGTGAGAGGTTTTGAGGTGCCTGAGGCTGCACAGCTCTGTGTGGGGCTGTCCTCAAGGGCAACCTGTGTCCTCTGGGGTAAGGCTCGTTTGGAATGATGCTCCAAAGACTGGAGCCCCTCTGCCATGGAGACAGCTTGAGAGCTGGAGAAGAGAAGGCTCTGAGGAGACCTTAGAGCCCCTTCCAGTGCCTAAAGGGGGATTATAAAAAGAGGGAGAGCAACTTTTTACATGTGCAGACAGTGACAGGACAAGGGGGTATGGCTTTAAACTGCAAGAGGGGAGATTTAGATTAGATTTTGGGAAGGAATTGTTCCCTGGGAGGGTGGGCAGCCCCTGGCACAGGGTGCCCGGAGCAGCTGTGGCTGCCCCTGGATCCCTGGAAGTGTCCAAGGCCAGGCTGGATGGGGCTTGGAGCAGCCTGGGATAGTGGAAGGCGTCCCTGCCATGACAGGGGGTGGAATGGGATGGGCTTTAAGATCCCTCCCAAGGCAAAGCATTCCATGATTCTGTGCAGTTTCCCCCCTTCCCTGTGCCTGGCAGGTCACTTGTGCCCTTCAGCTCACACAGATCTCTCCTGGTGCTGGTGTCTGTGGTGGGCACAGGACTGAGCCCTCCTCCCCTCTCCCCAGGCTGTGTCCCCAGTGTCTCATGGCAGTGACAAGTGTCAGACGTGAACGGCTGTGAGCAGAGTGGCAGTGCCACGGGAGGAAATGGCCTTTAACTTTTGTTGCTTGACTGAGCTGCCTGGGTTTTGTATCTTAAACCTAAAGAAACCTTTTGGCTTTGTTCTCCCCGCTGTTTGCAGCACTGTGCCTGGGATCTGTCAGAGAGGCACTTGGGGAGCAGCATGGAGAAGAAATCTGTCTCCCCATCAGACCTGCCCTTGCAAGGGGCCTCTCCACCAAACCTTGACCTATCCTGGTTCTCTGTGGTTTCTGTGCACTGGAGGACACCTGGGTGCATTCCCAGTTCCAGCCCCATGGAAGTGGTCTCAGCACCACAGAGTTCCTGCTCTCGCTGTGGGCTGTAGCTCTGTTGTCTCCTGTGCTGCTGGGGTGCAGGGGGAGGTGATGTGGACAGAGCCAGGGGTGCTCTGGGCTCTGCCTCTTCCTGCTGCTCAACCCTCTGCTCCCATGGCTCTGTGTGGAGGGATGTTCAGATCTGTGCCATAGCAGTGCAGGTGTGCCCTGGGAGCTGGCAGGGAAAGCCTCCTGGATCTGACAGACTGGAAAAGCACATCTGAGCTCTCAGGGTCATCTTCTTGGGCTTTGGGGCCAGGTTGTAGCTAAAGCCAAGGCGTGCACCCAGTGTTCTCCATTTCTGCTTGGCTTCCAATTTCCTTTGAAAAGCCAATCTTTGGGACAGGAGCTGAGCTTGGGAGCTGCCTAATTTCTGCACAAGCTGAAGCTCATCTTTGCCTGGATTAGGCAGAAAAAGATGAATGGCCATCCTTTATTTTGGAGTGGTAGTTGGATGGGGCAGTGGGAGGCAGGGAGTGAAACTGGTATTAAAGGGAATTACAGACAGACGTGACTGCAGGAGCCGGCTCTTTCAGCAGAAAGCCTTGGCCTGTGAGTCACACTTTGCTCGAAAGGCTGTTGGATTCCTGATTCCCCCTGTTTGGGCACTGAGTCACAGCTGGGTGGGGGCGCAGGTAGGAAACAGAAGCACCAGCAATCCACACCGGGATTTACGCACGGAGGGGAGGGAGGAAGAGATTCCAGACAGCACTGGGAATGTTGGCACTTCTGAGGGAAGTAGTGGCTGGCACGGGGAGGATTCTGAATGGGCTGTTCCTGGATGCCCTTCTATTCCTGCTCCTGACTGTGCAGGGCAGTCCCTGGGCAGTGGGGGACACTGGGCAGCCCCAGGATGTGTGGGGACACCTGTGGGCCCAAAAGGAGACACTGGGCAGCCCAGGCCTGGCATGGGTGGCTTTGTCACCCTGCTCCAGGTGGGAGTGGGGCCCTGGCAGGCACAGGGCAGCTGTGGGGAGCTGCCTGCCCCATAACACCTGGGAAATGTCCCACTGCATCAGCATCACCTGGGGGTGAACGGAAGGGGCTTGGTGTCCTTGTGTCACGTTGGGCTGAGTGGCACCTGGGGACAGTGGGAGGATGGAAGTGTCAGAGCTGTGAGTGCCCCTGGGATGGAGGCAGAGCCTGTGAGCAGGGAGGAGATGCCACTGGGATTTGGAAGCACAGAATAAGTTCTATCCACCCCCTGGTGCAGGAGCCTGGCACCCTCCTGCAGGGAAGTTTGGGTGGTTACGTCCTTCAAACAGCCCTCCTAGGAGGAGAGGGCTGCTCCAGGGAGATGCTCTCCTGCAGGAGGGGGGCTGAGCCAGCTCTGGGAGAGCTGGGGAGAAAGGGAGAGGGGATATATCAACAAAAGAGATTTTCTCTGGACCCAGGAAAAACCATTTCAAAGAGGAAAGGAAAAAAGGACACTACTGTTGGGAATATTTCAAATGGGAAAGCTAGAATACTTACTTTAATAATTAAATTATTTTCCCCCACAAAAGTTCTGTGTTTTTTTCCTATAGGAATAGTTGGCAATTATACAAATTAATGCAAGATATTTTTAGTTTGCATTTTCGGATTTTTTGATGGAAAGAATGCAAACAGGAATAAGCAGCTCCTCCTGGTTCCCTGGCTGTAGCAGCCCCTGGGTGTGGGTGCTGCTGCCTGGAGCATCCATGTGCTTCCCCAGGTGTTTGGAAGCCACTGGAGCTGGCATTTGTTCCCTTTGGCTGCTTGGATGCTCCGGGCCCTCTGCTGCCTGCCCTGTGTGCAGGATTTGTGTGGCTGTCTCTGGTACATCTATGTTTTGGCTGCAAATCCATGTTTATAGAAAAAAATGGAAAGCTCCAGTGCATTTTTATGTTGCTTTAAAGAAGAAATAGATAACATTTATCACAGAATCCCAGGATGGTTTGGGCTGGGGTGCAGCTTTCAGCTCACCTCGTTCCAACCCCGTGGGCAGGGACCTCTTCCACTATCCCATCCAAGCCTTGGACACTTCCAGGGATGGGGCAGGCACTCACTGGGAGAGTGGGAGGCTATTCCAGCTGAGGATTTTAGGGGAAGTTTTTCCTGCAGGGATGTGTTTCCCCTGGCAGAACCTGGCTCTGCCTTCCTCTGTGGGCGCTGAGCTGCAGCTGCTCACAGAAGTGGCAGACTCCCCATCCCTGGAAGCATTGGAAAAATGTGTGAATGTGGCACTTGAGGACGTGGAAGGTGGTGGTGCTGCTGGGTTGGTTGTTGGATTTTATAATCTTAGAGGTCTTTGCCAACTTTGATGATTCTGTGATGCTCCAGACAGCCTGGCAGCTGAAGCTGTTCCAGGGCTCTTGTCTGGAAACAGGAGGTTTCTGGGCTCTGCTTCCTTGCACCCCATGCCAGCCCCAGCCCAGCCCCTGGGTCAGTTCCTGCTGTGCAGCAGGGCCCTGGGGCTGGCTGGGACCCAGACCTGGTTCTGCCCTGGGGGAATCCTGTCCCTGAGTGCTGCTGCCCAGGCTGGGCTTCCTCTGGGCTGTTTTGGGGCTGTTTGCTCCTGTTCTTCCCCTCACAAGACAGACAAACTCCATTATCCTGGCCACGAGCAGCTGCTGGGCTTTGCCTGAGCTCTGCTCCCAGCTCCCCTCAGCCCCCAACACTCCTGCACTGAGAACCCTCTTTTTAAGGAATTTTACTGTGATACACTGGGAGCAGAACAATTTTTTTCTGTTCAGTGAGCTTGTCTGTCTGACCATGGTGTTGACCTGCCTCTTGTGCTTCAGAGCAAAATGAAAAACAGCCTAAGGCTCTGGTTGAAAGGTGGTGCCCAGGAAGGTTTACAACATGCCTATGATTGATTATAAATCTGCTTTTTGACCAAAACACATATGAGTAATTATTTTTGCCAGGGATTAATAGTCAGAGATGGACCAGCTCGGCCCCTGTTTACCTCCAGTGCTGGAAAACTTGGTCATGCTGCAGGAATTATAGGATTTCAAGCAAACCAAACAGCTACACCAGCTGTCTGGGCTGTCTTTCTGTGCTGGAGCACTTCAAATTCAGGCCTAAAGCATCTCCCCTGTGGTTGTCAGGAGCAGCAGTATCCTTTCCAGGATGATCTCAGCAGCTTTTTGTCTCCTCTGTCGTGTGACTTGGATTTTGAAGCAAAAGGGGAAACCAGTCCTGTGTCATGAGACTGGGAGCAGGCCCAGGAGCTGGGGGGTGGTGGGGCAGCAGCATCTGGGCTCCAGTCCTGCTGCAGAGATGCTGTTGGCAGGGCAGGGTTGCTGGGAGGAGGGCAGGGGGTGGCTCCAGTCCTGCTGCAGGGATGCTGTTGGCAGGGCAGGGTTGCTGGGAGGAGGGCAGGGGGTGGCTGCTGGAGGTGACTGATGCTGAACCCTTCACATCCTTCCTGAAAGGTGTTTGTAAATGCAAAGGAGGGCAGTTGTGTTATTTATCTTGTAAATTAGCCAACCTTTTAACATCCAGCCGGATGATGTTTGTCATCCATTCCTTTTGCTTCATTAGCTTTTGTCTCCGAAACGTTTCAGAAGAGACAGGAGATACATAAACAACACAAAAGCAAAGCCGGGACCGGGGCACAACATCTTCAGCCCGATCTGGTGAACCTGGGCAGCGGGAGGTGCTGGCTCTGTGCTGGCCCTGGCAGGAGCTGCTCCCCTCCTCTCTGCCCCTTGCTGTGCTCCCAACCACGCTTTGCTGTGTCTGTCCTGCCTCGGGGCTGGCCAGGCTCTGCTGTGTCCCCGGGGGTCACATCCTGCCAGTGAGCTGACTTTCAGCGTGGAAGGAGCTTCCTTCTGCATCTCAAACACTCTTCCCTGTGAGCCTGACACCTATTCCTTCTGGAGATGATCCCTGAGTCTCTTGTGGAGCATCCCAGATGCCTTTGGCTGTCCTGTCTCTTCATCTGGATGGCAGAGCCTGGCTCTAAGCACGGGGACCCTGGGACAGTCACCAGGCTGCTGAGGATGCAGGTTCTGCTCTGGAGCTGCCAGGAGGGAAGGTGCTCATCTGCTCCATTGTTGTGCCGGGGTTTATTTCACCACCTCTCTCCATTTATCAGAGAGAACTCTGTGAGCAGGATTAATGTTCATGTTCCACGAATGCTCCTGTTCTTTCCCTGGCCCTAGGGCATTTTTGTCTTTGGACTTTTTGTTGTGCAGGGGCAGCAGGTCTGAGCTGGGCTCTGCCAGAGCCTTTCCAAGCTCCTGGTCTCTGCTCTGTCCCTGTTAACAGGGTGTGATCAGGGCAGCAGGAGGGCAGGGAGTGCACAGGGCCCCTCTCACCTGCAGGATGTGGAGGGGATGGTCTGGGGGTACCACAGGGACAGAGAGTGACAGAGGGGGCAAGGTGACCACCAGCAAGGACCCCGTGGGGTGCTCCTGCACTGGGGAGTGGAGGGACCATCCCTCTGGCTGGGGATGTCATCCACTGCCTGCAACAGAGGTGGAAAAAAGGGTTCTTTTAACAAAGAAACCACAATACTTTTGAGTGAATGAATGGCAGTGCCTGGCTCCAATGCATTTCCTTATCCGTTCAACAATTGGATTCTGGTGAATGGTGAAATGGAGGCGTTGCTACAAACCACAGCCACAGCTCCCAGTGAGTGCTGACGGGAAGGGCTTGTGTTTTTCCACCCTGTTTCCCTGGGGATGGCTTTGCCCAGCTTGGCGTGCCGGGATGGTGTCGTGGTGGTGCCAGGGGTGAGTAGCAGCAGCAGCTCTTTAGCACTGGGGAAATACCTGGTGGGACAGTGGCTGGGGTGACACTGGCTGTCACACACCAAGAACTCAGGGCTTCTCAGGCAACATCTGCCACAAAAAGAACTTCTGGCCCTTTTCAGGGCTGTTTGGTACTTTGCTCTCAAGCTGCTGGGTGCTGGGAGCAGGGCTGGGCTTCAGGCACAGGGAAATGCTTCTGAATGCTCCTCCAGGTAGCTCTGAAATGTTTTCCTGAGGTCTGTCCTCAGCACAAGGGGTGTGTGACCCCCTGTCCTACCCTTCCACACCCCTCTGAATCAAAATGCAGTTTGTAGGAACAGGAGCAATTATTCCCTGGATGCTGGCAGTGTTTAGTTCAGCACTCAGGAGATGGCCCCTGTTTAGTTCAGCACTTGCAGAGATGCTCTGCAAGTCAGAGAGGTGGCAGGAGAAGAAGCTTTTGAAAAGCAGCTGGTAGAAATCACGGTGTTTACCAGCTCAGAGCTGAGCCTGGGAAGGTATTTTTATAGCTTCACGTGGTTGGTTTTCTCCTTTTCTGAACTTGCACACTGAATGCTGTTCTGGGTTTTGTTTTGCTTTGAAACTGTCTCACAGTCAGATGAAAGATGCTCTGTTTCAGCTCTCATTTTCCACTCCACACACATACACTGGCCAGCCAGAAAGGAAGATGTTTTGTTTGGGTGTTTTTTGAATGTGAAGGGAAGATTTCTCAGTGATTTTCTCTGGCTTTGTCATCCACAGGGTCACTGGAAATAGTGCCAGTGACTCACGGGTTTGCTCAGAGCTGATAAGGTTTGCAGAGCAAACTGGCGATTTGAACAGGTGAGGATGCCCTGCAAAGGCTCTGCTCTGCCAAAGTCCTCAGGCTTTGGTTTCCAAGGCTACTGTGTGTGTTAGCAGTTGACTTCTTCCTCTCACATTCCTTCCCTAGGCTCCACCACTGCTGTGTGTTCCCATTAAACTGCATTCCCTGCCCTCCATAGGCTCCTGCCGCTGCTTTGGGTGTTGGACTGCACTGAGCACAGAGGCTGCTGCCACTGCTGCCTTGTGCTTCTGTCCAGCAGAGCTTCTGAGGCACAGCAGCCTCCTGTGCTTCCCTCTCCTCCCACCACTGCCTTCTCCTGCAGAGCCCCTTTGCAGAAACCAGCTGCAGGGAGATGTTGGCTTCCTCCTGCTGCTGTTTGGATGGGGCTGGAGAAGATCCTTGCTCCAATCTCTGCTCAGCCCCTGGCTCACTGCAGAGCACTGTGCCCTGCTGGGCTGTCAGAGGCACAGTTGTGCCTTGCCTTGGGAGCTGGGCTGGCCTGCTGGAGTGTCCCAGCTGCTTCCTGCAGGAGCACGTCCTGTGTCTGCCCTGGGCAGGGGCACAAAGGGGGCTGAGGCACCATGGCAGGACAGGATGGGTCCTGTGCTGTGGAGCTGAGCACTGTGGGGAAACCTCACAGAATCCCAGAAGGGTTTTGTTGGAAGAAACCTTAAAGCCCATCCCATTGCACCCCCTGCCATGGCAGGGACACCTTCCACCATCCCAGGCTGCTCCCAGCCCTGTCCAGCCTGGCCTTGGGCACTGCCAGGGATCCAGGGGCAGCCACAGCTGCTCTGGGCACCCTGTGCCAGGGCCTGCCCACCCTGCCAGGGAACAATTCCTTCCCAATATCCCATCCATCCCTGTCCCCTGGCACTGGGAAGCCATTCCCTGTGTCCTGTCACTCCCCAGTCCCTCTCCATCTCCTGGAGCTGTTTTAGGCACTGGAAAGGGCTCTGAGGTCTCTGTGGAGCCTTCTCCAGGCTGACCCCCCCAGCTCTCCCAGCCTGGCTCCAGAGCAGAGAGGCTCCAGCCCTCAGAGCACCTTTGTGATCTCCTCTGGACTTGCTCCAGCACTCCCACATCCATCTTGTGCTGAGGCCCCAGGCCTGGATGTCGTGCTCCTCCTGCCCTGGCTGTTTAACACCCTTGTTTGCCTTTGGGACTGTGAGCCCTTTGGGACCTGTGTTCTCCCCCTGTACCTATCACACCCAGTTGCAGGTCCACAAGCTGTTTCAGGAGTGGATGTGGGTGTTTTGTTGATTTGTTTCCTTTTTGCAGCCACTGTTTGTGTTGCCATGGGGCTCAGGCTGTGCAGGACGTGCACCCCCTCCCCACAGCCTCCTTTGAGAGGGTGTTTGGTGGGTAATGGCTCCTCCTGGCTTGTAACATCTCTCATTTTCCTGAATCCAGCTGGAACCCTTGCCGAGTTTTTAAGGTCAGGTTGCTAAGTTACACCTCCTTGGAGCAGTGGGCTGAGGGTGTGTGAGCAGCCACGGGCTGGGAAGATCTGGGAGCAGTGTCCCTGCAATGACTGCGCTCTCCTGGCCCCTGTCCCTGCCACCCTCTCAGCCTGTACCACATTTAGCTGTTCTTCCTCAAGCCTTCTGCTTGATCAACTTTTTGCTCAGCAGATTTAGTGAATTAATTGACTGAGGAGTTAGAGGAGCCCCCTCCTGTGGGATGCTGTGCAGTCCTTTATCTTCTCTGTCAGTTTTTGGGTTCAGTTTGGGGCTGTGAGGTCTTTGGGACACGTGTTGAACCCCTTGGACCTTGGAGGTGGCCTCATAGGTTCCTTGGCTGTCACCAAGCCACAGCTCTGGAGCAGGCGGGCAAGGTCTGGAGTAGCAGCTCCCTGCTCTGCCCCTTTGCCTCCTGATCTTCCTCCCCAGATCAACCTCCTCCTCTCCTTGCTGGGTCCCACCAGCAGCCTGCTGGGGATCAGCACAGTGGGTGCTCAGGTTTGTGTTGGGGCTGCTGGCACTGGGTGCTGTGGCAGGATGAAGGCTTCCCTGTTCCCAGGGGACATCTCTGGAGGGTCACTGTGCTTGGGCATTTCCAGGACATGGGCAGGAGGTTTCCTTGGTTTGTTCCTGGGAAAATCATATAAATCAGTGAGGCTTTTGGGGGTCCTTTTTGGATAGTGAGAGCAGTGGGTTTAGGGTTATTTTCTCCTGCTGCTGCTTTTTCTGGTGCTGCTGGGGTTCTGTTGGGGCTGCTGTGGTGACTGCCCCATCCTGCCCTGGGGAGCTGCAGACTCCCTGCTCTCTGGGTTGGGCTGGAAGTGCCCTTTGGAGAACAGCTTCTCCCACACAGAAATGAGCTGGGAGAGGAGGCTGGAGGTGTGTGCAGTTTGTTCCCAGCTTGCTGGAGGGCTGCAGGAACTGGCTTTTAATTTGCATTAAATTTTCTTTCTCCTTCCCTCCCTTCCTTTTGTCTGAGCCCTTCCCTCCCTCTCTTTCCTGGTTTGGAGGACATCACCATGGGGAAGGTGCTGGACACTTTGCAAATGAGTTCTGCTGCTTCCCTTGCTCTGGGTGCCCGGGGCTGTGGCTGGGATGGGGGTGCTGGAGCAGCCTTGCCCTGCCTGGCACTGTCACTCCTGTCCCTGCTGCCCCCGGGGCTGGGCAGGGACCTGGCCCTGGTGAAGTTCCCACGTTTCCCCATCTGGCTGTGGACTGGGGGTGACAGAGCTGTCACTGGGCTCCTGCCTGAGCTCTCACACCCAGCCAGGAGGATTTTTCCACCCCTGTCATGACTCGGTTATGTGCTCTCCTTCCTACCCAAATGCCAAATGGCAGCTAAATATAGGCTGTAAGAGCCTTGATTGTGGCTTTTCTAATTGAGCTTTACACTCCATCAGAGATCTTTGCTAATGGGACGTGGCATCCTTGATAGCACCCAGCTGGGACACCTGCTTGGGAAGCAGACAGAGATGCAATGTGACCTCCCAGTGCTGTCAGTCCTGCCTGGCAGGGGCTGCTGAGGCCTGGAGCTCTGCACCAGCTCTGCTGTGGGCTGGGGTAGAGTTCATTTTTTCCCATAGCTGGTCCAGGGCCGTGTTTTGGATTCAGGATGAGAACAATGTTGATAGCACACTGCTGGTTTGGTTGTTGCTGGGAAATGCTCTCCCCAAGTCAAGGACTTTTCCATTTCTCATGCTCTGCCAGTGGGAAGGTGACAAGGACTGGGAGAGATCACGGCCAGGACAGAGGGATATTCCAGACTGTGGAATGTCATACCCAGTATGGAAACTGGGGTGTTGCTGCTGAGGAACAGGCTGGGCTTTTTGGGTGGCAAGAGACTGTACTGGGCACCACTTGTCTATCTGGGATTATATTCCCTTCTCTTTTTCTTATTTCCATTTTCATTACAGTAATAACAATAACAACAATAATGATGATCATAACGATAAACACCACCAGCAACTGTATTTCAGTTATTACCTGAGCTCATGGGTTTTACCTTTTCCCAGTTTTCCTCCCCACCTTACTGGGAGGTTGGGATGGATGAGGAGCTGTGTGGTACTTATGTGCCAGCTGTGGTTCAGCAATGACAAGTGGGATAGTAAATCCATGGAGCTGAATTGTGGTGGGGAATTTGAGTTCAGATTTCAGAGCTAAACAGGTTTCTAGTTGCTTTGCTTTTTCTGACAATATAAATCGCTGCCTGAAGATATATAGCTTGAAAATTGCTTCTCCAACAGAGTGAATTCTTCTGGTTTTTTTCCCCCATGTGACTCTTGTGAGTGGCCCTGTGAGCACAAAAGGAACGGGAGCACTAAAATGCTAATGGGGTTCTGCAGTGCTGGAGCTGCACACAGGTATCCTGAGATTTACATGCACAGAAAAAGGGATGTTTTGAACTCATTTATGCAGCACAGAGATGTGTTAAGCTCTGTCCCCGTTGCCTTGCGCCACTGAAATATGTTCTGATGAGAGGTACAAATGTTCTGCTGGAATGGAAACTGCTTGGGAAGCTAATTCTGGCTTTGTATCTCTTGGCACAGCTTGTTTCCATGCTGATCCCACTGGAATGTGGGGCCTGGGTGGGCGGGGTGGTGCTGAGCCTGGCACGGGTGTGGCACTGCTGCCCCAGGCCTGGGGGAGCTGTCCCTGCCCAACCCCAGAGAGCAGCAGAGCAGCAGCACCTGGGAATCAAGAGAGATTTCTACCAATAAACTGCTGACCCAGTGCCAGAATGTGCTGCCCACCCCTGCTCTGAGGGATGTGCTGTGTCAGGCTGGCAGGGGTGCCCGGGCCTGGCCCCTGCCCCTGTCCCATGGCCTTGTGCCCCAGGGGTTGGTGGCCGTGCCTGGAGGTGCTGCAGGGCTGTGGCACTGCCCTGGCCCTGTGCTGCTCTCCTGAGTGACATCAGGCTGGCACCACTTGGGAGCTGCTGCCACCCCAGAATGGGAGTGAAGAGCTGTGGTGACAAATGTCACAGAGACAGGAGAGCACCCAGGGTCAGGAGCTTTGGCATGATGGACTCTGCCTGAACACTGGAGGTGAAGTAGGATAAAAATCAGTGGTGGAACATGCAGGGAGGCAGAGGGGTTGCCCTGCTGTCTGCACCAGGAGCTCAGGTCTGTGTGATCACCAGGCTGGAGCCCCTCTGGAGCCAGGCTGGGAGAGCTGGGGGTGCTCACCTGGAGAGGAGAAGGCTCCAGGGAGAGCTCAGAGCCCCTGCCAGGGCCTAAAGGGGCTCCAGGAGAGCTGGAGAGGGACTGGGGACAAGGAATGGAGGGACAGGACACAGGGAATGGCTTCCACTGCCAGAGGGCAGGGATGGATGGGATATTGGGCAGGAATTGTTCCCTGGGAGGGTGGGCAGGCCCTGGCACAGGGTGCCCAGAGCAGCTGTGGCTGCCCCTGGATCCCTGGCAGTGCCCAAGGTCAGGCTGGACAGGGCTTGGAGCAGCCTGGGATAGTGGAAGGTGTCCCTGCCCATGGCAGGGGGGGAATGGGATGAACTTTGAGGTTCTCTCCAACACAAACCATCCTGGGATTTATGATGTTCCTGTATGGCTGGAGAAAGCTGAGTCCAAGATAGAGGGAGGGCAGTGAGAGGTGTGGAAACATCCATGGGGAAATGAAAGCTAATTTTATGAGAGGAGATGGAAAGAACTTGTGTTAATCAGCCTTGAAAAATGCAGGCAGAAAGGGGCTGGGACTTCATTATAATGAAAATTAATCATGGGAGCAAACACTGTCGAGGGGGGATAATTATTTAAGCTAAAGGTTAATATTGGCACAAGAACAAATGAGCATAAGCAGTGAAGAATTGAATTTTAGATGGAAATTTGAAGGATCTGTACCATTCATTATGAGATTTGCCCATGGCAGGGGGTTGGAATATGAACTTTAAGGTCTTTTCCAACCCAAAGCGTGGTTCTGATTTTGGACCAGCCTTGGGTGTGCTGGGGAGCTGATCTGGGCTCAGCTGTGGATTCTGTGAAAGCAAGGGCAAGGGACAGCCTTGGTGCGACCCTCAGCACAGGACACCCCACAGCAGTGCTGGCTCTGCTCCTTTTCATTGCATTGCTGGGACCCTTGGAGCATGGCCTGGGCCAGTGTCCTGCCTGAGGGGGACACCTGGGGACCATCCCTGGGCTCTGGGCTGGAGCAGGAGGAGGGGGCCATGGCCAGGCCCAGGCTGGCTCTGGGCTGTTGGAAGAGGTGGCAGCGTGGTGGTGCTGACACAGGGACGTGTCCTGGTCACCCCTGCAGATCCAGAGCCCCTCATCAAACTTGGTTGACTTTTTGACCTTGCAGAGACATTGAATTTGTGTTTCTGCATGTTCCATGATACCCTGAGGAGCTCTGCAGCCCCTGCTGTGTGAGTCTGCCTTTCTGGAGTCTGGACCTTCCCTAGTACCTGTCCAGTTACCTCAAATCCCTTTCTGGTATTGTGGATGGTGTTTAATGGGGGTTTTGCTGTCTCAAAGGAAATTCAGTCTTAAACCATCTGATTTCTTTGTTTGGTTAACTCAGATTATCTGGGAGTTTTGAGGCAGGCTGGAGGCTTGAATTCTTTTTCTGCTGGTTGTGCCCTGCAGCTCAACATGCAAATCCTAATTACAGTACCTGGTCAGGGGAGAAGGCTTTGCTGGCACAGCAGCAGCTTTGCTAACAGAGGCTGCAATGTGGTGTTGAGCCAGGTGTGCCCAGGTGGGCAAGAGGCCAATGGCACCTGGCCTGTGCCAGCCCTGGGATGGCAGCAGACCCAGGGCAGTGCCTGTCCCCTGTGCTGGGCATGGTGAGGCACCTCCAGTCCTGGGGTCAGTTCTGGGCTCCTCGCAACAAGAAGGACATTGAGGGGCTGGAGCATGTCCAGGGCAGGGAACAGAGCTGGGGAAGGGGCTGGAGCACCAGGAGCAGCTGAGGGAGCTGGAAAGGGGCTCAGCCTGGAGAAAAGGAGGCTCAGGGGGGCCTTGTGGCTCTGCACAACTCCTGACAGGAGGGGACAGCCGGGAGGGGTCAGGCTCTGCTCCCAGGGAACAGGGACAGGACAATGGGAAATGGCCTCAAGTTGTGCTGTTAGGGGAGGGTTAGATTGGATTTTGGGGAAAATTTTCCTTGGGAAAGTTGTTAGGGTATTGGAATGGGCTGCCCAGGGCAGTTGTGGAATCACTATTCCTGGAAGTGTTGGAAAGACTTGTGGATGTGGCAGTTAGGGACATGATTTGGTGCTGGGGTAATGGTTGGACTTACTGATCCTGGGGGGCTTTTGCAACCTGCACAATTCCATGATTCCATGAAGGTTGCTATGCTCAGGCAGGGGTGGCATGTGTGTCACAGAAGGGTCCTGGCCTGAGGGACCCTTTCCACCTCCGGAAAGTCCCTGCCCTGTGTCCTCTGTCCTGTCCCAAATCCTGAAAGTTCCTGCCCTGTGTCCTGTGCCCTGTCCCAGCTCCTGACACCCCGTGCCTTGTGCCCTGTGCCCTGTGCCCCGTGCCCCATGGCCTGTCCCAGTTCCTGA
>VXBR01011957.1:223007-308304 GCA_013400215.1 Cisticola juncidis
ATGCCCTGTCCCTGTGCCCTGTCCCTGTGCCCTGTCCCAGCTCCTGACACCCTGTGCCCTGTCCCTGTCCCCGCTCCTAACGCCTGCCCTTTCCCTGTCCCAGCTCCTGATGCCCTGCCCTGTCCCTGTCCCCGCTCCTGACGCCTGCCCTGTCCCTGTGCTCTGTCCCCGTGCCCTGTGCCCTGTCCCCGCTCCTGACGCCTGCCCTGTCCCTGCAGGTCCCTGGACCGGCAGCCGCGGCGGCCTCTGCTGGGGAAGTCGCGGACGCTGCCCAGCATCCCGCAGTCGCCGGTGCTGAGCCGGCTGCCCCTGCTGGAGCCGGCGCCCTGCAGGGACGAGATGCCGGAGCAGGAGCCCTACAAGCAGCACTCGGCCTCCGAGCACCAGAAAGGCTGCACGGTCCCTTCTGCCGGTGAGTGCCGGGGCGAGCACCCACCCCTCTGCTTCTACAGGACCCAGCAAAGCCCTCCTGCTTCTCCAGGGCCACAAAGCCAACTCCAGTCCATGTGGAGTTTATTCTGCTATGAAAATAGCCCTTCTTGGTGAACTTTTGGGGATTTTTGCTGCTGGTTGAGTCTTTCTTTGACCTCAATACCTAAACCTCCCCATCGTTCATATTATGCTGGTGAGAAAGAAGAGTTGGTTGTTGGAAGTCACTCGAGGTGATGATGCTTGGAGCCATCTGCCTGAGGGTGCTGGGGTGAGATGCCACCCTGGGGCCTCCCTGGCCAATGCAACAGGCCCAGGTGCCTCTTTTCTACGTCCCAAAGCGGCTTCAGGGCACTTGTAGCTGGTCTCTACCAGAGGCGGTGGCAGGAGCATCAGCACTGTGCCCTTCCCACAGCCCTGGCCTTGGAGATTTGCAAATGCTCCCAGCCTAGCACTGTGTGTTGGCCTTTGGGTCAGCCCTGAGGATTTTTATCATGTTCTTCTACTCTCATGCTGATCCCAATGAAATACTAATATGGCTGGGCCAGCTGCTCTGAGCGAGTTTATTGGCAAAGCTGCTGGTGGCCAAAGCGTTCCAGTGCTTTTGGTGCCAGCAGAATCACGCTGGGACTATAAAAGTGATGGGAAAGGGGATTATTAACACTGAAACAAAGATGAGGCCTGGAAGCAAGGGCTGACAGTCCAGTGCCGAATAAAATCCTTATAAAACAGCTCACTTCAAACAGCACCCTTGGATTTTTTTTTTTTTTCTTAAATTATCCATCTCACAGTCAGATTCCCGTGTTGCTCAGCAGAGCAGCTGTCCAAACCCCGGATTAATTTTTATGCTTTGCAGGCTGCATTTCATTACCTGATGCTACTAATTCCCTCCAAAATTGTGCACAGAGCAGATCTTTGCACATCACTGAGCCCATCCTGCCACTCTCATCATGACAGAGTCCTGGGTGTCCTTCAGCACCTGAGCCACTCACTGCTTCCATGTGTGGGACCTGTGGGTTTTCCTTCAGCCCATCAGACTAACTGTTAGAGTAGGTCCAGGAATAAAGGTCCTGTGGTAAATCTGTGTAGCCTCCACCACGAAGGACGTGGCATTCAGGGTTCTCTTGCACACCTACAGGTCCCCAGCTGCTCTGCTGGTGCTGCCAGGGAGCTCTTCTGGAGATGAAGAAAGGGAGGCTGGTGTAAGACCATGGGGTGATGTTGCCGTGTGAGCCAGAGCCACTGCAAACACCTCAGCTTCTGCTGCAGACTCCTCCTGTCCTGGGGCTGCAGACAGGCTCGTGTCCCATGAAGAGCTGTCCTGGAGCAAACCCTGTCCACAGCCCTCCCTGCACAGCAGGAGTCACAGAAACTCTGAGTGCACAAGAGAAGTGTTTAAGAGCTCACTGTACTCAGGCTGGAAGGGCCTGGGGATGCCAAGAGGAGAAGGAGTAGGAAAACCCTTGGAGAGTGGAGGGCTCCCTTCACAGCCAGAGCAGTGGATGAAGGAGTGTGTGGTTTTCTGTCCAAATTCTCCCACATTCTTTTCCTGGCTCAGTTAGGAACTCTTAATTAGTTACTCATGGAGGCTGTCAGGATGCTGTCCCAGAGGATAAAAAGAAGAGACAGCACTGCTGGCAGGCTGGGACATTTGGACAGCACGATGGGAATGGAGCAGCATGTGGTGCTGCAGGTTAACGAGCCCTGGGATGCTGACAAGGAACCCAGGATTCCCAGAAGGATTTATGAGTAAGAGCTGGGCTGCTGGGTATCAGGATGAAGAGGCCCAGGCACAGGGTGCCCAGAGAAGCTGTGGCTGCTCCTGGATCCCTGGAAGTGTCCAAATCCAGATTGGATGGGGCTTGGAGAACCCTGGGATACTGGGAGGGGTCCCTGCCCACGGCAGGGAGTGGAACTAGATGAGCTTTAAGGTTCCTTCCTACCCAAACCATTCCATCATTCTTGGATAAGGTCCTTTCCCTAAAGAAGTGGTGAATTTGCTGTGAGCATGTACCCCCCTCCCCATTCAAGGTGGGGACACAAGACCAAAACCAGCTCAGGAAGAGGCTCATGCACAGGGACATGGCAGGAGCAGGGCTGCCTTTGGGACAGATGGTGAGATCATCTTCAGGGAGGGTTCACAGCTCTCTGGGGAGGTTCTGCACTCTGGCTCGCTGCTGTTTTGGGGGCCATGAGCAGAGGAATCACCAAGCAAGATGGCAGAAGTGATTATCTTTGGCATGGATGAGATGTGACATCCTCATCTGACCACTGAGACGTGTTCCTCAGCCTTTTCCTTTGTGTGCCATGGCTCCAGTGTGGCAGCACTGGAGGAGGGATGTGCCCTGGCACTTGATGGGAGGCCACAGGAGGTTGTCCTGCTGTGGCACCACAGCTGCTCTGCAGATCCTTGTGAGGACACCAAGGTGCCTGGTGGGGAGCTGAGGCCCTGAAGATGGGCAGAAGAGCTGACCCTGTGGCTGCTGAGCCTCCCAGACCCCTTCTTTCTCTTCAGAACAACCTTCCACCTCATTCCATGAGCTCAGGGACTGGCTGGGCTGGTCAGCAGGTCTGGGTTTCCTGCTGCTCTGGTTTTGTTTTGCTCCTGCAGGTCGTCCATAACAGTGCTGGTGTTGTCAGCTGGGACAGGCTATGAGCTCTTCCTCTCCATCCTATATCCTTCAACCCCGTGCCTGGAGCTGCTCCACGGTCAACCCCAAATCCTTATGGCCTGGAACAGAGAGAGGAGAAGACAAGCACCAATGGGCCTTGATTGAACGGGGACGGAGCCTGCCCTGTCCGAGCCATTGTCCCCTGGGTGTCCCACTGCACTCTGCCAGGAGCTCTCACACCTCCTGATGGCACAGAGCAATGAGCTCCCTGCTGCTTCTCATCCCTTGTTCCCCTGTGAAGATTTAGGAGTGGGACTGAGGAAAAGCCCCCCTCTGCTCTCTCTCCTCCTACAGCAGGCAGGGGTTTCTTCTCAGCCTTTGGCCACCTGCAGCCCTCAGCTGCAGCATGCACAGAGTCATGCATGGTTTAATGCATGGTCCTTTGCAGTTCCCTCTTGCACCTGGAAGGAGCAGACAAGTCTGGAGCGCTTCCTGCCTCCACTCTCCCTTGTCTGTCAAGCAACATGCAGAGCTCTTCAGGAACTGGCTCCGTGCCCGTTGTGGATCTGGGAAGAAGTGAACTTGTAGCATGGCTGGGGTGAGATTACTGGGAATTGTGCCCATGGGAGGAAAAGAAAGAAGCCACAAGGAAGCAGCTGGATTTGAGCTTCGACCAGGACCTGGCACTAACTTTTCTTCTGCTTATAGAGGATTTACTGGAGAGACACCAGGTCTCTGTCCTTGCTGTCCCTTCCATCCTTTAATATGTGTCCTCCCCAGCACCTCAAATTCAGAAAAAAGACAGGGTTTGCAGGAATTGTCAAGCCCAAGGAGATGGTCAGAAGATCTTCCAGAGGTGCTGATGTTGAAGGCATAGCTCTGAGTGGCAGAAGGATGAGCAGCTCCAAGACACAAGAGCGTGAGGATTGTTGAACTCCAGTCTGTGGGCATGCTCCTGTTCCTGGCATTTCCACTCCAGGTTGGATGGGACCTTGAGCAACCTGATCTAGTGAGTGACATCCCTGCCTGTGGCAGGGGTTGGAATGAGATGAGCTTTAAATTCCCTTCCAATCCAAACCAGTCTGTGATTCTCTGACTTCTTGATCTTCCCTTTCTGACTGTTCTGGGCCTGATCATTGATTTACTTGTTTGGAGCATCAAGACCAGCTCTTTCAGCAGGCAGAAAAGCATTTCAGGGTAGACAAGGCCCTGTGGTGGCTCCCTGTGTGCAGGGAGGAAGGACCCAGTCTGGTGAGGATCAGCCCTTGGGCAGCCCAGGGAGCAGCTGCCTCTGGTCCAGCTCCCGGCCTGCACTGGAGAATGCAGCTCCTGTAGATGAGAGATGAGACCAAAAGCAGCAAAATGCTTGGGGAACTGGATCAGATGTGGCAGATGTGGCAGAGAGCAGATGTGGCCCAGCTGCTCTGTAGGATTTGAAGCCCAATCCTGGTGCTTGGGTGAGGTGCCCTGCACAGAGGGTGGGTACGGCAGGTGAATCCTTCCCCTCATTCAGCCCATGGCCCTGGCCCTGCCTTGCTCAGGGCAGTGGGGGCTGTGTCTGGGTGGCTCTGGGGCTGGGAGGGGACAGTCTCGAGGACACAGGGTGGCACAGGCAGTGGCTGGGCCATCTCAGGTGAGCACGGGGGCGGGTTCCTCCTTTTGTGTGCGGCTTCCCTGCGTGTCCCCTGCGTCTCCTGTGTCAGTGTTCCCTGCTGCGCTCCCAGAGTGATGCTGTCTCACGATGGCAGCTGGATCTGCCTCCGATTGACGTGTTTGTGCATGGAATAATCACAGCTTTCAAACAGCAGTTCCTGTGTTGTGTGAGGTGACATTTGGAGAGGAGCAGCAGCAGCCTATTAGATTGAAAGCAGGGGAGGAAAAATCTACACAATGCTTGGAGTGCTGTGCTCTGGGTTGCCTCTTTCATGGAATGGTTTGGGTTTGGGTTGGAAGGGACCTTCAGGATAAACGTGTTCTACCCCCTGTCGTAAGCAGAGACACCTCCCATTAGATAAGTCTGCTCAGAGCTCTGTCCAACCTGGCCTTGGACACTTCCAGGGATGGGGCAGCCACAGCTTCTCTGGGCAACCTGTGCCAGGGGCTCAGCACCCTCTCAGGGACCAGTTCCTTCCTGATGTTCAATCTAATCCTGCTCTCTGGCAGTGTGTGTAGGTAGTTCCTCCTCTGTTGTCTTGTAGTCCAGTCTGTGTCCCATCATATTCCATGTAAACCCCACAGCCTTTCTGGGTAAACTGGACTGCACTGCTGAACTGGGGCTTAGGGCCATTATCTGCTTTAAACCCCAGAAGTGTTTTGCTCCTCAGCCCCAGTGTAGTGGGATCATGGTTGTTCATGCTCAAATGTGCTGGGTTTTTCAGAAATGAGAGGTGAAGGATGTTGCCTTGGTAAGTGGCTGCAGGAGGGGGAGAGACCCTGAAGGCAGTCCTGTGAAATGCCCTTTTGGGTAAATAATTGAGAAGAAGCTTTTATTGATTGTTTGTCATGGCTTGAGCAGTGATTTTGGCTGCGGGGAGGAGGCAGGGCAAGCTCCAGATGTAAAGAGGAGATTGGCAACACAAAGCAGACGACAATCTGAGCCAAAGGGAGAAGAGTGCAGCAGTGATATTCTGGAAACATCTCCTGTTGTTTTGTTGTTCTTCCCTTTTGTTGCAATGAAATGTGGCCAGTCCTGCCCTGGGATCAGCAGCCCTGCGTGGTGCTGACTGCTACTGCCACTGTCACAGTGCTAGTGAAGTTTGTGCCTGGGCCTCTCAGCCCTGCACTGCTGCATCCTGCTGCTGGCAATGGGCAGGTGGAGAAGGGAGGTCTGGGTTCTGTCCTTCATGGGGCTGTTGATTTGCTCCTGGCTGTGCCATAAAGGTTTTTTTGGTTTCTTTTTCCCTGCAGGAGGAGATGGCAGTAAATCCTTTTGTAATTTGTATTACCTGTGGTGCCTCATTTTTCCCATTCACAATGCAAGGCTTCAAGGCCAGGTGGCTGGACAGGGCTTGGAGCAACTTGATAAAGTGGAAGGTGCCCCTGCCCATGACAGGCGGCTGGAAGGAGATGAGCTTTAAGCTTCTTTCCCACAAAAAGCATTCCGTGATTCTGTATTTGGATGATTCCTGCCAGGAAGATGGTGGGGACAGTGGGTACCTGGGGTGAGCATGCTGGGTGCAGAGGCTGTTCCCTGGGGCAGGGGGTACGTGGGGATCTGTGGGAGGAGCTGCCCGCTGAGTAAGTCCCCAGCATCTCTACCCCTCAGCTGTGGGCTGGCCAGAGGGGGTCCAGGGATGCTCAGTGGGCATCCCCAGAGCTGGCTCGAGGGGTAGGACACATCTGGGCCATGCTGTGATGGGGAATGATGTCCTTCTCCTCCGCAGGGGAGGCCTGGCGGCTGGAGGATGACTGCTCGGAGCCCCCCAGGGCCGCCCAGCTGGGCACGGCCGTGCAGGACGCCCCGTTCAGCTACTTCCGCACCCGCTCCTTCTACATGAGGAAGAGCCTGTCCGTGGACAACCACCTGGGCTCCCTGAGCTACGCCCTGCACCCGGCCGAGAGCAGGGCCGAGCGTGTGCGCACCAAGCTGCGGCGGCAGTTCGTGAGTACCGGCTGTGCCCCGCGGCTTCCCGGAAACACCGACAGCCCCAGAGCTGTCCTGTGCCCACGAAAACACCCACAGCCCCAGAGCTGTCCTGTGCCCATGAAAACACCCACAGCCCCAGAGCTGTCCTGTGCCCATGAAAACACCCACAGACCCAGAGCTGTTCTGTGCCCACTGTCAGCAAAAACACAGACACAGGCTGCCCCAGAGTGCTCGGTTTTGCCCAGCCTGTGACAGAGCCCCTCTCCTGGAGGTCCTGTCCCTCTGACAGAGCCCCTCTCCTTGGGGTCATGTCCCCCTGACAGAGCCCCTCTCCTGGGGGTCCTGTCCCCCTGACAGAGCCCCTCTCCTGGGGCTCCTGTCCCCCTGACAGAGCCCCTCTCCTGGGGCTCCTGTCCCTCTGACAGAGCCCCTCTCCTGGGGCTCCTGTCCCCCTGGCTCCCAATGGGCTCCCACTGGCTCAGGGCAGCTGATGCTCAGCTGGGTGAAGTGTGGGGCAAAGGGCTGGACTCTGCTGTCCAAAGCATGGAACAAAGCATGAAAGTAGGAAATGAGTTTTCCTGTCCTCAGCTACATGTCTGTGAGGAACTGCACCTTCCCAAAGGTTTGCTGGGGCCCAGCAGTGAGGGGCTGGGGACACAATGAACCAGCACCGAGTCCCTGGGGCAGCTCAGACCTTCCTGGCCCTTGGGAGCTCCTGGTGCAGGACAGCAGGGATGCGTCCGGACTGCACCGCAGCTGTGGGAGCCTCTGATCAATGTTTAATGGGCTCTGCCTCTCCCCTTTCCCAGAGACACCCGACTCCGGGGCTCGGATGTCCTTCCCCCGCCTCCTTACCCGCTCGGGGTTGTAATGAGGGCTCAGGTGTCGAGGTGGTGAGAAGCACTCGGTGTTGATTGGCAATGGCTGAGAGAGGAGGTACAGAGGGAATGGAGCAGGGAATGGGCTGAGGCAGCACAGCTCACCCTGCCCCAGGCTGTGCACAGACACATCTGCTGGCACCCTGGAAGCACAGACACATCTGCTGGCACCCTGGAAGCACAGACTTGCTCTGGCCCAGAAGAAGGGCTGGTCCCTCTGGGGCCACCGGGGGTTTCTCCTGGTGTAGCTGGGCAGTGCCACAGCAGGGCAGTGTGGGTCTGGGGGCTCACCCTCCCTGCTTGTGCCTGCATGGTTTGATGTGGGCACTGCTGCTGCCCCCGGTCTCGCAGGGTGGGTGTGCCTGGGTGAGTCTGTGGGAGCTGCTCACAGTCCCAGCACTGCCAGTGAACCTCCTCGGAGGGAACTGCTGCCTCAGGCTCAGGAAGTGCTTGAAACCTCGGGGATGGAGATGAGCACAAGCAGGACAGGGCACCTGATGAGCAACTGAAAGGTGTTGGAAGTGTTGAAGATGAGGCGGCCCTGCTGTGGGGTAAGGAATTGTCTGATTTTTCTGTCTGCCTGGATCTGTGGCTCCAAGCTGTACCCAGGAGAGCAGGAGTGACAGGAGGGCACTGAGATGTTGGGGACCGTTGTCTTTCAGGGATGTTTTCCCAGTATCTCTGTGGGACCCGTTCCCTACAGCCTCTGAGCTTCAGTGGAGATGGGCACAAAAGGTGTGAAAGCACTTGAGTTTTAAGCACAGTGTCCTGGTACCTGCAGAGAACTGGGTTCTGTCCTTCCTGTGGGCCAGCCCCCTGTCCCTCCCTGCTCGGTGCCATGCCAGCCCCTTTCTGTGTGTCTGTGGCCAGTTTGATTTGGCCTTTGACTTACTCAGGATTTGGGGACCTTTAGCTTTCCTTGGTGTACCCACAGAGATGACTGTGTCAAGGAACAGAGCAGGTTTTTTGTAGGATGTGTGGATGTGGGGTTGTTCTTTCCTTGCTAAATCATTTCTGGCTCATTCCAATGTAAAAGTTGTTGCTGTAGACTCAGCCATGGGTTCTGACCTTGTGTGACCTGCTGAGAAAAGCAGACTCATCCTACTTGGAAAGGGCTTCCAGAGGCCCTTCAGCAGAGGCAGGAAGTGTGCAGGAAGGTGAACTGGCAGCCTGGCTGAGGCTTGGGCCAGTACAGGACCAGCATTCCCCACACAGCCCCAGAGCCTGGTTTGTAAGTTCAAAGTGCAGATGCTGCCGAGCTGGGGAAGTTATTTCCAAGAACAGTTCTGGGTTCTGTGTCCTCCCAAGGCTGGGTTAGTAACTTCCCATCTCTGGGCTGGAGGTGTTGCAGCTTCCCCTGGGCTCGTGTTGTGCCCTGGCCCTGTGTGACACCAGCTGTACCCAGCCTTGGCTGGGGGAGGAGTTGCTGCCAGGTGGGATCTGCTCTCCTCATGCCTGTCACAGCACGTACAGGAGAGAGCACAATTTGCCATATCATAATGGCTCAGCTTTTAGGAAGAAGCTGGATTAATTTTTCTGGGCTGCTGCACTTCCCCAGCCTGTAATGTTGATTTCTGGCTTTGCTCTTTCCTTTTGCTGACAATCTGAGCCACCTTTGCTGTGCGATGCAGCTGCTTGGCTTGGTTTAAATTTCCTAAAAATTAGAATTTTGGGAATTGCTGAGAGAGGGGAGAGGCTCTTGAGGCTTTGGGTGGGACCCTCCCATGACAGGGAGGATGGTGACGGGACAGAGCTGTTGCCCCCATGCATCCATTGCTGTGTGGCCACCTCACATCCCTGTGATCAGGTGCTGCCTAACAAAGGCTTCATGCTGGTCATGGTCATTGTCCAAAGGAGAATTTGCTATAATTAATATGAAAACACTGGAGTCTGGCTTCCCTGCTCCCCTGGCTGTGAGATGCTGGATGCAGCCAGGGCTGCTGGAACATCTTTGGGTGCAGAGGGAGCACCTGCAAGTCCTGCCTGGCCTCACTGTCCTGAGCAGCCTCTCCCCTGTGCCTGCAGGGCCAGCACAGCTGACTCCTCCCAGAGTGCTGGGCAGGGGGGGTTTCTCCAGCCCTGTCACTGGTGTCATGTGTTTGCGGTCCCACTCTGCTGTGTGATGGATCTGCACGTACAGATTACTGGAATTTGCATAATTTGAATTTTAAATGGATTCCAATTTTTGTGATTGTCAGAACGAGTTTTCTTTCTAAGAAGCCTTTCCTTTTAACTCCTCCAAGGCCTGTGGTGCTGTCAGCATTCCTGGCTTGGAGACAGGAGAGCAGCTGATGGCTTTTGACATCTGTCTCTCACTCGCATCCCCTGCCTTGTCCCAGTCACTCCAGCTGTGACAGAGACAGCGACCATGGCCAGGCTGTGACGGTCCTCTGAGACCTTGGGCACATTGTTTTGGGTCACTCGGTGATGGCCAAGGGACTGTTTTGGTTTTGTGCCCAGCTGGCTCCTGAGAAGGGCAGCAGGAGCAGAGATGGGACCTTCTGCAGTGTCCCTTGCCGAGGGAGGAGAAGCGAGACATGGCTGAGTTACAGAGTGTGCTGATCTCCTTGTCTTCACTGGAAAACTGGTCATTAAAGGCAGAATTAACCCTGTTAAACTCAGCATTAACCTTATGGAGCATTTAAAGAGGTCACCAGGGCTGAGTCACTCTCTGTGGTGGCTGCTGGGACAGTCAGTGCAGATTGCAGCAGGGCTCTGAGGGAATTGTGCTCTTCCTTTTTCCCCATGGGAATTCCATGCCCACTCATTTTGTGATGTTAGGGCACAGATCCTGCTGCCTCTGGAGAGGAGAAGGCAGCAGTGCCTGGGGCTCCCCATGCTGGCCCAGCTTGGTCTGAAGTCTCTGCCCTGAGCCCTGTGCTGCTCTCTGAGCACTGGGAGGAGTCACCCGGTGTGTGCAGGGCAGGGGGAGGAGAGCCCTGGGCATGGCCATGGCATCCCTGCTGCTGCCCTGACACTTCTGCTCGCTGCAGTTCCTGCAGGTTTCAAGTAGGTGACTCAAGGTTGTGTTGCTTTCCTGCCTCTGCACTAATTAATTTTACTCTGTACTCTCATGCGCTAATTTATTTTAAAATTGTTTTTATTTGTATATGGTATTTTTCCAGGCAGTGATTCTGATATGAAATGTCTGTGCCCTGCAGGAAACACTTAGACTCTGTTTGTCTTGGAAGTTGTACAGATGAGTTGAGCAGAGGAAATCCCTGCCTGACAAAGAGCTTATGACAGAGACAAGGTGAACTGGGATAGCAGAGCCTGGGAAGGGAGGCAGTGAGGGGAGGAACTCACTGGAGCCACTTGACAGCACCAGGCTGGCACCACCTGACAGGCACCAGGTTTTCCTCTTCCAGTGAATAATGACCAGCCCAGAAATGCCTCCTGTCCCCAGTGGTCACTGCAGTGATGCTGGGGAGTGCAGAAATTGTCCCACCCCAGAGCAGCACCCGTTCATAGCGTGTGATTATCCCGGTCTGGGTTTTGGGTACCAGGTGAGCTGGAGACAAGGTAGGACCTTGAGGCCATCTGTGCATTATCCCAATGGTTTGGTCTCGTTCCTAAGTGTGCAGGGACCTCTCCAGGTCTGCTGGGTGCAGCCTGTTGTCCCCTGTGTGCAGCCAGTGCCAGAGGCTCTGCTGTGATGCTTATGGTGACAGCGAGGTCCTACTCACCCTGCCGTGATCCCTCTGGTGCCAGTGAAATCCCCCTCTCTCCTTGCTGTATTTTATTGGGGTCTGTTCTGATGCTGCCATGAACCATGTGCTCTCATACCTGATTTCACAAAGGATCAGCAAGCAGACAGAAGATTCCTGGCTGTGTCTGTGGTTCAGTGTGATAGAAATAAATACATATTGAAAATAGAATAATGGAATCCCAGGGTAGTTTGGTTTGGAAGGAGCCCTAAAACCCTTCTTATCCCAACCCTGCCATGGGCAGGGACACCTTCCACTACCCCAGGTTGCTCCAAGCCCCATCCAACCTGGCCTTGGACACTTCCAGAGATCCAGGGGCAGCCACAGCTTCTCTGGGTTGGAAAAACGACCATGTGAGAGGCAGGTCAGCTGTGCTTGGTGAGGAGGTGGAGCAGAGCAGTGAGAGTCACCCTGGAGCTCCGCAGACTGCCCCAGCTCCCAGGGCAGAGCGGCAGGGGCTGCCTGAGGGAGGTGATTGCAGAGGCAGGTTCAGCTCTGTGTGCCAGCCCCTCCTCCCCACACTGCTCACTGAGTGCTTAACAGAAAAACCCAAACCTGATAAATAACGTGTTGCTGGAGCCAGAGAGAGACTCATTCCCTAGAGAGCAGTCCCTGGGAGCCGGGAAGAGGCTCCCTATGAATCACCCCGCTTTGCAAATTAGTGTGGGAGTGAACAGGCACAGCAAAGCTCGAAACCAAAACTCAGCCAGCTCATTTCTCTGGCGGACGTGTTTTATTTACAACAGCAGCCTGTGCCGTGCCAGCTGGTGCTCTGTGTGCCTGGAGTAAAGCAGGGAGGCTCGGGAGGAGCACGGCGGGCTGTGGGACTGCTCTCAGCATTCCCACACTAAGGGAGGGGTCTCCTGTGGGAGGAATTAGGAAGCAGAGGAGCAGTTTGTGGGGAATGCTGCAGCTGTGCTGCTAGAGAGGGAGTTCTGGTGGGGCTGGGGACAGAGTGGGACATCCCACTTCAGCAAAGCCAGGCTGGGACCAGGCGTCCGTGACAATCAGTGTGAGCTGGGGTGGTGAGGCCTCTCCTGTTTGCTGTGAGAAATGTGGGCCCAGTGCTGGGAAGGATGAGGGCACAGGAATCTAAAATTAACACACAGAAGGTGTGGGATCCTGAGCTTGAAACTGGAAGGGATTTGTTGCTGAGGACCAGACTTTGGGTTTGATTTCAATGCTGCTGTTGCAGGGTGGGTACTAGTGAGACTGATGTGTCATCTTCCAAGAAAATATGCAGACTGGCTTTGGTCCTTACCTGGGCCTTTCCAAATAACTTATGCAAACTCCCACGAAATAACCTCTAGATCCAAAATATAACAACCACAGTGAGAACCCTCAGGCTCTCCCTGCAAACCCGCAGTGTTTGCTCCCTCTGCTGGCTTTGCTCTGGGGGGGAGAGCCTGATCCACCTGCCAAGGGCTGGCCGTGCTGTGGAGCCATCCCCCAGGCTGGCAGAGAGAACAGCAGCAGCTTCAACAAACCCGAGGGCAACATCCTGCACCCTGCTGGGCAACCCCAGCCCAGGCACGTGCTGGGCAGGGAATGGACCAAGTGAGGGCCTGAGCAGGATTTGGGGTGTTGGTGGGTGAGGGTTGGACTTGCCCCAGCCGTGAGCACCCAGAACCTCCCTGTGCTGGGCTGGGCCCCAGCAGGGGCAGCAGGGGAGGGGGGGATTCTGTCCCCTCAGGTGAGACCCCACCTGCAGAGCTGCTCCAGCCCTGGGACCAACAGCAGCAGGACCTGGAGCTGCTGGAGAGTCCAGAGGAGGCCACGGAGATGCCCCAAGGGCTGGAGCCCCTCTGGAGCCAGGCTGGGAGAGCTGGGGGTGCTCACCTGGAGAGGAGAAGGCTCCAGGGAGAGCTCAGAGCCCCTGCCAGGGCCTGAAGGGGCTCCAGGAGAGCTGGAGAGGGACTGGGGACAAGGGATGGAGGGACAGGACACAGGGAATGGCTTCCACTGCCAGAGGGCAGGGATGGATGGGATATTGGGCAGGAATTGTTCCCTGGGAGGGTGGGCAGGCCCTGGCACAGGGTGCCCAGAGCAGCTGTGGTTGCCCCTGGATCCCTGGAAGGGTCCAAGGCCAGGCTGGACAGGGCTTGGAGCAGCCTGGGACAGTGGGAGGTGCTCCTGGACAGGGCAGGGGGTTGGGATGGGTTTTAAGAGGCTTTCCAATCCAATCCATTCTATGATTCTATGAAGTTTCCAGCCTCTGATGTGTTACCATTTATATTTCCGCACAAGAAACATCAAATGCTCAGCGAGCAGCAGGGCTGAGGAGGAGGAGAGCGGAGTTGTTTGCCAACTTCCAATTTTACTCTGCTTCTGCAAGTGAGACTCACCAAAAATGTGCACCACGTCCTTTGTATGTGAAGTTTGTGTGAAAAAGGAAAATAACCACAGTGATATAAAATAAGTGAGACACTATTTTGTGAGCTGGAGTATTCCTCCTCTGTGGCAGGACTGGGGTCTTATGTGAAACTCCAAAGATTTTTTGGGTTGGAACTGCAGCCCTGTGTGGGCTCTTGGCAGTGCAGGGTGGGCTGGGGATGCTTTGGGCTGCAGCCAGCAATGGTCCAGCTCTGTGGAAAAGCAAATGCATTTGCCTCCATCCTGTTGAGCATGAGCACTTGTGCTGGCATGACCCAGATCAGTGTCTGGTTGTCATGAAGAGATGCCTCAGCTTCTCCACATGCCTTTGGCTGGCTGTCCTCTCCCAACAGCTACCTGTGATGGTGTCAGTGGCCACATGTCTGCTGCCCAGGCCCTTCCTGGCCTTGACAACCAGCAAGAGAGGACCTGGCTGCTGGGGGTTTTCCTATTAATCCCAAAGTGCACACTCTGGTGGGCTTTGTCATCCTGATTTCCCCTCCTTCTAGGGTTTGCCAGAAGGAATGGCTTTGTGATGGCAGGTGCCTGGATCCAGCCAGGTCACTGCTCAGACCAGGTGTACTAAATCCCATCCTCTGCTCCCCATGGGGCCTCTTGGTCTACCCACAGTCCTTCCTTTTGTTTCCCTGGGAGATATGTTCCTTGCTCCTCTTCTCCAGCCTGTTGCAGTTTTTTCCCAGATCTCAGAAAGGAAATCTGTCTGTTGTAATGTGTCCTTGTACAGTTCAGACCCCCAGTCTGCAGCTCTTTGTGTCCTTGTGCTGTGAGGGAGGCAGGTGCCCCAGATTTGTGAGCCAATGCTGCAGTCCCCATATGCCTTTGCCAGCGTGAGGTTTAAACCCTTTGGGGCGCTTTCCCTACAAGCACATTCCCGCAGGAGGCTGCTTGTGCCTGAAGGAGCCCTTTGGGACACAGTTGTGGTTTCTTAGAAACTCAAGTGGATTCAGCTGCAGGACTGGGAGCGCTTGAGTGCAATGGCTGTTGGAGGTGACACTGTGTGTGTGCCGGGTGCCAGCAGCTGCTGCTGCAGAGCCCTCCAGGTGCAGCCTGCCCGGGATGTGCTGGATGAATCCCCAGGGGGCTGAGGCAGTTTTTCCGTGGGGAAGCTGAGCTGTGAGCTGCTGGGCAGTGCTGCAGCGTGGCTGCAGTGACGGCCGTGTGCTGCCAGGGGTCCCTGCAGCACCGCGCTCCAGCACCGCCGCAGCTGCTGCTGCTCCAACACCGCCCGCAGCTTCTGCTGTTCCAGCCTTCCTCACTCCTCTGCCCCAGCGCTGCGTTTGACCTGCCCTGCTCTCGCTACTCAGGTCTTGAGTTCTCAGCCTCTGAACCGTGGGATTCCAGACTGCTTTGAGTAGGGATGGACCTTAAAGCTCATCCCATTCACCCCCTGCCACTGACAGCAACACCTCCCACTATCCCAGGCTGCTCCAAGCCCCGTCCAAACTGGTCTTGGACACTTCCAGGGATGGGACAGCCACAGCTTCTCTGAGCACACTGTACCAGGGCCTCATCACCCTCACAGCCAAGAACTCCTTGCCAATCTCCCATCTGTCCCTGCCCTCTGGCAGTAGGAAGCCATTCCCCTTGTCCTGTCACTCCAAGTTCTTGTCCAAACCCCTTCAGCAGCTCCCTTTTACCTCACAATTTCCCCATTCCTCATGCCTGGGAGTCTGGGAAACTCCCAAAGCTCCCATCAGCACGGGGGGGTCACCATGTCAGCACCCAGTGGTCACATCTGACTGTCCATCACTACTGAGCACTGCCAGGACTCTGTGCTCTCCCTGCACATGGGGCAAGGCTCAGCTCTTTGCTGTGGCCCACTCTCCAGGGTGACCTGTGTCCAGGGTGAGTGGCAGGACATGACACTGGTGCTCCCAGAGCGTGCTTGTCCTGCTGCAGGTCCCAGCACCTCGTGCAGGGTTTGCTGCTTGCTGTGCCTTGCTGATCTCAGCTGGGGCAGGAGGGACTTTGGGGGGATGGACTCGATGTGGACGTGGCCTTTTGTGGCACTCAGATAGCCCTGCCTGCCCTGCAGCTCCCCTGGACTCACAGGGACAGAGCCCACGCTCAGGAGTTCCCTGGCAGTGGGATGTGGCAGGACAATGCCACCCTGCTCCAGGGGCAGAACTGACTGTCCCACAGTGGGGGGACTGTCCCATGTGTCTCCTTTCCCCCTTTGTGGCACGGTGCCCACGCTGGCACACGGAGCCCATGGGCACCATGGGCTGGGGCACAGACTGGAGCTGGTTCAGCTCCCTGGGGAAGGCAGCAGAAGGTGTGGTGGGGACTGGGGAATGAGAGAGCTCTCTGCCATTCCAGGGCATTCCACATCTTCTCCCCCTCTCCCAGAAGCTTGTGGGGAAGCCTGACACTTCCCGGGCAGCACAGCCAGGCCGAGGTTCAGGAAGGAGCTGGCAGTGATCTCAGAGGGGACATTAAGGTTGGAGATTAAGTGGAGCATTTCCGGTGGGAACAGGCTGATGTCTGGGTCGGGTGTCACCTTGCTGTGACTGCAGCAACAGCCTCGCTGCAGTTGGGAAGGATGGAAAAAGAAAGGATCCTGAAACCTAAGAGCTCTTTTGCTATTTACTTTGGTTCTGGTTTTACTC
Source organism: Cisticola juncidis (assembly GCA_013400215.1). Lineage (NCBI taxonomy): Eukaryota > Metazoa > Chordata > Aves > Passeriformes > Cisticolidae > Cisticola > Cisticola juncidis. The sequence continues at coordinate 239,223 of VXBR01011957.1, forward strand.
CAAGAATAGAAACAAAGACGGTGGATTTGCATCACCAGGAGCAACTTGAGGAGGGAGGAGGAAGTGATGGGACCTCACTAGTGACAGGAATGTGCTGGCAAGAGGAGGGCCCTGGTGACAGGGAGGCGCTTTGACCCGGGGGTTCCTATTAGCATTTTGTTCATCTCACTTGTGTTTTAATTTTTAATGGTGGGTTGGTGAGGTTCAGCAACTGAGCCTTATCTCTGTGAGGGAGCACTTGCACAGGGTACCCAGGCTGCTGCACAGAGGAAGGTGCCTTTGGAGGTGCCCCATTTGCATAATCAAGTCTTGATCTCCTGGAAAGAAAAGGAGATTTATCTCTCTCTGCACTGACTATTTTCATGTCACATGCAAAGCTTTTTTGCTTTTCCTCCTTCCTGATGCTGCAGTCACATCTCCAGTCTGAGCCCAGTTCCACCAGAGGACTGAGAACAGCCACAGTGGGGTGGTAGGGGCATTTCTGTGAGACCCTCAGACTCTCACCCTGGGGGAGGGAGGGCTGGGATGAGGAGGGATGGGATGGATGCTTTGTGGAGCTCTTGACACTCATTTAATGGCAAGGAGTGTGTTTGTTGCTGGCCTGCTGACCCTGTCCTTGCTGAAGCCTCTGGGCAGCCCAGGAAAAGGAGACCTGGCACCCAGGAGCAGCTGGCAAGGGAGCAAGAAGGCTGAATGATGTTTTTGCAGGAGAGAATTTCCCAACTCTTTGGCTGTTACAGAGGTGACTTCCAAGGGAAAGAGGAGATTTTCTGAGATGTCCAGCTGTCAGCATGACAACATTCAACTTCTGCATGTCCGTGTTCTCTGACAGCAGAAATGGTCAGCCGTGTGATAAGTTTCAGCACTTCTGGACACTTTGAGGAAAGCAGGACAAAACAGCAGTCCTAGAATGACCCTCCATGCTCCCAGTGCCCCTCTGGGGGTGGTGGGGTCCTGGAAAGACCCCAGTTCCAACCTGGGGCGTTGGGGTCTTGTCCATGCCACCATTATCTCCTGGGGAGAGATGGACAAAACTGATGGCTGGAGCAGGCCAGGGATGGAGCTTCATGTCAGGAATCTCCAAGGGACATTGCTGGGCCCCTGCTGGGGCTGGGCCCTGCTTCAGCCCTTGCTGCCTTCCCTCTGACAGTAGCTGGTGCACAGGGAGGAGGAGCCACACACTGGGCTGTGGTGCCTGGGCTGGGAGGGAGCCTGTGCCCACTCTGGTTGGGGTTTGTGCTGCTTCCCCTCGGGGGGGACAGGGGGGGTCATTCTCTTTCAATAATTGGCCTCTGCATCTTTGTGGGTGGTTCCTCTTTCAGGCTTGAAAGTCAGCAGCAAACCCAGCCCATAGCTCTGCTGATGATCCAGGTTTTGTCCAGATGCCCATTCACTGTTCCATGTGGCCACCAGGTAGCTCTGGTGACACCTGTGGCATTGGCTCTGCAGCAATGTGTTGTACAATGGGTGGTGGGATAGAGCACTGGCTGCCCCAAAAGTAGGGAAAATGTAGTCCTAGTGCCTGGGGCTGGCCTGGGAGGGGGTTGTTCTGACTGCAGCCCCTTGCTTGCTGTGAAAAGGCACCAAGTCCTTTGAGCCTTGTGATGCTCCAAAAGGAGCACACAGCCCACAGTTTCCTGGGAGCCTTTCTGTTGCTGAGTCCATGGGAAGGGTTTGGGCAGGAAGCAGGAGGTGTGCCTGGAGAGTTCCAGTGGGCTTCAGGTGAATCCAGCCTTTCCCCCAGAGGTCTGGCTGGTCTGTGGTTCTGTGTGCCTTTACCAAGAACCTCGGGGTTTTGTTCATCTCACTTCTGGAGAGCACTGAAGAGCCTGCCCAGAGAATTTGTAGAGTCTCCCTCACTGGGGATATTCAAAACCCACCTGGACACAATCCTGTGCCTTGTGCTCTGGGATGACCCTGCTTGAGCAAGGAGGTGGGACCAGATGACCCCTCCAGTGGTCCTTCCAACCTGAACTGTTCTGGGATTCTGTGACAATACTGGTGTCTGATCCAGCTTTCCTAACCTTTCTGCATCAAGCCTGTGAGGAGGCACCTTCTCAGGAAGGTACAGCCCTTCTTCCATCCTTCATCTTCTTCCTGAGATGGCATTGCACTAGAGAGCCTTTGGATGTGATTATGTATTGCCTGGCGTATCAGCAAAGCTGCTCTGGCATCTGGGAAGCCACGTGGGCAAACTGCAAATCTTCAGCTTGAGTGTTGCTGTGAGTGAATTAATAACTGCAGCATCCCTGGGCACTGCCTGCTCGGAGTCCTGCAGGACACATGGAGCTGGAGCAGCTGAACCTGCTGTGACCAGAGTCTGTCAGCTGGACACGTTCTCCTGGAGGTGTCAGGCCAACCAAATAATCTGGGTTTAATTCCCAACACATTCAGCAGATCAGTGTTTTCCTTACCTACCCTGGCAGCAGGCAGCCACAGGTGATGTCACTGAGCTCTGTGGTTGCAGTGCCTGAGCTCCTTCTGGGGGTGTCTGTCCTCCCTCTGGGATGGGTGTTTGTCCAGCCAGGGTCCTGCTGCTGGGTGCCCTGTTCCTGCTCACAGTGGTGGCTGGGAATGCTGAGCTGCAGCTCTCTGTGTGTCTGAGCTAGATTTTCATGGGAATCCTCAGGAACTGCCGTGTGGTGAGAGAGATCTGCCCCAGCACACCTGCCTGGGGTACAGATGGACCTGTTTGTTCTCAGGGAGTTCCTTTCAGCTTTACCTGGGTGAGCCTGCTGCTTCCAGGCCTGCAGCACTTGAGACAGCAGCAGGCACGGCTCCCTCTGGGGTCAGGCTTTGTCCTGCATTGTGGGAGCTCTCGTGGAGCATCCCAGGCCTCTGCCAGGCAGGATGGGCAGTGCTTGGCATGCAGAGTCCTTCTGCTGCTTTTCCATCTCAGCCACAGCTGGTTTTGGTTCACTCTCCTTGTTTTCTGTGTGTGAGTCTAAGAAAAGCCCAGTTGCCTCCCTTAGGAGAGCACTGGGGAAGCCTTGAGAGCCATAAGAGCTCCAAGTGTGCTGCAAAGTCTTTATTGAAGAAATCTATGCCCTTGCTAAGGAAAGAAAGGCTTTTCATCCTGGCAAGGAAGTAGATGACAAAGTTGCTGTCACAGAGTGGTGCTGGAAAATATCCTGCATTTGGAGACCTCTTCCAGACAGTGACAACCCACCTCTTTTCTGTGTAGGCCACCTTGGCCACAGAAAGGCATTTAGATCAGCAGCAAAGGCAAATCTTGTTCGAGGGACGTGAAGAGTTTTACTTTGCAGGTTCTTTTTGCATAGGGTAGGCCTTTATTTAGTCTTGGTTTTGTTTAGCAGTTCCTGTCACACACAGACTCGCACCCTCACACCCGTGGACGTCTCCTTTCTCCAGGACCATCTAATGCCCCCACAGGCATCACTCCCCCTTCCCAAAAAGTTATTGTTCCTAGAAAACAGAGCAGCTCTGCTGGAATGTTAATTGGGGGAAGTGAATAACCAGGGCTCCCCTCTGCCTAACCTTCCCCAGCCCCCTCTTAACGAGCAAATTGCATTTATTTAGGCATTGAAGGTCCTGTCTCTCCTCCCCTGGACAGACTGAAGTGTCCATTGTGCAGCTCTGCCTTGGGATTTGCTGCCATTTGTTCAAGGAATGCTTTTTCAAAGAAAGGCAATTTTTAAGGAGGGTGTGGGGTACAACACCCTTTTCTCTCTTGCTGCAGGGAGAGATGAGTTATGGTGGGCAGAGGTGGGCACAGAAGTGGGTTTGTCATTGGTGCTGTTCCCTGGGTCACTCAGGCTTCATGCACGGGAGGGAAGGTGTTTCCCTGTATTTCCTTGTTGAGGCCATGAAGGAGACAGGGAATGTGAAATCCAGCCCGTGTCTGTAGGGGGAAGCAAATCGATCCCGTGTGACTGCTCAGGGTGCTGCTCCCTGCCAGCTGCGGGCCCTGGGTCCCCATCCCACCTCCTGCCAGCCCAGAGTGGCACTGCAGGGCTGGGACCGAGCCTGGGCCTGTGGGGAGAGGTTTTCCCAGCGAGGATGTGGTTTGAGGCCATCCCTGCAAAGCCATGAAGCCCTCCCAGGGGGGCTGTGGGTTTGTGTCTGTGTTTGCAGTGGTGAATGCTCCACCAGGGACAGCCCCAGGCTGTGGTTTGTGGCAGAGGTGACAATTCCCCAGCTCTGGGGCTGGGGGAGCCGCCCTTGTCACAGCTCACACACCACAGGGTGTAAAGGCTGCAGGTCAGGTTTGCCTGCAGGCTTGGAGCTGTGTTTATCTATGAAAGTATCAGAATTTTTGTTTTCCTGCTCACTGGGCTTTGGATTCACCAGCTGAACCACTGGAGCAGTTTTAGAATCAGAATGGTTTGAGTTGAAAGTGACCTGAAATTTCAACTCATTCCACCCCTGCCAGGGCAGGGACACCTTCCAGCATCCCAGGTTGCTCCAAACCACATCCAGCTTGGCCTTGGACACTTCCAGGGATCCAGGGGCAGCCACAGCTTCTCTGGGTGCCCTGTGCCAGGGCCTGCCCTCCCTCACAGGGAGGGATTTTGTCCCAGTATCCCATCTATCCTTGCCCTCTGACAGTGGGGAGCTGTTCCCCCTGTCCTGTCCCTGCAGGCCCTCAGCCAAAGTCCTTCTCCAGCCTTCCTGTAGCCCCCTTTACTGGAAGGGACTCTAAGGTCTCCTTTTGCTGGTGACTGGGGATGTGGATGCCCTTGGATCCCTGCTTTGTGCTGGTTATGTCACATCTGTCCCAGATGTCACAGCCCCAGCTGGGCTTGGGCTCAGGACTTACCACATGTGCAGCAAGTGCTTTGTTTAGATGAAACTGAAATTTGAATTAGAGATTGGATTGGCTGGTGGGGCATTTCTGGTGCTGTTTATTTAACACTGAATTTGTCACACAGGATGTTTGCACAAATAATTCCAGTGCCACAGCAGGCTCCTGTGGTCCCCTGCAGGTGGGGCTTGCTGGGAGGGTTATGGCAGAGAGGGGGCTCCTGGCATTGCCATGAGGTGTTTCTGCCCAGAGGACCGAGGCTGATGAGCTGTAGAATTCTGGAGGCTCCAGACTGATGGTAGTGGAGGGGACAGGTTATTCCTGTCTGATTCTTTCCATAATAGGGAACTGGCCTTTTTTCTTAAATACAGTGATTTTTATTGTGTCAGCATTATGCATTTGGTGTTGTTTGGTGGCCCCAGGATTGACCTGATGTGATGTTTGGAGGGAGCTTTGTCTTGTGGTCCTGTGGTGGAAATGGAGGGGGAGGCCCTGGAGGTGCTCCTTGGAGCTGGGCTGGAGAGAGGGAGAGCACCAGGAATAGTGCTCTGGGGGTCTTGGGAACCTCAGAGCTCAGATATCCCCAGAGAAATATCAGATATTGTGGGGAGTCTGTAGAAGAGGATACAGAGAGTTTGCAAGTTCATGTGCCCTGGAACACCTCTCTCCCTCCACGTGCAAACCTGTTTGGGGATCATGGAATGATACAGACTGGAAAAACTCTCTAAGATCATTGAGTCCAACTGTGTTCACCACTAATCCATGTCCCCATGTGTCACATCCACAGATTTTTTAAATTCCCCCAGGGATGGTGACTCCACCACTGGCCTGGACAGCCTGAGCCAGTGCCTGTCAGCCCTTTCCATGAAGAAATTATCCCTGATATTCAACCTGAACTTCCCCTGGCACAATTTGAGGCCATTTCCTCTCATCCTTGTTTCCTGGAAGCAGAGCTTGACCCCCACCTGTTTGCACCCTTCTGTCAGGGGATTGTGGAGAGCCAGAAGGTCCCTGTGCAGAAGAGGATGGAGCCCTTCCCAGGGTGGGGCAGCTGGGACCTCCCTTCTGGAGCCCCATGGGTGTCGATGCCCTTTGGGATTCAAGTGCTGCACTGCAGTGGGCAGCAAAATGGATTTGATTATTCTCCCACTGCGTGAGAACACGAGCACCATGTGAGTTTGAGCTTGATGTGGAGCAGTTTATTGTGGCACAGGAAGGTGTTGCTGGGACTGACTGCTGGAGTCGTGCCTTGCACAGAGTTTGGTCTCCCAGGCTGCCAGGACTGTCCATGTGTCCACCCTGATGTCCCACCCACAGCCCCAGTGCAGCCTGGCAGCCCAAAGGAGAGACTGGGTGTGCTCTGGGAGGCTCAAAAACCACTTTCTTCCCTGGCTGGCTTGGTTGTTTTTATTTCTAAAGCTTGCACTTTGGAAGCACATCACCATCACCCCATCACTTCTAGGCAAGTGATACTCCAGACCAAATGAATAATTCCATAGAGTGGTTAAAGTTAAAGTAGGTAATTCTGCAGAAATAGCACTGGATTCAAAACTGAGACCTCAGTCCAGATCTCTGACATGATGTCCTGCAGGATATCAGGCCCTTGGAAAGCAAATTGCTTATGATGTATGCTGAGTTTTGGCAAGCAGGCCTGGGAGGTGATGAGCAGTGCACAGCTCCCAGCAGCAGCAGAGATGAGTTTTGTGCTGGGCTGATGCTCAGCCCTGTCTTGTATTCAGTCCTGCCCTTTTCACAGAATCACAGAATATGCTGGGTTGGAAAGGAGCCAAAATGATCATTGAGTCCAACTCCTGGCCCTGCACAGCCCCCCCCACAATCCCACCCTGGGCATCCCTGAGATCATTGTCCAAACACTGCTGGAGCTCTGGCAGCCTCGGGGCTGTGCCCATTCCCTGGGGAGCCTGGGCAGTGCCAGCACCCTCGGGAGAAGAATATTTTCCAGATATCCAACCTAAACCTCTCCTGACACAGCTCCAGCCGTTCCCTGGGTCCTGACCCTGGTCACAGAGCAGAGATTGAAGCTGCCCCTCTGCTGCCCCTCCTGAGGAAGCTCTCACGTAGACCTGATGAGATTCCTTCTGTGAGGCAACTCTTTGGAAGCTCTGGATAGCTCCTGCTTGCCAGCTCTTCCCGTGTGGCACTCAGTGCTTTGCCCTGATGGGTGTCACTGCCTGCCCAGTGTGCAGTTGCTGACCAGCTCTGCAGCACCTGAGAGGCAGCAGAGGCAGGTGTTGGATGCTTGGGAAGGGTCCTCAGCCTGCTTGGCTGCAGCAGCCCGTGCAGGACTCCTCTTTGGCAGGGCTGGTGTTTAATGTTGAGTGCAGCAGCAGCAGCAGCAGTGCCTGCCTGGGGACTTGCACCCCCTCCCTGGGGTGCAGCCTGCTCTGGGACCCCCGGCCCTGTGGTGCCACCCCCATGCTCTGCCTGGCCAAGGCTGCACAAAGTGAGCAATTCCCATCTTCTGCATGGATTACAGCCCATGTTTTTCCTTCCCAGCTTGAGTGACTGTGCAGCTCCAGCCCCTCTCTGTCCCCCAGCCTCTCCTTCCCTCCAGCCCTTGCCTCTGCCCACCATCCCTCACTTCTCCCTCTCCTCTCCCCTTTGCTCCCCTCTCGCAGCTGCTGCTTCCCGCTCAGTGCTGGGCAAGTTTGTCAGAGTAGGGAGAGGTGCAGGCAGCATTCCCATGTCTGGGATTCAAGGGGAGAAGCACTGTGGTGTCAGGAGGAGGTGGCAGGTCCTGGCTTTACCCATCCCCTCCTTTTCTCAATGCAAAGGAGGGAGAGCAGCAGCTGAACCAGACCCAATTCTGGGCCTTGTCTGTTGCGTTTGGAGACTCTTTGTTGTTCATGTGTTGCTGATTTGTATATTCATGATTAAACCTGCAGCTGTCCAGTGCTGGGAGGATTTGGGATGAATTAGAATGACAAGAGACATGGTCTTTACAAATAAAGTAATCATTTCTCCCTGCACTTCACATTCATCCTCTTTCAAAGGGTCTCAGTGTGACGCAGATTTGCTGCACTTTGATGCTGGGACTGCTGGGAGATGTCTGAGTCTTGCAGTGCTCTTTATTCCCGTGGCAGCCGTGGGTGCAGTGACGTGGGAGGAAGGGGCAGTGTGTTAAATGGTCTGATAGTTTCTAATGGTGTCAAATTCTGCCATTTAAATTGGGACTTTCATGCTAGAGAAGAATTGAAAAGGGAAGATGGGCGTGAAAATCGCTGCCGTGGGCCTCCGTTCCTCCTCAGCGTCCCTGTCGGGTGCTTGTTGATCAACCTCCCTCCCCATGGTCCCGCTTCCCCTCCCACTGGAGCTTAATCCTCTGCCTTGGCATCCCTGTGTTGCCATGGAAATTGCCATCTGCCGGCTTGGGCGCTTCACCTCTGCCTGCTGGAGGGCTGGAGCTGGGGCTGACCCAGTGGGGAGGTGGCACAGCTCCTGCTGGACCTGTGGTTGGCCCTGTGGTGGCTGGAGGTCAGCACGTGCCCTGCAGCAGCAGGGGACTGGCACAGGGGTGGCATCAGCAGTGTTCCCACCTGGCACGTTTTGGGTTGTGGCTTTGACTTTTTACTGGTGTCCAAAGGTTCACAGTCAGAAGGGGTGGCCTGTGCTGCTGGTGGCAGTGTGGGTGGTCGATCACTCCCTGGCCCCTGTTGTCCATGACCACGCAGTTCTGCCTCCTCCTGTTCCCAGGAGTGGTACCCTACATCCAGCTGCCCTTGCCTTAGGGTGAGGTTCTTCCAGTAACCATCCACACTCATGCTAAGTGCTCCTGAAGTGACTGCAGCTTCTGGTCCTCAGCCTGCAGTCTGGGATTGTGAGGAATTTTCTCATTAAAGGCTCCCCAGAGATGCCTGGGACCTCTCCATTGGTGCTGGACAGGTTCCTGTCACTTTCCAAAGTGTTGATAGGGGCAGCTGCTCCATTTTCCTGGCATGGCATGAAGGGTTTGTGTGGGAGTGGTGGCAGAGGCAGGTGGAACTTGGGGTGAGCCCTGGCCCAAGGTGGTGGTACAGAAACCACCCCATGTGGGAGGTGTGGAAACGTCACCCCCAGGGCTGTGGGACCTACCCACGTGGGGTCGCAGAGGAGTGTGGATGTGATGGTGTTGAATGTTCCTCCCAAGCTCCACTGAGGAGCACTGAAACCCAAGAATTCCAGCATGAGAGGAGGGCTCAGTGGCACATCTTGCAGGAGAGTGGTGGTCGTGGCCTGGGCAGGGGCAGCTGTGGCACAGCTGGCACAGGCTGGTGTGGCACTGGTGGGTGACAGATACGTGGTGCAGTGTTGTCTTAGGCACCAGGGCTGCGTGGAAGGAGATCCACTAATCATGTGTCCTGGTGTCCAAGGCTAGGTGGGACAGGGCTTGGAGCAATCTGGGATAGTGGAAGCTGTCCCTGCCCGTGGCAGAGTGAAATGGGATGGGCTTTAAGGTCTCTTCAACCCACAGCATCCTAGGATTCTAAAACAAAAATGGATAGGGCTACATGGAAAGTCATGTAGTAGGTAGGACAATGTGGAAAGTGCTTTTATTTCTGTGTTTTCTAATTAAAAGTCAAACAGATTATAGTTTTACAGTCATCCACCTGATTTAAATGAAACCATAAAACATCACCATTTCCCAATAAAACCCTTTTGATAAAGTAGCTGCAAAGCTCTCAGGAACAAAAATTCTCTTTGAATGAAATGCAGGGCACACATTTGGGAAGAGTGGGTTGAGTAAGCCTCCAAGCTCTATTTTTGCCGTTTTAAATAGCACATTTGGAAGATAAGAAAGTAAAAGAAATGCTGTTTTATAGTGGGTCTGTTCCTGGAGGGAAGCACATGGAACACGTGGGGTGTTTGCTGTGCCTGTGCTATAGAGTTGGAGGGATGTGTGGTGGGAAGGGCTGGGCAGGGCTGAGATCTTCACCCCCCTTTTTAGGCAGCACATGTGTTGTTATTAGAGGCTGGCTTGGGAAGTCATAAACAGAGCAAAGTTTGCTTCGTTGCCAACCCAGATGAGATAAAATAGTTTTATAGAGATTTATGGGGATAATAAACGATGTAGGGAAGTTTATGACACGTCTAGCTGTGATCAGTGAACCTTTAAAGGGTTTATTGGGCAGGGATGTTGTCTGCCATGGACAAGCCTTGTGTGGTGTTGGAATAGTTGGAATTGTGCTGTTAGTGTAAAATATTTACATTTAAATCATGTATTTGCCTCTTCCCAGAGCCTCTCCATAAACGAGCCTGGCAGAAACTGTGTGCAGGGGAGGACTGGTGGTCAGTTACTTCCAAATTTTCATCCAAACAAGAGGTGAAGCTGAGGGAGATCAATTGCAGGAACACATCACTGAGCACCTAATGCAGTACAAGGTTGTGTCAGCTTTGAGTGCTTAAAACTGGGATAAAATGAATTTCTGTCCCTAAGCCATTCATTCAGGGTTTCTGATTGCCTAGATGAGCATGTGTCTTCCTGCAAGTAACCAAATAATACTGTAAATAAAGTCCTGCCTGTCCTGGAAAAAAAGGACAGGAGTGGAAATCATGGAGATTGTCAGAGTGCAGGAGAGCTCTGCTGTGGGAGGATGCTGAACTGAGCATCTCCTGCTATGCCAAGGGAGCTGGGATGTGAGAACAATCTGGGATTCTCCATGTTGGAACCTGGACCTGTGTTGCCCAAGAGATCTGAGAGTGAAGCCACCAACTCTGGCAGATCTGAGATGACAAATGTGCGTGGCTGTGGGAGAAATCCCAACTCCCCTTTCACTTTGAGCAGAGTACGACCTGGATGCTACAGCTTTGCACAGACTTGGTCTGCTAAATGGTCTCTGAAATCTTGAGGTGAGGGCAGCCTGTGTTGGGTTTTAGGCAGGTTGTGGGTCGAAGAAGCTGCTTTACAGTTAAGTGACCACAGGAGATGAGAGGTGGCTTTGGAAGGGTCTGTGTCCTGAGGCTGTCCCAGCTCACTCCTTACTGGGTGCCAGCAAAGTCCCAGTGGGACCCCTGTGCTCTGCAGCAGCTGCCACATCAGCTCTTGCCTTCCTCACCCACGGTCCGTATCCAACAAGCATCAAGTGTCAGTACTTGCTTTGATTCTTGCCCACAGCTGGGGGATTTTATGGGGAATTGTGTTCCTTTCCATCTCTTGGTGTCAGTCTGTGTGGAGCAGAAGGGAACTGGGAAGGGAGGAGCTGCCATGGGAGTGACAGGGTCTCCACTGTCCCTGTGCCCTGGGCAGTTACCCCAGCACAGGGGGGGTGCTCAGGGGGATGGGGTCAGTCTCCAGTTGTGCTCCCTGTCCCAAATGCAGGCATGTCCTCCTGTTTCACTGTCTCCCTGCACTGTGAAAACCTCACTTTTCCTTATGCTTGGTGCCGTAGGAAACCTTTTTCTCCTCTTCTGTATTTTTCAAGCAAGGGAGAGCTGGCCCTGATGTGCCCAAACTGGGGCAGTGGTTTTGGATCACACTGTCCTGTCTGCAGGGAGGTTTTGCACAGATGGGCCTGTCCCTCTTGCCCCCAGTGCTCAGCCAGGGTCTCCATGGACAGTGGGGGCCTGCTCAGTGCTGCCTTCCCATCAGCTGGAGCTTCCCTGCCCTCACACTGTGCTTGCTGATCTGCAGCTCTGCAGAATTGCTGGTGCCTGCTCCAGGCAGGATGGCTGTTCCTGCTGTTCAAGGAGAATAAGGGATCTTTAGTTTTCTAAGCACAAAATCGATTTACATGAGATTCCCTCTCTGGCTTTGGGAGGTGAGCTCCACTGGTGATCTGCAGAGCCTGGGGGTGCAGAGCTTGCCTGAGGGGAGTTTGGCAGTGCAGGGATGGAGCCACATCCTCTGAGCCTGGCAGGGCTGAAGCAGGATGGGCTCCTTGGGAATGGTCCAGTGTGCAGCTGGGACCTGAGCATTGGCTAAGGGAGACAGAATTATAGAATGGATTGGCTTGGAAGAGACCTTAAAGCCCATCCCATTCCAGCCCCTGCCATGGCAGGGACACCTTCCACGGTCCCAGGCTGCTCCAAGCCCCGTCCAGCCTGGCCTTGGGCACTGCCAGGGATCCAGGGGCAGCCACAGCTGCTCTGGGCACCCTGTGCCAGGGCCTGCCCACCCTGCCAGGGAACAATTCCTTCCCAATATCCCATCCAGCCCTGCCCTCTGGCAGGGGAAGCCATTCCCCCTGATCCTGTCATTGTCTTCTTGCATGGAAAGTCTCTCTCCCTCCTCCTTATAATCCCTCTTTAGGCCCTCCAAGGGGCTCTGAACACCCCAGCTCTCCCTGCCTGGCTCCTGAGCAGAGGGGCTCCAGTCCTTGGAGCATCTCCATGACCTCTTCTGGACTCACAGGACCCACACATGGGCATTGAAGGATCTGGCTGGGAAGGCTCTGGGACTAGAAGACTGTCTCACTCTAAACTCTGCTTTCTTTTATTTTTTTAAATAAACTTGTCCTTTCTTTTGCAATACACAAGGATTGTATGAAGTGCCTCCTGTGTGGTGGTCCCTGCAGAGGTTCAGTGTGTGCCCTGTAAGGAAGTGTGGTGGTGGTGGTGGTGGTTTGCTTGCTCATGTAGTCACATCTTCCTCCAGTTATGGGATAAACATTAACACCACAACCACCCACTAACTAGGCACTGCCTGCCATGGCTTATCATCCCAGCCCTGGGCTCTTGGAAAAACTTTACAACACCCTTAAGTTTAAAACAAGCACACGTGAAACCCAGTCCCTCTGGGTCTATTAGGGCTGACCAGCAAATGTGCATTTCATTACCCAAAATATGCTGGTAGACCCAGCAGAGCGAGTGAGCCAAGGGGAAGTAGACCTGCAAAACACTTCGGATAAAATACAAAAAGTGGTTTTTGTTTTTCCACCCCTCCCCTTTCTCTTCTTGATTTCTCCTGCCATGAATTCCTGGGTAAAGACTTGCATTTCTGAGGGCAGCTCGGGCGCCAAGCTGGGAGACAGATTGCACAGCCCAGGCCCAGGAATGGCAGGAGTGGACCCAGGGAACACGGTGTGTCTTATTTTTATTTAATTTTTCTTCTTCATGGTGTCAGTGCTTGGCTCTGGTCAGGTGCCTGGATGGGAGAGGTTCTTGGTGTTGTCCCCCCATGTGGTTCGGAGTCCCAGCAGGGTCCTGCAGTGGGAGCAGGGCTTGGCTGGACTGGCGTCCTGGGGGAATGGGGACAGGACAGGGTGTTCCTGCTCTGGCTGGGGTGGCTGGCACAGCAGGGACCTGCATGGCTGGGGGCCACAGAACTTGGCTCTGCCTGGGTCTAGCTCATCCACCACCAGGAATTTTCTATTGTCACCTTCATAAGTGGGAGGGAACAGTTTTAAACTAAAACAGGGGAGATTTATAGGAGATACTGGGAAGAAATTCTTGGTTGTGAGGGCGGTGAGACCCTGGCACGGGTTTCCCAAAGAAGCTGTGGCTGCCCCTGGATCTCTGGAAGTGTCCAAGGCCAGTTTGGATGGGGCTTGGAGCAACCTGGGATGGTGGAGAGTGTCCCTGTCCATGGCAGGGGGTTGGAGTGAGATGGGTTTTGGGGTCTTTCCCAACCCAAACCATTCTGGGATTCTGTGATTCGCATGTGATCAGCAGGTGTGCCTCCAAGGTCAGCCCCATCCACGCAGAGTGTCTGGGATGAGAACTGGTAATACCCAGCCCTCCATTTATCCAGCCTGGTGCAAATTACAGCCATCAGGGCTCCTCTTTCATCCCTTCTTGGTGGGCTTGGCAGCAAAAGCGCCTGCCTTTTCCAGTGGGATTTTGAAGGCGTTCATTACTTTGCAGTGTTGATGATATCTCCTGGTGCTTGGAAGGATTTTGTCATCTGAGCTGTGCTGCACAAGGATCCTGTGTTGGCCTGATGTGCAGGGGAGGCCGAGGCCCAGCCCATTTCCATGGGCTTCGAAGAGCCACACAGCAAAAAGTGTCTAAAGAGTTATCTGCTTTTCTGGGGGGAAATATTTTGCCTTTGGATGACTGGCTCGTTGTTCATGAGGAGCAATGATTTTTTTATTCAGTAATGTCCACATATCCCACTGCTCTCCCTCCAAGAAAAACAAGTGAGCTGTGTCACCAGTTCCACCAGACGGGTCTCCCGGAGCGGAGCCGGCGGTGGCTCCAGGCAGGGAGTGTTGTTGCATGTGAGGATCTGAGTCACCCACGGGCTGTGGGCAGCAGCAGCTCAGGGCACCTTCTCTGCCTGCTTTGGGACACTTTAACACAGACCTGTCCTCTCTGCCCCATTTTTCTGAGGGAAAAATAGGTGGGAAACTATTGATCCAAATAAAGAAAATTCCTCCATTCTAAGCAATATGAAGAATGGTAGTGGCCACACTTGTGAGCTCTACCCTCAGTTCTTTATTTTGGTGGTACTGGGAAAAGTGGAATTTGGTCACAACTGGGGAAAAGCTGCAGGAGAGAGCAGCAATGGGAGAGCACCTGGGGGTGGTTTCAGGAGAGGCAAAGCAAAAACCATCCCCTAGGTGTGCAGACATCATGGAGGGGTGCAAAGAGCTCAGTATCCAGTCACTTCCCATCCCATGCCAGTGGGAATCAGCTTGGATGGGGCTTGGAGCAGCGTGGTCTACGGAAGGTGTCCCTGCCCACTGCAGGGGGTTGGAATGAGATGAGTTTTAAGGTCCTTTTCAGTCCAAACCAGTCTGGGGTTCTGTGATTTTTGGCTTTGCCCTTTGCTCTGGGTGTGAAGGAGATGCTGAGCAGCACCAAGGCAGAACAGCCTGTCCCTGTGGTGAGACAGCTCCAGCCTTTGTCCTGCTCCACAGAGGAGAGAGAGACTGGCCTGTCAGAGCTCTGAGCCAGGATCTGTGCTCATCACTGGGTGAGCTGTGGGAGGAGACCACCCTCTGGATCTTATCTTGCAGTCCTGTGTGGCTGCTGTGAATGGTCCAACCAAGCACTGGGAGCTGTGCAGGAATTTCCAGTGCCCTGTGTTCAGCTGAGTGAGCAGGATGAATTTTGGGAGCTGTGCAGGAATCTCCAGTGCCGTGTGTTCAGCTGAGGGAGCAGGATGAATTTTATTGGCTCTGGATGGACTCACTGCTGTTTGGGAGCTGCCTGCCATGGGCATTGCTGCAGTGGCCGAGCACTGGGACACTGATTTTTCAGTGGGCTGCAAAGGGTCCCTGATTCAGCACTGACTGCATTTGTTAAAATGAACTAATCTAATTCAGGATGCAGAATTCAAACTACTTTTCAGTATTCGCCTGCAGTGTGCGATAAGGTGGTGATCTGCACACCTTAGCAGGTTTCTTTACTACAGATTAATTAACTTGACTCACAATTCACCTTTCAGTATGTACCTCAGTCTAACCCTGCACACTTCCCAGTGCAGCAATGTGTGACCTGGTGCAGATGTCAGTGCTGGCCCAGCTGTTGGGCTTGGGTGGCCCCACGTGCTCCTGGTGGTGGCTTGTGCTGTCCCCGAGCCGCTCCAGGGGCTTTGCTGGTGGCAGCATGAGGTGGTGTGCTTTTCCTTTTGCTTTTAGAATTTTAGGATTTCTAGTTCAGGAAAGATAAGAAGCAGAATTTGTGGTTATTTTTTTCCTGTATTTGGTGGAAGTGGGAAGAAGCGTGGAGAGTGGGATACTTCCCTGAGTTAATGCAGATGGAGAGCAGAGCCCAGGGATGGAGGATGTGCTTTGCCTTCCTCTGGAGTGGAGCAGAGGAGCTTTGCAGTGGTGGGTCTGGGGAAGAAGAAGGAGTGCAAAGGCCTGTGGGGCTCAGTGGGGTCCCCAGCAGGGGCTGTGGGTGCTGGGGCTGCAGCCTCAGCTCTGGGAGCAGCCTTGGTGAGGATTGGTTTCCAAATGCCTTGTGCTGCAGAGGGGGAAGAGGTTCTGGAAGCCACAGCTGGCTGGTGGAAGCCCTTGCCTTGGCTTTGGAATTTTTCTGTGCCTGCTTCTTCCCTTGCTGTCTTCGTGTGCTGAGACCAAGCTTCTCCATGCTGGCAGAGTCTCCTGCTCACATTCCCAATGTCCAGCTTTCCTGTGGCATTTTACCTTTTCCTGCACTGGTAGAAAGGGAGGGGTTTAACCCCCTAACCCCAACTGTGCAACAGGCGGTCCTTCTTTCTTCTTGTTCTCTCTTTGCACATCCTCCAGACCTCCAGTGAGCACCTCCCCTCTGCCAGCCCCTTTTGGAGTGCTGGGCTGATCCCTGTGCTGGGAGGAAGATGCCTGTGTTGGGGGCACAATCCCAGGATGGTTTGGGTTGGAAGGGACCTTAAAGCCCATCCTGTCCCACGCCCTGCCATGGGTAGGGACACCTCCCACTAGACCAGATTGCTCCGAAGCCTTGTCCTGACAAGGCTTCCCCAGTGGTGGAAGAAGGTGACTGCAGAGCCTTGGGCTTGCTGAGGGCCAAAGATCCTGCCCTGCCCGTGTGACCCAGGGGGTTCAGCAACACAGCCATGGGGCTCTTCTGCCTCCTGGGCTCACGGGTTGGCAACCTGCCCCTGTCCATGTCAGCAGGGCAGGGACTTGGAAGTGATTTTTGGAAGGTGGATTCTCCTTTGAGGAGAATACAGCAGCAGAGATCTTGATGGCTTCAGTACATGTTTCTTGGAGAAGCACATGGGCTGCCTGGGCACACAGGCTGCTGTCCCACCAAATTTTAGGTTTTTTCTCTAAGAAACAAAGCACCCAACACTAGAGCCTTCCCATATCTCCTGATGGTATCAAGAGCCTGTGTTTCTTCTTATAAAAGCAGTAGGAATGTAATTTTTCATTGGATGAACCACAAAATCTGTCCCCGCACAAGGTAGTGTCTGAGAAATTTCTTCCTGGGTCTCTCTTCCCAGTGCTGCTGCTTTTCATGTTTTAACCTGGCTGCATCTCCTGCCATCATCTGCTCCTCCCTGCTCTGTGTGCAGAAAATGGACCTGTAGATGCAACCACTACAGAGAAAGGTAGAGGTGCTGTGGTCTGACCTGGTTTTTGGGGCTTTCCCAAGTATTCCTGCATGGTGGGTAGTGGGTGCCATGTTACAATTGCACAAGCTGGGGCAGGATAAAAAAGGGATTTCTTCAGGGTTTTTTTTCAAGGGATAGCTGTGGCAAAGACCAACCTGGAGCCTCTGTCCCCACTCTGAGTTGCCCAAATGTTGTCATTCCTTGTGGGGGAACATGAGCTCAGTATCTTGCCTGAGACCACATGCACAGAGTCCAGACTCAAAGTCTCCAGGTGTTCAAGATCCAAGTTTACTCAGCAGCCTGGGGGTGGCTCCCTGTGTGAGCCCAGAGTGGGTTTAGTTAAACATCCTCCCATGGAGCTGTGCATGTGGCTGCCCCTGTGAGCCAGGAGTGTCTGAGCTGTGTCTCCAGGGCTGTCACCCTGCAGAAATAGTTTCCTATAAACAAACAGAGAAAGGGGTTGCTGCTGTGGGATGTCCCTGCACACAGGCTCTGGTGTGTCTGCAAACTCTGGGGTGTAAATAACCTCACTGACAAGAACAGGGCAAAGGGGCCTGTCTGGGGAGGGGTCTTTGAGGGGAGGATGGGATGGTGGAGCAGGTGCATCCTCCAGAGCCCACAGCAGCTGCTGAGCCTCCCTCCTCTCCCTGGGTGGATGGAGGGTTCATCCATGGTGGGGGTGGGCTCCAGTGGCGGCCCTGCCTCTGGTGACACCATGGCTCAGACAGAGCTGAAAAGGAAGAGGGAGCTTTGGTGTTCTGCTTTGCTGGTAAGGAGCTGCTTTGTTGGGAGCTGCTCTGCTCCTGCTGCCCCTCACAAGGGACAGGGCCAGGTCTGGGGGAGCCTGGGGCAGGACTGCCAGGGGACAGGGGCAGCTCTGCTCCCAGCTGTGGCCATGGCCTTTGGATCAGGAGAGACACAGCTCATGATGCCCAAAGGGCAACCTGCTTTGGCTTTGGGAAGCACAGGTGAACTTGAAGAGATCATGGAGTCATGGAATGGTTTGGTTTGGAAAGGCCCTTAAAGACCATTTTATTTCACCGCCTGTCATGGGCAGGAACACCTTCCACTATCCCAGGCTGCGCCAAGCCCCATCTGACCTGGCCTTCGACACTGCCAGGGATCCAGGGGCAGCCACAGCTGCTCTGGGCACCCTGTGCCAGGGCCTGCCCACCCTCGCAAGGAACAATTCCTGCCCAATATCCCATCCAACCATGCCCTCTGGCGGTGGAAGCCATTCTCTGTGTCCTGTCCCTCCATCCCTTGTCCCCAGTCCCTCTCCAGCTCTCCTGGAGTCCCTTTAGGCCCTGGAAAGGGCTCTGAGGTCTCTCTGGAGCCTTCTCCTCTCCAGGTGAGCACCCCCAGCTCTCCCAGCCTGGCTCCAGAGGGGCTCCAGCCCTTGGACTGACTCCAGCAGCTCCAGGTCACTTCATTGCTGGGATCCCCAGAGCTCTGCAGGCAGAGTCCTTCCAGAGGGGGCAGAGGGACAGGATGCCCCTTTGGCCTGCTGCCCACAGTGTGGGGTTGCTTCCAGAAGGTGGAGGACGAGGGAGAGGGGCCCAAGATGAACAGGAGGAGCACCCCATGGAGGGGCTCCCAGCACTTCTTTAGTGACCACTTGTCACTGCATCTTTCAGAACCTTAAGGGGGCTCTTAGAAATGAGGGAGAGGAACTTTCTGTATGGGCAGATAGCAACAGGACAAGGGAGAATGGTTTTAAATTGCCAGAGGGCAGGGATAGATGTGATACAGGGAAGAAATCCTTCCCTGTGAGGGTGGGCAGGCCCTGGCACAGGGTGCCCAGAGAAGCTGTGGCTGCCGCTGGATCCCTGGCAGTGCCCAAGGCCAGGCTGGACAGGGCTTGGAACACTCTGGGATGGTGGGAGGTGTCCCTGCCATGGCAGGGGCTGGAGTGAGATGAGGTTTTCAGTTTTTTTCCAACCCAAACCATTCCACGATTCTATCCCAGATGTTGGGAGCTGGCAGCCCGGAAGTGCCCCATCCCCTCCCAGCTGGTTCAGTCCCTGCTCTGTGAGTGGAGCTGTCACAGCAGCCCAGCCCCTCTGCTGGCACAGGGACACAGCAGGGCCCTCTCTCAGCTCCAAGCTCTCTGCAGGGTCCTTTATTCCCGTTTGCCATTGTGTGTCTGTGCTGGGGAGCGCTCTTGCCTCTCCCTGCATGTCCCACACAGGATGCTCAGAGCACGTGCAGCTCACCCCAGAGCACGGGGACACTTTTCCATCAGTGGTGCTGCTTTTCTCCTGCCCTTCACCAACTTGCTCAGGAGCAATTTTGTGGATGAGCCACAATTTCAGTTTGTAATTTGTTTGTCAGTGTCTCTGTGGGCTGGAATTCCTCTATTACATGCTTTTCCCTGGCTAACTGTGTGTGTTTCAGGGCAGAGGGAAGAGCTGATGCTCAGGTGTGCTGGGAGCTGAGGACTTGTGTGCTCACAGGGGTGTTAAAGATCCCTTAACTAGAGCAACTGCTTGATTTCAAGACTCCATGTGCTCTGTGGGAACAAGTGAAGAGGCACTTTGACTGTCCTGCTTTTTCCTTCCCCTTTCTCTAGAGAGATTGGAAGGAAGAGGGGGTTAGAGGACCACAAGTGTGCTCAAGTGGTTGTGGAGCAAAAGCACCCCTTTGGAAGAGCTGAGACAGATTCATTTTCTTTGCTGGAGCTGCAGAGCTTGGCAGTGCTCAGGTGCCTCGACACAGCAAAGCTCTCCTGGTTTCACACTGCCCCTTCCTGAGCTGCCCCAGGACCTTGTTTCAGAGGTGACCACCTTCATCCCACAAGTGTGAATATGAGCTGGATTTCGGCTGGCACTGCCCCCCTGGCAAAAGGCAGGTGCTGGGCTGCATTCCCCAGGCTGCTCCCAGCCCAGAGGATGCTCCAGGCTTGTTTTCCTTTCATGGCTCTACTTTTCTGCCACAGTGAAGGGGGAAGTGCTAAGTTACAGCTATCCATGTTGTGCTGATTGGTTTGGCTCAGCAGAGGAGTGTTTCTCAAGCTGGGCACTGCTTTGGCCCAGGGGACAATGACCTGTCCTCCTCTGTGCCTGCATGGGTGTGTGGCAGCTGCTTGGCCCTGGTTCAGATAAAGGCACAGGATGGAAGGGCTCTGACTTGCTGGGAGTAGCTAGGATGAAAGGAGCAGCTGCAGAGCTCCAGTGTGCCAGGGCTGCCGTCTGAGGCTGTGGGTATCTGCCACCAAAATGGTTCCTTGGAGCACCAAGAGTGAGGCAGGTTGCTCTTTTTGATGTGTTTCTTCTAAGCACATGCCAGGGATGTGGACTTGCAGAGTCCTGGGCAGTGGGGAGAAGAGGGTGGGGTGTTTTGCCCTTTGCCAGTGCCATTGGTGGCAGAAGGGCCACGTCCTGTGCCCAGCTGCTGGTGGAGGAGCCATGTGGTTTATGCTGCCCTGAGTGGGATACAGGAGATGTGATGCTCTCTGTTCCTGGAGTTTTCCAAATGCCATTCAGCTTTCTGGGCTGTTCTGGGAGAGGAGAGACTTCCCCCCTATCAGCCCAGTCAGTTTGGGTGCTTGCAGAGGGGGTGGGAGCAGAGGGGTCTCCTTGGCAAGGCCTTGGCTCCCCTGTGCTTCCCAAGGTCCTGCAGCCCTTTCTGTTCCCAGCTCATTCACTGACTGCTGCATTTGAACCTCCCTGTTATCCAACCCCTCCTTTTCTGGGGAACACCCAGTGACAGGGTCCCTGACGGGCTGGGGGCAGAGGGATTCCGTGGGGCTCAGTGACAGCTGGGTGTGGATGTGTGGGACACAAAACACTGCAAGCCCCCAGAGCTCAGCTGTGCCGTTCAGAGCTGTCATAAGCTGATCAAAACCAGATTATCTGCATCCATCGGAGATCTCAAAGGGTCCTTCTCACTTCTTGGGCCTTTGTTGTGAGGCCGTGACCGCCACATCCTTGTCTGGTGCAGGAGGAGGAAGCTCTGAGGGGAGCAGGGGGTGGGAATGTGGCCGTGGGGAGAAGCGCTGGTGGTCCCACTCCGAGGTGTTCCCGGGGTTGGTGTGGTGTTAAATGTCATTTTAATGGGGACAGCAGCCCCTAAATGGAGCAAAATGCAACATGAGATGAATCAAAGCTGTGTTAATGGTGGAAAAAGTCCATGGCTTTTAAAAACGAATATTGCTGCAGGACTTGGGCTGCGTGTCACAGGAGACCCTGAAAGGTTGGCCCTTGGCTTGGCTCTGGAAAATGGGAGAAAAGCTCCTGGCTGCTGGAATGTCTCTGTTGAACTTAGGGTGGTGGGACAGATGAGGGAAGGAGAGGAACAGTCACACAGGATGGGATTTGCTTAAAGGATACTCTACCCTTGGATCAGCAGTGATGGAGAAAAGGGAGCAGGGAGAGGGGAGGGAGAATCTTCCTATCACCGTAGTTGTGGGGGGTAAAGGGAAAGCCAGACCTTCCCCCTCTTTTAGAGTACCCCATCCCGAGGATTTAAACTCTGGCTTTAAAAGGAGAATAAAAAATAATGAGGACATGGATAGATGGTTTCTTTTTATCTCTACAACAGAAGAGATAAATGTGACATTAATTATGTGACACAGCTTTGAAAATCATGTATCTCTGGGTTTTTTTTATAAGTGGGTTTCAAATTTCTGTCTGGGACTAATAAAGAAGGACAATTTGTAAAAAAAAAACTAAACCAACTTTAAAGATGATCTGTAGGGAGACTTGATTGTCTTAATTTTCCCTTCTGTAGATGAAGCTTGTTCAGCTCTCCTGTCTCTTGCATGGAGCGAGCCTGGGTGTGCAGGAGCTGCTGAGGGAGGGAGGAGCAGGAGGGGAGCCTGGCAAGTTTAATATGACAGAAAGTGCTTTGGGATGGGGAGGGGTGAGATGGGACCATGGGAGGGAGAAGCATTGAGCTTTGCACCCCTCTGCCCCCAGGAGAGAGGAAATGACAGCAGGCAGCAGCACTGAGGGAGCAGTTTGAAATGCTCTGCCCAGGTCTGCAGGCAGCTGCCTCCTGAGCTGGGTCGGGGTAGGGCAGGGACACCATCAGGTGGGTGAGCTTTGTGATGGCATTTATAGTGGGGGTTGTAGGATCCTACAACAATTTAGGTTGGAAAAACCCTTTAAGATCAAGTCCAGCCATAAACACAGGACTGCAAGGCCACCACTAAACCACGTCCCCAAGTGCCACCTTGTCATAGAATCATCACAGAATCCAGGGATGGTTTGTGTTGGAAGGGACCTTAAAGCTCATCTTGTTCCCCCCCCTGCCATGGGCAGGGACCCCTCCCACTGTCCCAGGCTGCTCCAAGCCCTGTCCAACCTGGCCTTGGGCACTGCCAGGGATCCAGGGGCAGCCACAGCTGCTCTGGGCAGCCTGTGCCAGGGCCTGCCCACCCTGCCAGGGAACAATTCCTGCCCAATCTCCCATCCAGCCCTGCCCTCTGGCAGTGGGAAGCCATTCCCTGTGTCTTGTCCCTCCATCCCTTGTCCCAATTCCCTCTTCAGCTTCCTGGAGTCCCTTGAGGCCCTGGAAGGGGCTGTAAGGCCCCCCAGAGCCTTTTCTTGTCCAGGTGAGCTCCCCCAGCTCTCCCAGCCTCGCTCCAGAGGGGCTCCAGCCCTTGGGGCATCTCTGTGGCCTCCTCTGGACTCCCTTGCCTGTGCTGGGGGCCCAGATCTGGAGCAGCTCTGCAGGTGGGGTCTCAGTTGGGTGGGGCAGAATCCCCCCTCCCCTGCTGCCCGTGCTGTGGGATTCAGCCAGCACAGGAATTCCTGGGTGCACACGGCTGGGGCACGGCCACATTCTCATCCATCAGCACCCAAGTCCTCCTGCTCAGGCCTTCTCGTGATCCATTCTCTGCCCAGCCTGTTCTTTTGCTTGGGATTGCCCAAACCTTTCCATGGATGCTGGATCTGCACAGGGCCAGGGATTCAGGCTGCAGGGACCATCACTTTCATGAGCTGGACCTCAGGAGCTGTGACCTGTGTGTCTGCAGGGCTCAAGCTTGCACTGCATGATGCTGCCTAAAAACCCCAGACTACCCCAGGTTTTAGCAAAACTTCCTTGAGGTTGAGCTTGGATCCCACTGTATCCTGCTCCACACCTGAAGCAGCCTGTACAGGAGGAATGGTTGTTTCAGAAGGCAGAGCTTCCCCAAGTGTGGTACTGGCTGGATATCATCGGGCTGTTTTGGTGAGGAACCTGCTGCCTTGTGCTCCCTGTATGGGGCCAGGGGAGCTGTGGGGCAGGGCAGGTTCTGCTCCACTGCCATGGGAGCTCTGACTCTCCTGCCCAGGGTCCATCCGTGGCCTTGCACCACTGCTCACCCATGCAGCGAGGGCAACTCTTCAACTTGGCATGAGCTCTGCTGTGAACCTGTCCTGGTGGGACCTCCCTGTCCCTTTTCTCAATCTCTCCATGGATGGACATTTCTATGGGGCAAGCAGACAGCTTGGGTGAGGAGCAGAGAAGGCTCTCGGGTCACTGCTGGCCACCAAAGCCCACCCCAGGGGCAAAGGGTCACTGAGCTTTGCAGTCACCATCAGGCACGTGCAGGGTGATGGGGACACAGACGGGACAATGTCATGGTCACTGCAGGGAAAGGCAGCATGGAAACATCCTTGTGAGAAAACAGGGAGGCTCCCACTGGTGTCAGTGCCCTCCCCTCCTGCACCAAATAAATTCTGGACACATCTCCCAGAGAAATGCGCCCCCGAGTTGGGGAGGTTTGGGTATCTACAGTCCTTGGTGGCTTTTGGGATTTTTAGAACATTCATCTGCACTGGATGATGGAAGGCTAATAACTCCCAGATGGGAGCTCTCAAGGGAATTCCATCTTGCTACCAGAGATGGCTCCAGGGGAAAGCCACGCAGCTCAGACCCCTTCTGCAGGGGGATTTTTCTCCTGCCTCATGCACGGCGGCCAGGAGTCTGATGCAGCCGAGCCTGTTCCACCTTGGCATCTTCCCAAGGCAAGATCCTGCCGTGGCCTTCCTCCTCCTCCCCCCTGATGGATGGATGGTGGCTGGGCCGCTGGAGGGCTGCAGGATTATGTCACCTCCGCGGTGGCTCCCGCCGTGTGGGGCTGCGGCGGCCCCGCGTCACCCTCGGCGCAGCCGTGCCGATGTTTGCTCTATGACACATCTCTGATAGTGCCTGGTGTGTGCTCAGCCAGCCCCGGGGCTCGCAGCGCCGGCAGGACGTCAGACCAACAATAACAAAAATAAATCACTCCACACTCTCCGTCGGGTGTGTATTTAGTGGTTACTGTGCACGAGCCCCCAGGAGAGCCCGATGTGTTTATTGGGGCCAGCCCTGCCCCTCCCAGTGCTGCCCCCGGGCTGGTGCTGCTGCGCCCCCCAGGCTCGGTCACGCCGGGCTGCAGAGCCCAGGTCCCCCCTCTGGCTGCCTGTCAGCATCTCTGTAAATCCTGGAGCTCCCCGTGCCTTCGCCCAGCGTGCACTTGAACTTTCCTTGGAGCACAGGGAACGAGCAGAGCCCACCCAGAAGGTTTTGATGAGGGAAAGGGGGGAGGCCCGGGGATGCCCCTGTGTGGTGCTCCCCCTCCCAGCTCAAACACTGGCTCTCATTGACGCTCAGGAGTGATGTCCCTTCTCCCGCACTGCCTCCCAGCCTCCTCCCAGATGGAATTTTAAACACTCCAACCTCAGCGACCACCTTTCACCTCCAAAGTTTTCTGAAGAAACAGAAATGTGTGAGCTGCGGGGTCGTTCTTCCTGCTGCCCTTCCCTGCTCACGCTGGCCCCAGCCTGTGTTCCATGGCAGCTCGTGGCAGTACCTGCTCAGCTTAAAAACCTCAGCAGTGTCCTTGTCCCTGGCCCAGCTGCCTGTGCCACAGGGGGTTCCAGGGCCCATCTCCTCCTGAAGGATGCTCTCTGTTTGCAGCATCGTTGGGCAGGTAGGCAGGTGCTGTATAAATGGACAAGGGAAGCGATACCTTCACTCCTCTTACACTCACCTGAGCAAAATCCCTGTTCCCAGTGTGCCAGCCTGGACCTTTTAAAAGGATCTGGTGGTATATTTTTTTCTCCAGTAGAACTGGGCATGGTGGGAGGTGATAGGACCCCCTTGAAATGCAGAAAGCTCTGTGCCCTAAATCTTCCATTGCTTTGGGATACGTGGATGGGGAAGACTGGGAGAAGAGGTAAAACATGACCATTTCTGTGGGCAGCACCTCCACTGAGAAAGGCTCTGGCCTTTCCTAAGGGAGAGCTTGCCTGTGGTAGTGCTTGGGCTGCAGGGACTGAACCTTTCCGAATGGTGACAGGGATTTCTCTATTATTAAGGTCTGGTGTGTTTTTACTCCCAGTAGGATACTGACAAAACTGTTCTTTAGATTCTCTCCCACACATGGGACGAGTCCCAGTGCTCACACCAATTCCCTACCCCATTTCTTCTTGGCTAAAGCCCTTATTACCAGCTCTTGGTATGAGAGCTCCAATACCCCATTGTTTGGCTCATGGTGTCCTGTCAAGTAATGGGTTTCTGAAGAAGTAATCTCCAGGTAGCTGTGTGTCCTGGCACACCTGGCTGTGATCCCATGGCACACCTGGCTGTGATCCCATGGCACACCTGGCTCTGATCCCATGGCACACCTGGCTGTGAACCCATAGAACACCTGGCTGTGATCCCATGGCACACCTGGCTGTGATGTGATCCCCATGGCACACCTGGCTGTGATCCCCAGGCACACCTGGCTGTGATCCCCAGGCACACCTGGCTGTGATCCCATGGCACACCTGGCTGTGATCCCCATGGCACACCTGGCTGTGATCCCATGGCACACCTGGCTGTGATCCCATGGCACACCTGGCTGTGATGTGATCCCCATGGCACACCTGGCTGTGATGTGATCCCCATGGCACACCTGGCTCTGATCCCATGGCACACCTGGCTGTGATCCCCATGGCACACCTGGCTGTGATCCTATAGAACACCTGGCTGTGATCCTATAGAACACCTGGCTGTGATCCTATAGAACACCTGGCTCTGATCCCATGGCACACCTGGCTGTGATCCCCATGGCACACCTGGCTGTGATCCCATGGCACACCTGGCTGTGATCCCATGGCACACCTGGCTGTGGCACACCAGCACCACCTCACGTGTCCTTGCCCAAAGACGGGGGTGTTACTGTGGGCTTGAGCTCTGCTGCTCCCACTGCTCTGAGCTGCTGGGATCCTGGGATCCTGGAAGAGGCTGCAAAAGCCTTTCTGCTCTCCATCCCTCTCCTGCCCTCCCCACTGGGGCTCAGGAAGGGGCAGCCCTGACAATGCTCAAGCTGTGGTTGGTACCTGTGCTCATGCCCAGTGCTGCCTCAAGACAGGACAGGACAAACCACAGACCACCCCTGGTGGTTTCCAGCTGGGTATACATGAATCCCTGTGTATCCAGGGGAAGTTCCCACCAGCTCCCAGCTGGGCAGCTGCAACAGAGGGTGGGCAAAACAAACTGATGCCTTGGGTTCTGGGCTGTGGCTCCTTTCTGCATACTGGTCCCAGGTGGGCACTGGTGGAGCTGGGCACAGGCACATCCCTGGTACTTGCAGGGCAGGCCAGGGCTCAGCCAGGCTCTGCTTCACCCCACTGTGACCCCCAAACACCACAGGACTGCCCCCCAAGCCTGGGAGAGCACCGAGGGCTGGAACAGCCTGGGAGGGGAGAGCCCTGGGATGTGGGGAGGTTGCAGCCCACAGCCCCAGGGTGTGCGGGGAGGAGGCAGCAGGGTGATGCCTGCAGGGGACATGGCCAGCTCAGGCCAGCTCTGCTGGTGGCCCTGGGCAGCCACTTGGCTGCTGAGGGCTGCAGAGCTGTCTCCACACTCCCACGCCAAGCCCATGGCAGCTGCCTGGCTGTCCTGGCTGTCCTCACATCCAGGCTCAAGCTGCTGCACATTTTGCTGGGGTGGAGCAATGCTGGAGTGATTAATCATCCAAACCAAACCAGGAGCTGGCTTTTCTGCCTGCAGGGAGTCTTTGGTCTGATCTTGCTCTGCCTTCTGCAAAGTCTTTTAGGACACCCCTCAGGACAGAATGCAGGAGTGGTCTGCACCATTTTAAGCTCAGTACAGCTCAGTTAGTACCAGGCTTAATGGAAGAGTTTTGAGGATGTTTTACCCACCGTGCCACCAGCTGCTCTTCTGAGTCAAAATCTTTGTCCCACTGCTGAACCTTCTTCATAGTGGAGATTGTCACCTGCCTTCCTTGACCCCCAGTGGGACCTTGCTGTAAGATCTTACTTTAAGGTACACTGGCAGGACAAGGGGGAATGGCTTTAAGCTGAAGCAGGAGCAATTTAGACCAGATTTAGGAGTAAATTCTTCCCTGTGAGGGTGGGCAGGCCCTGGCACAGGGTGCCCAGAGCAGCTGTGGCTGCCCCTGGACCCCTGGCAGTGCCCAAGACCAGGCTGGACAGGGCTTGGAGGAACTTGGGACAGTAGAAGGTGTCCCTGTCCATGGCAGGGGTGGGGTGGGATTATCTTTAAGGTCCCTTCCAACCCAAACCACCCTGGGAGTCTGTCATCTCCTGAGGGTTCATCAGGGCAGAGGGTGGCAGTGGACAGGGCCTGTTCCCCTGGCACTGCAGGGCAGTTGTTGCTCAAGGGCAGCTGCCACACAGGCCACCTCCCCCTGGGGGGACATCACTGTGAGGGACCAGCTCCAGGACAGCACATGCACCCTGAGGAGGATTTGCCTGTGGGAACACCTTACTCTGAAGTCAGGGCAGAGGTGCTTTAGGAGCTCAGTGGACGAGGAGGTGCCGTGGCCTCCAAAGCCCCCAGGAGCCCTGTGGAGTCACCTCTGACAGTGGCTGTCCTTGCTTCCCGTGGGCCTGCTGTCCACACCCATGATTTGTTTTCAAGCATCTCCTCCTCTAGGCAGCTCAGCCTGGATCATGCCGTGGGCTGGCCTTACCCTGCTGCTCACATGGATCTTCTTTGCTCCAAAGCCTTGGCAGGGTGGGCAGAGGCTTTTCCCCCGTAGCCTGTGGAAGCCAATATCAAGGTTTCTCTTGGCATCAGTGCATTTCAGAAAAGAACTGTAACTGTGGCTCAGCACTGTAACCTCATCTCTCTGCTCCCAAGCCTGAGCCTGCTTGCCTTGGACTGGGAGTGCCGTGGAGCAGAACATCTGCATGTCCTGTTTGCTGCTGGGCTGCTCCTGAGGGCTGCAGTCAGATATCATCACATCAGCACAGTCCCAGCCTGCCAGCAGCAAGGACAGTTGGCTTTGGAAGCACTCTGTGCCCTGGGATCTGGCACTGCAGCTGCTTAGAGTCACTGAATGCTGTGCTGAGTGGGTCCTTCACCTCCAGAGTGGGCAGAGCTAATGCCAAGGGCGAGGAGGCTGGGCAGCCCCAGCCACACAGGACTGGTGTGCTGGAGAAATGTGGTTGTGCACAAGGGTCAGCATCAGGCACAAGATCTTAATCTGGCAGGAAAAGCAGCCCCTGCTGTGGCAGAGGGCTTTATCCCAAGATCCAGCAGCCTCTGAGGTGCCCCTGGAGCCAACCCACACACGTCTGCTTGGCTGAGGGCAGGGATGCTGCAGGACCTGCATGGATTGTGCTGGATGGGTCCTGCCATTGTAGGAGACCTGGCCTCCAGCTGTGCCCCACTCAGCTCTGATGGAACCTCTGGTTCCATCCCCAAATCCTGGCCTGATTCCCAGAGTGACCCTGCCTTCATCTCTGTGGGCTGTGCAGGCCTGATCCTGCCTCTGACTGTGGCTTGGTGTCCCAGCATGACCTCAGAGATGCCCCATCCCACCAACTCTCTCATCTGGACTCCTGCTTGAACTTGGCCATGACCTGCAAGTCTTCCCTGCTTCCCACAGGAGAGTGATGGTCCTGCCCTGCTGTCCCCCCAGCTCTGGCCCTTGCTGCCCTCCAGCACTTCCCACTAAAACTTGTGAGCAGGGTGGAAGAGCTGCTGGGGGCTGGCAACAGCCTCGTCAGCATCTGCTTCAACAGAAAGCTGTGAAACCACAAGGATCACCTCCAAAACCCTTCCAGAGTCTCCATGGCACATGGCACTCTCCGTGTTGTGGGAGAGAAGGTTCTCATGCTGGTCTGGCCACCAGAAAAGATGTCACAGGTTTGCTGTGACACATCCCTGCCCACAGCTGTGCTGGACACCGAGCTTGGACACAGCTGACCAGAGAGCAGGGCTGAGGGCAGCTGGAGCAGGGAGCTCTGCACATCAGGCAGGTCCCACCTCCTTGGGGTGCAGGAGAGAGCCAGGCCACCAATGGAGCACCTGGAGGCTGCATGGCACTGCATGGATGGCTCCTGCTGCCTACTGCATCCTGCTGGCCTCCTCAGACAGGACCTGCTCTTGCCTCTCGCCTTGGAAGGGAGCAGGAATGCTGCTGGACAGGCACAGACTGATCCTGCTGGAGCAGATCTGGAGTATTCTGGCTGCTCAAGGCTTTCCAGATGTCAGAATATCCCAGGGAGCACAGCCAGTGGACAGGACTTGGGATCTGTAAGATCCCACCTGGGCTCTCAGGGCTGCTCCTCTTTGGCCAAGAGCTTGGGAGCATGAAGTAAAGAGCTTTGCATGAAGCAAAGAGCTGGGGGTCCAGAGGAAAGCAAACACTGCCAAACTCATCGGGACTTTATGGGAAGGAGCCTGTCCTTGGTGGGGAGCACAGGGACAGGCAGGGCCAGGGCACCCTGCAGAAGGTGCTGCTGTTGCACTGCAGAGCTCTCTCTGGGGTGTCTGGGCTGTGTGGAGAGGAAGATTTTGTTCCCCACTGTGATGAAGGACCAGACCATCCCACTCCCTTCCCACCTCCTGGGGTGGAGGGAACTGCTCTGTCTTCCATGGCCCCTCCAGCACTCTTGGAACAGCGGTCCTGAGCGTGCACACCCAGGGCAGGCTGGATCTGCTCTGCCTCAGAAATAACCTTGTGGAGCTCTCTTCCCACAGTCCCCTTGGGAGAGGGATTTGTTACTGATGTGCCTGTGAAATGAGTTGAGTGGTTTTTTTACTCCCCATCATTTATATGATTGTGGCAGTGACAAGCAGGAAGGTTTGGTTCCCTTGGGAGCAGATCTTCCCCATGGCACAAGTGCTAATCAAGAAGCAGAGAAGAAATCAGATACTGGAGTTCTTCCTCTGCAGGAAGAAATGAATGAATTTGTGCCTCTGGCATGACAACAGAACCCCCAAAGCTCCAGAGATACCCCTGTGCTCTGCCACACACACTGTGGAAGGGGCTGCACTTGCACAAGTGTCCAGGTCACTAATCTGGTCAGAGAGTGTAATTATCTGAGTGTTGGTTCATGTATGTGTGCACACACTTGCTTTTATGCAAACATGGATTTTTGCCTCTTTTTTTTTTCTCTTCAATAACTGAGAAAAATGCAGAAGATTTTTTATTACTTTTTGGTTTTGTTTCTAGGTTTAAAGAATGAAAAGTCATAATTGTTAAAGGTGTCTTTATTCCTAAAATTTGGTTCTTTATGTCCTTAAGAAAGATCCAAAGGATCAGGTTTTCCCTCTTACTCAGTGTCTCATTCCAATTGGGATGTTGCATCTGTTGGTTCTTAGGAATCTCTGTGGTTTTTAATTGCTCCCTTTGCCCAGGATTAAGCCAGGAGTGAAGACAGAGGCAGTAAAACAGACATCTCACTTGTGGGAAAGTTCAGCAGGTGGGTTGTCCTTCAGCCAGGCAGGGACTCACGCTCCTGTGTGTTTCCTGGTCCAGGACTTTCACCAAAGGCCTGGAAAGTGGTGGGTTCTGGTTTCCAAAGGCACAGGAGAAAAGTTTCTCCCTTCAGCTGCTCTGCTGCTGCAGGACACGGTGCCCCTGTGGTCCCAGCAGTCCTGGCGTGGGCTGGACCTCTGGGGTCACTGCTGTCCTCAGCCAGCTGAGCAAGGTGTGCACTGGTGTGTGGGGTGTTCTCAGGACCAGGAAGCTTCACCTGAGGAGAGGTGGGATTAATGCCACACAGGCTCATTCATAGATTTGTGGGAGCAGCAGGTAGAGGTCCCTCCTTGGTCAGAGCAGGAGAGATTCTTTCAGCTGGCTGTTGGGCTGCCAGAATCCACCTGAGGGCTTCCCTGTTCATCCTGGGATGTGCACTCTGGGTGTCTCATTGTGCTCCTGGGCTGTGAGGGATGGAGAGCCCCTGGCTGGCACAGACCATGGCTCCCAGCCTCCCAGCTGTGCTCTGTGCAGTCCTGACTGCAGGGGTCACTTCTGTATTTATGGGGTTTTCTGACATTTTCATGCTGGGTTTCATGGCCTTTGGCTGCTGTGTTGGAGGAAGCTCCTGTGAGGTTTTCTCAACACAGCCCAAGCATTTTCTGCCTCCTTCCCCCAGCCAAGAGCTGGGCATTACCAGACACCTTCATCCAGCAGGAAGTGCCTCTCTCTCAACTCCTCTCCAAAGGGGTTTTCATGCTCTCATTCCTTCCTCGGGTGCCTGTCTCTGTGAACAGGCTCTGCTTCCCCCAGCTGGCTCACCTGTGGGACAAGCAGAGAGCAGATTTTTGGGAATGCCAGCATGAGCTGCAGGCTCTGTGCTTAGGGTACCGCATTCATGGTGGGCCACAAGGTCTGCTCTGGATGTTGCTGTTTCATAGCATCCTTTTTGCATCCCTGGGTTGGTTTTGGACTTGCCAAGGCCCTTGGGGCATCCTGGCTGTTAACCATTGTCTGCATTGGGGCAGCAGTGGTCTGTGGGCAGAAGTGAGGGGGCACCCTAAAGATGCCTTGGCTCCTGTGGCTGAGATACAGCAGCTCAGGCAAGCCGGGATTGTCAGTTCCTACAGTTCTTTAGCACTCAGCCCAGTGAGAACCAGATCCTAGTGTAGGCACATCACCCTCACCCTGCTGAACCCTGCAGGGCTGTCACCTCCCCCTCCCTGCCTGTGGGGGTGACTCTGCCTGGGCCCCATTGCTCATGCAGATCTGCTCTGCAATTTGTTTCATTGCAGTAGTTCTTGCTCTTAATTACAGGGAACCTGCAATCAAAGTGAAAGTGTCACCAGCCTTGTTGCTGTTCTTGCCTTGACAAGCAGCAGTGGCAGCAAGGCAGCTTCTGTGTCCCATCCCTGGAAGTGTTCAAGGCTGGGCTGGATGGGGTTTGGGGCAGTGTGGAAGGTGTCCCTGCTCACAGCAGGGGCTAGAATTAAATGAGCTTTAAGGTCCCTTCCGACCCAAACCAGTCTGTGATTCTGTGATTCTGTTTCCACTTTCCTTTGCTGGTCAATGAAAAGTGCAGGGAGCCCCCTTGTCCTCCAGGCTCTCCTGGATCTGGGTCATTGGGACCAGCTGGAAACCAGGCACACACCTTTCCCAGGGTGCTCCCACCTACTGCCTTCACAAGGGCCTTCACAACAGCCGAGTGAGAAGAAAATCTCATTTCCCTGTTAAAAGGAGCTTGCAGATGCTGCTGTGTCCTGCAGCTTCCCAAGATCTGGGGTTAGAGTAATTGATGGGTTTAATTCAGTCTGGAGTTCCCATCCAAATCTCAGCTGCTGGATTGCCCAGTCCTAACCACAATGTGTGGGGATACCCAAAACCATCTTGCTGTGAGGGTGGAGAACCAAATTTGCCCAGACAACCCAAGTGTGGTGTGTGAAATCAGTGTGTACTTAGCTCTGCTCTGCTCAGTGCCCCTGGGTATCAGCCTGCCTTGCCTTCCTCTGATGGTGCCTCTGACAGGGGAAATGGGAATGGAAATAATGGCTCCTTACCAGTTCTGCACAAACAGAACCTGACTGCTGGGTAGCTGCAAGGTAATGAGGTAATGACCAAAGTTTGGTGGGGGTATCATGTGGAAGCATCTTGCTTTTATAGATAAGGATCTAGGACAGCCCCTCCCTGCCTCTAGTGCTGGGATCTCTTCAGCTCAGCTTGTGAGGTACAAGGCTTATCTAAGTATTAAAACTGATAACAATGAGTGCTTTTAAATCCTTCCAACTTCAAACACACTCGGGGTTTGTAGAGCTGTAGTGCCTTTCAGCTGAGCCAGCTCCAAGCTGTCAGCAAGGGGGGAGCAGAGTCCTTGTGCTCCCTGGGAGAGGAGGCAGCTCTGCAGCAGGGTTGGGATGTGCTCAGCAAACCCACACAGGTCTGGGGTGGGATCCCTCCCCTCTTGCTGTGCATGGCTCAGGTATTCCCCACGTGGAGCACAGCAGTAGTGGAGTCATTGGATAGAGGAGATGAAATAATTCCAGATTGAAGTGGAAATCATGAGTGCAGCCCTCAGGTACCTAAAGTGGCTCCAAGAGAGCTGGAGAAGGACTTTGGGCAAGAGCATTGGAGCCACAGGACAAGGGGGAATGACTTCCCACTGCCAAGGGCAGGGATGGATGGGATATTGGGAAGGATTTGTTCCTTGGGAGGGTGGGCAGGCCCTGGCACAGGGTGCCCAGAGCAGTTGTGGCTGCCCCTGGATCCCTGGCAGTGCCCAAGACCATGAACAACCTGGTTTAGTGGAAGGTGTCCCTGCAATGGGATTGGAACCAGATGATCTTGAAGGTCCCTTTCAATTCACCCCATTCTGTGATAGATGTTATGCTCTGGGTAGGTTTGTTCTTGTTTCCCTGAAGCTGGAGAAGGCCCCTGAGGATGCTCTTCTCTCTCCCCAGTGCCAGGCTGAGGCTCAGGGGCTGTCACTGCCTGGGGGATCTGCAGGGACTCCTTTGTCCCCCTTGCACAGGCTGCCTCCCTGCTGGGGATGCTGCGGGGGGGAATGAGATGGAGGTGGATCAGAGTCAAGCCCTGCCTGGCCTCCCTGGTGCAGGCAAATGGATTTTCAGCTCCAAAAAGTGTGTCATGACTGCTGGGACACCCCCACACTTTCTCCTGCTCTGTGGATGCCAGAAAAAGCTTTGTCTAAAACAGCTTCCCATCAGGAAAGGGTGGGTTTCAGCCTGGCCTCAAGCACCAGTCTGCAGCAGGACTGAGTTTTGCATTTATTTTTCATCTTCACTGAGCATCTGCTCAGATTCTTCTTTGAGGTTATCAGACAGTAACTGCTACCTTCTCCAAAATGGGATCACATCCCTGCCTTGAATATCACAGAATGTCTGTTGGTTCCAGCCTGTTCCACACCAAACAGCAGCTGCTGGGAGTCCCAAAAGGAAGGGACACAGGATGACAGAGGGCTGGTTATGGAGGGGAACTCTCCTGTAAATAAGTGCAGTGAAACCCATACTGGATACCAGGAAATCCCTCACCTCCCTCAGTCTGGGTCTTCACGAACGCTGGTGATGGTTTTGCTCCTCAGTGAACATCTGTGGCCAGCAGGTTCAGAGTTGTCTCTGCAGCAGCCACGAGTCCTGGGTGGCTCTGCTGCAGTGTCCCCACAGCACTGGGACTGGAGCTGTGCAGAGCTTTCCCTGTGGGGAGGGCTTTCCCAGCCTGTGCCTTGTGCTGGGCCAGGAGCAGGGCTTGGGGCCAGTGAGGTGGCATCAGGTTGCCCAAGAATGGGACAGGGCCAGATGGCTGCTTTGGAAGTAAAGGCAGAGAAATGTGCTGCTGCCTGCTGGACACCTACCCCTCCTGCCCAAAATACCCCCCAAAATTAGCTGGTCCTCAGTGCTCAAGGTGAGGGTAGAGCAGTGCTGCAGCACCCAGCCAGAAGCATTTTAGGCTTATTTTGTGTTTCCCAAATACTTTTCAGCAGAGGTTCCCAAAGCACACTTCAAATAATAGGCAATTTTTCCTTTTACTGCCCCTTTCAGGCTACTAAATGTTATTTTCCTTTTCCACAGAAGCAATTTTGGGCAAAGGAAGCGGCTTGGCCTCTGCAGACACACACAGTGCAGCTGAGGCTGGGAGAGGATTCATTTAAGAGTCCCAGGCTCGAATTCTCCTTTTTATGCTGTTTCTGCCAGATTTGGATCTATGATTCTTCACAGAAGGTAGCCAAGGCAAAATAAATCTGGAATTAGATAGTACATAGAAGCAGACTGGGTGATTGGTCCCAGCCAAGCTCCAAATCTGCTCCTGATGCCAGAGTTTATGGATTGCTGTTAGTCTCAGAGGTAGCACTGTACACTTAATAGGTGTGTGACTGATCCTGGTGCCAGGAGATTGGCCCTTCTCCGCAGGTCATTCTTTATTTATAACCTAAAGCAGCTGGAAGTTTCCTCCTGGAGGGAGCGGAGGTCCTGGAGCCGCACTGGCAGGGACATGGCAGGGCTGGCCCTTCTGCTGTCACCAGGCTGCTGTGAGTTGGCCTCAGGGTGAGTCCTGGAGCCGTGGTGGCTGCAGCTGGGATCTCCCTCCCTCTGGCATGGGGATGGAGCAGAGAAGCAGCTCTGGAGAAGGACCTGCAGCTCCAGGCTGTGCTGAGGGAGAAAGTGCTCAGGATGGAGAGGGACTCCCCTCCCTGTCTCACCCAACCCCTTCCCCCTCCATCAGTTTAAAAATAGCTGGTGGGGTCTTTTTAATCCCAGAAGCCTCAGACTGGTGGTCAGACTGGTTGGGAAGGGAGCAGTGTGCCTGAGCGTGCACTCAGTTCAATTAATCAGCGCTGTGTCAAACACCACTAAGCTCCCCGTTCCCCTGCCCGGGCTCAATTAGCTCTCCCTTTAATGAGAGCCTGCCTCTTGCCTCGCTCAGCTAATTAAAGAGCCCATGCCAGTAAGCCGTGGCACCAGGTTGACAGTGGGGAGCTTTTCTGAGCAGGATGTGAAGGGAAGAGGGATCACGCTGGCAGCAGCTGCTTGGCTGGGGGCCCTGTGGGTTCAGCTCACCCCCACCGAGCTACTGGAAATGGAATATCAGGTTTTAAACCCTGGTTATAAATACGAGTGCGGGAGCTGATGCAACCCTGGCAGACAGCGAGGTGTTTGGAAACAGGAGACTGCTGGCAGGGCAGGCAGAGCTGCCCCACTCCCCCACAGTGTCTGGGAAAGCTGCTGGGGGGTCCCTGCCCCCCTCCCACCACCCAGACCCACCTGGGCCTTCACTGAAGGAATTAGCCAGGGCAATTCGTGGGCTCCATTGGCTCCTGGGTCTCTTGCCCCCTCTAATAAGTTATTCAGCCTGGAGAAATCTCTGCTGAAACTTGGAGCCTCTTCCAGTTCCTAAAGGGGCTACAAGGGAGCTGGTGAGGAGCTTTGGACAAGGCAAAGGTACTGGGAGTGACAAGATAAAGTTTCTGAAGCACTTGGGACATCTTGGTTCCCACCTCCAAGAGCAGATCTGTGCCAAGGTGGGTCAGAGAGGAACTGGGTGGGAAGCCAAGGGAAGGGTGTTCACAGAATCCAAAATGTTTGGATTGAATGGGACCTTCAAGACCATCTCGTGCCACCCCCCTGCCATGGTGCTTTGAGCCCTGTCAGCCTTTCCCCACAGGAGAAGTGTTCCATCCCTCAGGTGTTTCAGGACATGCTGAGCCCTGGCAGCACCCATGGGTGTTTTCTGGCGGAGGTCTGGTGTTAGAGCTCTGTCTGCAGCCAACTCATCATCTGCAGGGATTTGGGAGTGGGAGTACCAAGCCAAATCTACCTCTGCTCCCTGCATCTGTGGCTGCCCCAAAAATCCTGTTCCCATTAATAGAAAAAATGTCCTGCTCTAAGCAGGGTAAATGGAGGTCCCGGTGATTTAGCTGGGGTGAGGCCCTTGCACTGCAATCTCTCAGCTGCTTCACAGCAATGACTGTAATTTCTTAGGGGTAGACCTTTGTTTGGAATTCAGGAAAGAATTTTGCACCTGCTGAGGAGTATTTTGGTCTGGTATAGAGGAAGCACAGCAAAGACTCTCAAGAATAATAAACTCTGTAGGTTTCAAAGGAATGTCTTGAACAGCCTAATGGTTTGATACCTGTGAAGTTCCTTGCAGGACTTTGCCACCAGGCATTTATCAGGTGTCAGAGAGTGATGGAAAGCAGGGGAGGTTAGAGCAGGCAGAATCAGAAGTTTTGGGTGTGGGGGCTGCTCTTGGCTCTGTGCCCACACCTGCTGTGTTCTGCACCTTTCCACCTTGCCTATTTTTAGTAGCAGGTTTGTTCCTTGCCTGAACTAAGTGTGGCACCAGCCCACGGTTCTGTGGAGGATAAAAGACATCCCTCGCTCTGCTCCGGCAGCCTGAGCCCTGCTGCTCACCTTCCGGAGCATCCTGCACCTTCATCCCTAAGCTCTGGGGTGCTTTGGCCAGGTCTGGATGTGTCTGCAAGCGGCAGAGCCGCTGTTTCTGCAGCCCCTGGGGAAGGCAAAGAGCTGACAAGGAGATGTTGGTTCATCCCTGCAGCCCCCGCACCCTCGGCCCCTCTGGGGCTGAAAATCCGCGCTGTTCGCGGCGCGTTCAGTGCGGTCACTCCGGGATTTTAGTCCCAGCCCCGCGTCACTGCTGCTCCGGCCGCCCGCGCGGGTCCGGCCCCGGTGCTTGCGGCCGGAAGGATGCGGGGCGAGCGGGGATGCGGCGGGGAAATCCTTCTCGTGCACCCGCCTGCGGAGCCCTTTAGATGTCGCGCTGGAGCAGCGAGTCCCCCGTGAGCCCTCGCCGCCTCCTCCTCCTCCTCCTCCTGCTGCCGCTCGCCCGAGCCCGCCGCGGCAGCTCCGGTAACTCTGTCTGCGGCGTCTGGCTCCGGGCGAGTCACGCGGAGCCGTGACTACCACATCGCCTGGCACGCACGGAAAGGGCTGGCACGACTCTCGGCTGTGGCTTGAACATAGCTTGGAGATCTGTTGGGATCTTTGGGATCTCGTGGGGTGTCCCAGGGCGCTGCCTGGTGCCGTTTCCCTCACCGGGGCGGGCTCCCGCTGCTCCCCGCTCTCCCGGAGGGGTATAAATCACTGTCCCTGCAGGAGCCGCCGGGTGTCCGGTTACCCCGGGCTCCGAGGCATCCTCCTCACACGGCCGAGGCTGTCTCATATGCCGAGGCTTTGCTCAGGGCTCTTGGCCGGCTTTGGGGAAAATCTCAGTTCACTGGCAGTGACACGGTGTGGGCAACGTTTTGGGGAATGTTGGGAACTCCTGGGACACTCATCTCCTGTTGCTCCGTGTCCCGTGCCCTGGCGATCAAGCACACATCCAGCTCTGCGGTGGGATGCAGGATTGGAAGGGGTCAAAATGAAGAGCTACCCCCACTCTACATCTGCTCCTACCCCTCTCCCCCAGGGCAGGCTCGTTGTGACCTCTGCCATGTCTCTCTCCCACTGGGATTTTTCCCCACTCTTGTGTTACCTCTCAGTTTTCCATTTCCTTGGCCTAATTTTTAATTTCTTGTTCCTTTTGCAGTCTGAGCCTTGGTCCCTTCTCCCCCCACTGCTAGCTCTCTGCCCACCCGTGCATCCTGAGCCAGCTCCTGGGTGATGCTGCCCCTCAGAAGGGGAGAGCCCTCCTGGAGGAGCAGATGGAAGCTCCAGGGGGATATGGGGGTTGTCTCCAAGAGACCCACTGCCCAGTGTGGCACCTCTTTGAGCAGAGCTGGCCAGTGTAAAGTATCCTGCTGGCACATTAAATTGCATTTCCAGTCCTCTTTGGGGGCCCGTCCAACCAAAGGAGGGCAGGTTATGGACTCAAAACTCTCATGCCCCGCCTGCATTTTGTCTTGGCTAAGCTGTTTTTCGGCTGGCTCATTTTGTTCCTGCTCTGCCATTTCCAGGGTGAGTGACATCAGAGGCTCCAGAGCTGAGACACTGGAGAGGAAGGGATTTGGTTGTGGAAAGACTGGATCATTCATTTCAAAGGTAGAAGATCCTGCTTCTCTGGAGGCAGTTCAAAAAAGCCTGGAATTGCTTCCAAAACTCCAGTTACCTGACCTTGGGCATGAATGCTGTGCTCCCTGCAGGGCACCCCTGTCAGGCTCTGGAAGGGATCTCATCCCAGCAGGATGCAGTGCAACCCTCAGGACATGCTGAGGTGCTGTTTGAGAAGCTGAATCTGGTCCCCCTAACCTGATGGCCCTTGGAACTCCCTGGTTTGCAGCAGTGCCTGTGCCAGGTGCAATGCAGCTTGAATTCCTGCCTTGAAGGTCTGAGTGCTCCCTCCATCTGTGGTGGCTTTGTCTCTCCTTGCTTCCCACCAGGAGATGGATACAGGGAAGCTGCTTTCTGGAGGAGACACCTTGAGGTGTAGAAGGGGCAGACATTTGATTTTCACTTGCTGGTGGTCCCCAGAAAAGCCACCATGGGCAGGAGGTGTCAGTGCCTGAGCAGCGACACACGTGAGCCTGTCTGGCTTCCCAGACTACCTAGATGTCTCCCCTGTGGAGCATGGCTAATCCTCCACCAAAGGTCAAGTCCTGCTCCGTGGGACTTTTACCATCCCTTTCAGCAGAGAGCAAGTTCTGGTCTGATGCATTCGGGAGATGGAGGAACAGAATAAGAAATTATTATTTATGGTTCTTCTGTGGGTCGTTTGCTGCTTGGGAGAAAGAAGCTTTTTTGGGTTGCTGGATGGTTCCCAGGGAGAGGAGACCTCGGTGGATTCCAGCTTCTTTCCACAAGGCTGA
Source organism: Cisticola juncidis (assembly GCA_013400215.1). Lineage (NCBI taxonomy): Eukaryota > Metazoa > Chordata > Aves > Passeriformes > Cisticolidae > Cisticola > Cisticola juncidis. The sequence continues at coordinate 278,359 of VXBR01011957.1, forward strand.
CTATGGTGAAAGGGGAAGGCAGAGATGCAAGGAGAGGAGTTGCATGGATGCAGTGCCATGAGGAATGGTACAACACCTAATGGTGACCAGCGTGCTCCCAGGGCTGGAGCATGATCCCTCCCAGTGCTGCTGGGCCCTGCAGGGTGCATGAAGCACCACCAGCAGCCAGGATGTGGGTGAAACAGGGAAGACATTCTCATTCTCGTTCCCAGCAGGCTGGAGGAACGGAAAGAAGCAAGTTCAGTGCTAGGAATGTGGGAGCACAGATGCCTCTCCCCTCCTTTTCTTTCCCCCGACTTCATAACATTCTGTGGGGTTTCTCCCAAGCCCCTGTGCAGCCCTGCAGCGCCAGGCACAGCTCACAGGGCTTTGGGACCCGCACGCTCCCAGGGTGCAGCGCGTGATCCGTGGGAAACGTGGGATAGTGGCAGGGGGGCAAAGGGAAAGCAGCAGGAGAAGGGAGTCCCCCTGAGTCCCCCTGTGCCACTGAGCGTGCGGTGAATTCCTGCGGCCTGGGCTCATGTGAGAGCATTATCCCCAGGATGAGCTCATGCGCGAAGCGCGCGGGTTATCCGTGTGATTCTGGGTGCTGGGGCACCGCTGTCGGATTCCCTGGAGTTATGTGCAGTTGCCATTTCCACGCATTCCTGGGTTAACAGCCGATCAGGTTTCGCTGTTCACATCCCCACTGAGCGCTCAGGGCTCTGGCGCTGGTGATGGAGCAAAATCCCTTGGCAGTCTGGCTTTTGCTTTCCCAAACCTGGCCTTCCCCGCTCCTCTTACTTGATCTGCTCCAGGCCCTCCCTCCTCTCTCCCATGGCACTGACCACATTACAGGCTCTCCATCCCCTCCAACGTTTTAAGTTGAGATTTAATTTGTGATGCTGCTAGAAATTGGTTTGGGCCATTACTGTGGGATTCTTGGAGAGCTCCTGTCCCCTCGCTGGTGTGTGGATCAGGCTGGTGATGAGCCTGATCCATCAGAACCCTTGCTCTGCTCCAGTGGGGTGTCCAGAGTCTGGAGCAGGGTAATTCCCCCGTGTCCCTTTGTCTCTGTTTCCTCACTCAAGGGAGGACCCCTGGGAAGATGGACAGCTGAGGAAGGAGACCTGGCTGTGTTTCACCAAGAGACCTGACTTTCTGTTTATCTTTCAGTCTCAGGTGGGTCAGTCATGAGACCAGCCCTTGAAGGATGTTTGTGACTACAGTGGAGTCAGGTCATCTCAACCACTCCCACTCAGGCCATGAAGGGTCTGCCAGGCTCTGGTGCATCTGCACGTGGCTGTTGGGTACCTGTGGCAAAGGACACTCTTTGACTTGCTCAGCTCTTGGCTCTTTCCCTGGAGAGGAAGCGGTGGGGCAACCAGGATGACCATAAGTTGCAGAAAATGAGCTCTTCTAGGTTTGGTGGTTGTTCATGTGCAATAAGAGGCTGAGGGCTGAGACCAGGCTGGGCTGTGTGGCAGCCCACAGCTCGCTGTGACACTCAGGGTTGTGGCCCCTCACCTACACCCATCCAAGGGAGAATCCTGGGAGAGCCCTGGTTTGTCTCCAGAGGGTGAAGCCAATGCACGTAGATCCATGTCCATCTCATTAGCATCGTTTGTGGCTGGAGCCTGTTCCTCTGCTTCCCAAGGTCAGCCCAGCTTTGAGAGGGAATATCTGCATGGAAGCTCATAGCTATGCCGGCATCTGCCCTGTAACTTCAGGGCATGGATTTGCTGCCAGTCCATAGCACAGATGACTCTGGTGACCTTCAAAGCCAGGGCCAGGCAGGGAGACCATGGAGGTGATGATGGGGACATACCACTGCTTAGATCTCCCTGGTCCAAGTCAAGGAGTGAGGTGGATGTGGAAAGAGCCTGATCATCCAAAATGGGTTTCCACGGTGAATCCAAGGGCGCACAATACCAGGGTGGAATCAGCTCAACCCTTGGGACTCTGCAGGGGAGTGCTTGGAAAGAGAACTGTGTGAGGGCTGGATCAGCTGGAGACCAGGAGAATTTGCTGCTCTGCTGAAAGTTGAAGGTGTTGGCTGAGTGCTGGCAGGTTCTCTGCAAATGTGAATGTTGGTGCTTGGCTCTCCCAGTGCTGAGCCCATCACCTCTCTCCTACTGGCCTCTGCAAGGATGGGAACTGTATCCCACTACAGCAGGTAAGAGCTGCTTTGGATGCTCTAGGAAGTAGCGTTTTAAAAGAAAAATAATGCATGAATCGCCCTTTTCTGGAGAGCTCTGTGCTGCTGGTTTGTTAGGACGTGAACAAGAGGCATTTATGACAGCAGTCTCAAATAAATTGCTGAAACTGTCTGCAAGTGGGGCAGAGGACTAAACTCAGAGATTGATTTTATTGTTTTTCCATCTTCTGTGCCTTAAAAAGCAAAAGATGGAGTGACGTGCATAGATATAAAACATGGTAATGGCCAAATTTGGAAAAATCTTAGAAAAAAATGGAAGGACAGGGCAGTGATCATGGCAAATGTGTGTGCTGCCTTCTGGGCTGATCCCGCTCTGTGTGGATACAGGCACTGGCGTGGTCCTGCCCTTCTGGGGAGGGGCTGCTCTGACACTATTTTAGAAGATATTTTATATACATCCTAGCTGTGCATTGCAGCTCTGTTACTGTTGTTACAAGAACCTTTTTCATTTCCTGTTTTTTTTTTCCCCTGTGCAGGGTTAGGCTGCTGTAAGTGAAGTTGGTGTGTGGAGAAGGAGGGAGGGCCGAACATGAATGGTTGGAGAGGAAATGCTCCCGTGCTTTGGAAAGGGGCTCAGGGAGCTGGGGGTGCACTGGGCTCCCACCCTGGAGCGATGGAGGGGAGCGAGGTGGAAAGAAAACACAGCCCAGGATCAAACACGAGTGTGCTCTGAGCTGTGCTGGTTCAAACCTTCTTGTTCAGCAACAGTGAGGTAAAGGGTGTTGACATATTAAGTGGTGGCAATTAGGCCGGGAGTTAACACCTTATTAAGCGGGACTGGGGGCAGTTGGCACCTCCAAGCCTCCGTGTCTGCAGGCTGGGCAGGGACACGGCACGGAGAGGCTTGTTCGACCACTGGGGCTGTGCCAGTCGTTTCTGAGAGCCACAAAACTCTTCTGGCTTATGGACGAGGCAGCAAACCCTTGGCAAACCCAAGGGCAAAAAGGCAGGTTTTGGGCTTGCTGTGGGGCTGGCAGCCTGAAGGGCTCATTCCTCAGTGACTGTGAGAGGGAGAGGAGACATCAGTCCATGAAATGCAATAAATCCTGTCACGTAGCACTTTTTATCGTGATTACTGGGATGCATATCCATAAGGATATAAGGATAAGGATATCCATAAGGGCCTTTCATGAGATCCAGGCCCTGTATTTGCTAATTGGCATTTACTGGCCTTGTTTGTTCTTCTCCTGGTTCAGCCCATCTGAGAAATTCCAGGGATGATGTTGGGCTTTCTTGGGTTGTTGTCCCTTTTGGAGGGTGAAGCCCCAGCCAATCTCAGGGGTGGCAGTGGAGCATGGTGTGGAACAAGACATGGCCCATGGGCTGCGGATATTTTGGAGCTGGCATCTCTTCCAGCAGGGCATGGTGCAGGAGGAGTTGTTCCGGCCAGGACATCCCAGGACATGGCGAGGGGAGCTGATTTTCCTACACTGGTGTTGGCTGGCATTCCCAGATACAGCTGCGGAATGCTCATCTGACTTCCAAGACTGCTTCCAACCCCTCTTTTTGCAGGTTCCTTCAATGGGATGACTGCATGGCCTGGGGATGGGGTGAGGTTACTTCTGGCTTGGACAACCTGGGTGCTGCTCTGCTCCAGCCTCTGCTGACATCACTGGTGGAGTCAGCATCCCTGGAAGTGCTCAAAAAACGTGTGGATATGGCATTTGGGGGCAAAGTTCAGTGGGGCACCTGGCAGTTCTTGGTTAGTGGTAGGACTCAGTGATCTTAGAGGGCTTTTACAACCATAATGATTCCATTTACAACCATAATGATTCTGTGATGTCCACACCATCCTCTGCCTTTACCCTGCTTTCTTCCCTTCTTCCCGTACTTGGGAAGGGGGTAGATTTGCCGGCCTCCATGAGCTGTGATGTCACTGCTGTTGCCGTGGCACGGCAGGGCGGTGTCACAGCGCCGCGATCCCAGGAGGAGCAGGCTCCTGGCAGGCACGGACACACGGGAGGGGCTGTAGGAGCTGACCTGAGCCGCGATGGAGCGCTCAGAGCGGAGCGGGCGTCAGAGCCGCGCCGCTCTCAGCGCGGTGGCTTTCAGCGCTGCTTTCATGTGACAGCTGCTTCCAAGGGCTGGCGGCGCTCCAGGAGCCCGGGCGGGGCGAGCGATGTGGCCGGTCCTCCGGCAGCGTGCCCTGCCCTGCAGAGAGACGGGCTCTGTGCTGCGGACAAGAGGCATTTTTGTGGTTCTTGTGGTTCCCTGTGTTTTTTGTGCGAAGGGGAGAGGCAACTGCAGCACAGACTCTCGGCTCGAGCGTGCTCCAGGTCCGGTGAGCAGCCCTGGGGGTTTGCAGTGCCTGGCCTGGCACAGTGCCCACAGCCCAGGGTGCTGCCGTGGGTCCCCAGGGACTGCAGCCGGCTGAGAGGGAGGTGTGTGCTCCCCAGTGCCACGTCCCTGAGCTCCTGTGCTCGCTGTGTCCCCCCCGTGAGCAATGGCATGGGGTGACAGCCCCTGCCTTGCCTGCTGGGCCAGGAGAAGAGCCCAGGGTAGCCCAGGACATCGAGGCTTTGCTGTGGCCTGGGGTTTCCAAGTCTGCTGCTTTGGCACGGGGCTGTGTGAAGGCATCTTTTACCCTGACAGCAAACCCATGGTGACAGCTACCGCGAGGGGTGAGATTAAAACCAGATGCACTCCTCTCTCTCAAACGCCAGCGAAGCCAGAAACAGCCCTCTGGGGACGGATAGTCTGGGAAGGGCTTGGATGTGCTGCTTTGCCCCTGCTCGGCCTTGGAGCCCAGAGGCACCGCTCAGCCCCGGGCCAGGGAGCGCCCAGCCGGTGCTGCCGGGCAGGAGTGGGCACCGCGGGGCCCTCGCCCAAAAGCAGCAGGGCCTGGAGCACGTGCGGCCGTGGCTAATGAGAAAAGACATCGTTAATTAGAACAAGGCAGCGCGTCGTATGTGTGGCGCCGGCTTTGAAAGGGCTTTGCGTGTTGTCTTCGTTAGGGGTGTGAGAATGCAGCTCGCTCGCTTTTTCTTTCTGAACAAATTAAGGACACATTTCACCCATCAGGAGATGAAATAAAATATGAGCAGGGAGGGACCACGCCTGGCAAGCTCCCTGTGTCCATCCGGCCTCCTCTGCCCCACGTGTGGCTGCCCCTGTGGTGTGCAGGTGCTGCTGGACCCCTGCCTGCCCTGGCAGCAGTGTCTGCTGGCCCTACCTGCCATCACAGGAGGCCTCTGACCTTCCCAGCTCACCTGGGGTGGGCAGGGGGACAAGGTACAGTTTGGGGCTCTCGTAAGCTTGGCAAGGTGAAGGTGCCCATGGCTGGAGCAACACTGTACCACAGTGGGATTCCTCTCCTCAGTACTGCCTTACTGATGACACTCCTTAAATTATTTTAAAATTTTCTTTTCCTGCTGCTGGACTTGACCTCCCTAGAGAAGCACATCATCATCATGGGGTCTGGAGTGGACGATGAGGTGTGGGCTGGAGAAGACAGGGAATAAAATACAGCTGTTCCTGTGAAGCATCGTGATGTTTAGTGTTCTGCAATTGAATGGTTCCAAAGCCCATAAAGATGCTCTGAGAGCTGGACTGTCTCTGCTCTGGAGCCAGGCTGGAAGATCTGAGAGTGTTCACCTGGAGAAGAGAAGGCTCTGGGGGACACCTCAGAGCCCTTCCAGGCCTAAAGGGGCTTCAGGAGAGCTGGAGACGGACTTGGGACAAGGGATGGAGGGACAGGACAAGGGAGAATGGCTTCCCACTGCCAGAGGGCAGGGATACAGGGGATTTTGGGAAGGAATTGTTCCCTGGGAGGGTGGGAGTGCCCAGAGAAGCTGTGGCTGTCCCATCCCTGGAAGTGTTCCAGAGTGGGTTGGACAGGTCTTGGAACAACCTGTGGTAGTGAGATTGTGTCCATGTGTCCATGGCAGGGGCTGGAAGGAGATGGGCTTTAAGGTCCCTTCGGACCCCAACCTTACTGGGACTGTGTGAAATGGGCACAGCAGCTGCCAGCCCCCGCCCCATGGGAACCTCAGCTCCTGCAGCCGGCAGGGATGTGCTGGGCAGAGCTCGGGGGCTCTGCTGGGAGAGGCCCTGCAGCCAGCACACCTGAGGAGGTCCCTGCAGTCTGGGGACACAGGTCTGGCCAAGCAGCCAGGAAGGGACTCTAGTCCCCTGCACCCTGTCCCGCTCCTTGATTCAGCCACAGAGCATCAGAACTGCTGAAGCCTGAGAAAAAAACCCCAGTGCAGCCATCCCTCCCCCCTCAGTAATCCATTCCCTGAGCTGGATTTAGGGATTCACTGTGGCATTAAATGCAAATAACAGAGTCAGTTTTGCCCCAAATGGGGAAGGAAATCGAGTCTGGGAACGGAGTTTGTGTGTGGTAAGGTAACCGTAGCTCGGAGGGGCCGTGGCTCCACGCTCTGTGTGCCTCTGCTTTACCCCTAATACTCGTGGGCTGCTGGCCTGTAACGTGACGACTTTTCAACGTCAATAATGTATTGAATAACACTGTCAGGAGCAGGGGAAGCGTTAAGTCTTTCCCTAGGCTGCAGCTCACTGTGGGAGCCTCTCCAGAGGAGCTGTGGTCCCATGGGCAGGGCTGGGGATATTCAAACCCAGCCCTGGGGGATCTCTCGTCCCAAGATTGTTCCCTGTGCCCCAGGCACAGGGACAAGAACGATGGGGACTTGGTCCTTCCCCATCTGATGGTAGCCTGGCTGAGAGGTGTAGAGTGTGGCACAATTTACCACAGAACTTTTGAATTAGTTAGGAATTTACCAATTAAGTCACATTAACTGACAAGGCATTGCTTGCTGTTAAATTTGGCACATCTCTGATTTTTTCCCTGTCCTGGTGACTGAGGAGCAGCTCTTAGCATTTCCAGAGTGGATGTTCCCCACATGGGAAGTGGCTCTGTACTAGCCCAGCTGGGACCATTTCCCACCTCACACTGGTACAGACTCCTGCCCTGTCCTTGGTGACACTTCCTGCTCACCAGGACAGCATTTCCTTTTTTCCATTCCTTGGTGCTGCCTGCTAGTGAAAGGTGTGATGACCCAGTTCTGAGAGCCTCACTCGAGGCACTGGGGCCACAGACACGCTCTCACCAGTATGGTGGATGGCAAATGGGGTTTATTGAAACAGGGCTTGGGTGATACAACCTGGGCTGGCTATGCCACTCCCTTCTGCACATGTCATAGTCGGGCTGGATTGGGTACAACCCTAAATGGACACAGCTGGGTAAAACTGGGTGGTGCAAACTGTGGAAATAACTGGGGTGTTGGGTAACACTGGTCACAAGGGGGGAAGGGCCCTCTCTGCCTGTGACAGCCCGATTTCTTCCGAGCGCAACGCTGTCTACCACACCTTGGTGAATGGAATTTTTTTCCTATCATACACACTCCTCTGCTATGGCCAAAAGGCTGCTTTGTAAGCCATTAAGCCCAGAATTGTAGAGTCATAGAATCAGGAAGTTCAGAAAAGACCTTTAAGATAATCAAGTCAAACCATTAACCCAGCACTGCCAAGCTGCAAGTGGCACATCCACACAGCCTTTAAATCCCTCAGGGCTGGGGCCTCTGCCACTGTCCTGGGCACTCTGTGTCAGTGCCTGACCACCCTTAATGTTGTGAAATTTTCCCAGTATCCAATCTAAACCTCTCCTGGTGTAACTTGCGGCGGTTTCCCCTTGTCCTGTCCCTGTTCCCTGGGAGCAGAGCCTGACCCCCCCTGGCTGTCCCCTCCTGTCAGGAGTTGTGCAGAGCCAGAAGGGCCCCCCTGAGCCTCCTTTTCTCCAGGCTGAGCCCCTTTCCCAGCCCCCTCAGCTGCTCCTGGTGCTCCAGCCCCTTCTCCAGCTCCATTCCCTTCTCTGACCCTGCTCTAGTCCCTCAATGTCTTTTCTGTCATGAGGAGCCAGAATTGACCCCAGGACTGGAGGTGCCTCAGCAGTGCCCAGCACACATCACTGCCCTGGGCCTGTGGCCACACCATGGCTGATCCAGGCCAGGGGCCATTGACATTCTTGCCCACCTGGGCACAGCTGAGCTCAGGTTCAGCTGAATGCTGGAAGCATCCCCAGGGCCTTTCCTGCTGGGCACTTTCCAGCCACTCTGCCCCAAACCTGGAGCTGTGGGAGGTTGTGGTGGCCCACGTGCAGGACCTGGCACTGAGCCTTGTTAAACCTCATCCCACAGGGCTTGACCCAGTGCTCCAACTGTCACAATTGTTGAATCTGTGCTCCTGTAATGCAAGCAGAGAATTCTGGTGTTTGTAGCAGACACCCAGGCAGGAGGATGCCCAGGCTGGCAGCACCTCCCCTGCCCATCCCTCTCTCACCCCATTCTCACTCTGCTCACACTCAGCTGCAGAGCAGCAGTGCCAGGGTTTGCCCTGGGGTTATCAAAGTTAAATTTCACAGCTCTGCCCACTGTGTGTAAGTCTGAAAAAGAGCTATTATGGTGAGGGCACTGTGTTCACACTCCTCTCCTGCCGCCCCCAGAGTCCCTTGGCACAGTGGACTGATGTGCCCACATTGCTCAGCACTTGCTCTACATGGGACAGCCCAGCCCTGTCCAGGCTGCCACCTTTGCATGGTGCCTTAACACCATGGGCTTGTGGGCTTTGAGCTTTGCTTTAGTAAACCATGCAGCTTCCCAAGCCAGCTCAGGGTTCTTTGGGATTTGGAGCTCTGGGGCTGCTGTTGAGGAGATGGAGCAAGAGACCATTTTGGGGGGTGTTGGTCAGCCAAGGTGAACCCCAGCCTGCTGGGGCTGCTCACTGCTCCCTGCTACTTTTCCTGCTTGGGGACAGGGCTCAGCGTGTCCCTCTGTCCTAGTGTTTTGGAGAGTGAGCCTGCCTTCCAGTTGCATTTCACTGTGCTCTATAGCAGAGTGGAATCACATGGGATGGTGGATCTGGATGCTTGGTGACAGCAGAGAAGCTGTGCCCTCCTCCTGACACCATCCCATGGCTACCAGCCCTGCTGTGGGGTGGTGTGGATAGCAGGAGCCTCTGTGACGGTGGCAGACTGGCTCCTTGGAGTGGCACTGACAGGGCTCGCTTCAATCCCCATATGGGCCATTTACTTAAGAGCAGGACTCAGTAATCCCTGTGGGTCCCTTCCCACTCAGAATATTGGGTGAATCTGTGTCCACTCTGCAGCCTCGAGGTGTGACTCCCTCCTTTCTACCCGGGCCGTGCTTGCTGTGCTCACACCATGTAGGGGCACAGCCTCCAGATCATTTTTCCTGTTCCTTGGACAGCCCTGCAGCTCCTGATGTGGCCATGGGGTCACATGAACCTGACTGGTGTTATCCCTGGAGCTACATTGTTCTTCCTCTCGCTTGCTGTTCTCGGGAAAGTTTCTAAAGAGGGACACATTGTCTCCCTGTTGATGGAACCTGGCGGTGCTTCCCCAGCTCCTGCAGGAGCAGCAGTGATTTCCATGAGCCAGGAGCAGTGTCTCTGTGTGATCACTGGGTGCCCTGGTGCCACAGCATCACTCCATGGTGTCATCCCACAGTGTCACCCCACGTGCCCTGCTCACCCAAGGGCTGCTGTGGGGACAGGGCTGCAGGAACAGGGCTGGAAATAGGGACTGGCTGGGAATAGCTGCTTTCCAGCCAGTGCAACTTTGGCTAAGTGCTGTGAGGGACCCCCTCCTCCTGTTCAGCCTCAAGGAGAAGAGGGAATTAAATAAGAAAAAAAACCCGTTGGTTTTGTTTTGGCTGGGGAGCTGGAGCCACAAGGAATGTTGGGAAGCCACAGCTCGGGTTACCCTGTTCCAGCGCACGGCATGGAGCTCTGGCAAGGCGGCTCGAGGGGCTTCTCCTGCCCTGCCTCCTGAGATGGAGCACAGAGCCCAGTCCTGACCTGCAGGGGCTCTGTGGGAAGTGGCATCACTCTGGGAAGTGGCAGGGTACAGGCAGGGTGGGGTTGCTCACCCCAGGTGGCAAACAGAGCTCTCTCAGAAGAGAAACCAGTGCAGGTGGCACTGGGAGAGCAGGGCTCTCCCCACTGTCTGATGCGATGCACACCCTGGAATAGCCAGGGCTTTGTTTGACTCGTGGTTTTGAGGGATTTGGTCATGGGTCAAGCCTCTCAAGGAAACCAGAGCTACATGGAGGAGCACTCAGGCAGGAGATGTTCTCCATGGATGTGTATGGGATCTGAGCCTCCCAAAGAACCACCTTGGAATCAGTGGTTCCTGGAGTGATGCTTGTGCTTCTGGACATCCTATGTCAAGCTCCCTGACCAGAGCCAGAGCTTGCACTAATCAGGGCCCCTAGAGATGGTACAGGTGGACACTGGTACCACAGGACATAGGAACCTTGCCCTTTGGGTATTGTCCCCCGTGGTGCAGAGACCTCACCTGGGCAAATGAAGGGCTTGAGGCACTTGGTCTGTTCAGCTGGAGGGGACTGAGGTCAGATCTCAGCAGTGAGTGCAGCTTCATCCTGAGGAGCAGCTCTGATCTCTGCTCTCTGTCACAGGAACAGGAGCCAGGGAATGGCCGAAGCTGTGCCAGGGGAAGTTTAGGTTGGATATCAAGAGAAGGTCCTTCCCCCAGAGGGTGCTGGGCATTGCCCCAGAGGGATGGGCACGGCCCAAAGGCCGCCAGAGCTCCAAGAGTGTTTGGACAATGCTCTCAGGGATGCACGGGGTGAGATTGTTGGTCTGTGCATGGCCAGGAGCTGGACTGGATGATCCCTGTGGGTCCCTTCCCACTCAGGACATTCTGTGATTCTGTGATTTTATGGAATGCTCAGAGACCAGCTACATGCAGGATAAATGAGAGCCCGTGCAGAGCCTTAGACTCCCACTGAGTTTTTTATGTTGAAGAACCAGAATTTGGCTCAGGACATAACAGACACTTGTTTTCTGGAGTGTGTCTGAACACAGAGACACTGGGGAACAGGGCAGAGGGAGAAATAACTGTTCCTGGTCCAAAGCCTTGCCACTGTTCATCATGCAGAGCCCTGAGCTGAGGGGCTGGTTCAGGGCCAGAGATTAGAGGAGGGTTTTACACTAAGTACTGTAGGTTTTTTCTGGGCTGTGTCACACACAGTGCATGGTGTGACATGTCAGTGACAGCAGGAACCTGTGGCTCAGCTCTCATTGTGCAGTGCATTGCTGGAGGGCAATAGGAGTTTGCAGACAGGAACAGGACCCCATCTGCTGCTGCCCATGGTGGGTGAGCAGGAGCGGGGGAGGTGGAAGCACCGGCAGGGGCCCAGGAAAGTCTCCTGAGCTGTGGGATGTGGCACCTGCTCTGGGAATGCCCAGCCTCACCCCTTGTGCCACTGAGAGCTTTTGGAGCATGACAGCAGGGGCCTGAAATCCCTCTTCAGTAACAGAGGAGCAAATTGTTTTATCCTTTGGTCTCCAAAACCATCCACTTCAGAAGGGACAGCTTAAGAGGAAGGAAGGAAGAAAGAGCTGAAACCAGAGCAGGAAGTTCCTGAAAGGCGAGAGCAGCCTTCATCCGATGTGCTGAGCTCTCCTCTCCAGCGTCATCCCACTGAGAGGTGCTAAATCTTAACTGCAAACTCTCCTGAAGTTCACATCCTCCCTCCTGGTAATAAATCCAACCATGGCATTGCTTAGTTCCTCATGTGGCTCTTCTGAGTTTATCATGTCCTCTGACCTTTGATTCTGTGGGTCTGCCCTGACTCTCCACCACTGTGTGGTCCCCACGGAGCTGCTGGTGATGTCAGGCCCCTGCAGGGGAGGCTGAAGGTGCAGAGCAGGGTGAAAGCAGAGGAGCTGTGAGCTCCTGGGGGGAGCAGAGCACTTGGGGCTGGGTCCTGCAGGTCCTCTTGGCTCCTTAGGTGCCGTGTGTGTGCACATCCCCACTGTGGGATGGGGACACAGCCTCCTGCAGCACTGACCCATCAGCACCACCCACGGGGCAGGAGCCAGGGAGGCAGCAGGGCCCCTGTGCCTGGGGCTTGGGGTGTGCTCTGGGGTGTTCCCTGTGGGGACAGGGGCATCTGGACAAAGCAATTCAGCACAAAAGTGTCCTGAGTGGGGACAACAGTGGTGACTTTTGCAGTGTCCAGGTAGAATGAGAAGGCCTTTTGGCCATCGAGGTGTGGGTGGCAGGACAGCTCTGTGGCCATCGAGGTGTGGGTGGCAGGATGACTGTCCCTTCCTGTGGCACCAGCAGGGAGCTGAGCAGAGCTGAGCTGTGCTGAGCTGAGCTGAGCTGTGTTGAGCTGAGCTGAGCTGAGCTGAGCTGTGGTGAGCTGAGCTGTGCTGAGCTGAGCTGAGCTGTGCTGAGCTGAGCTGAGCTGAGCTGAGCTGAGCTGAGCTGAGCTGTGGCTCCAGGCTTGGCTAATGCCTCACAGCGTTTCTTGCTGATTCAAGGGCAGGCAGGTGGGGGGACTGGCTGGGCTGGGAAGTTTTGATAAAGATAGCATGGTTTCCAGCCCATGGATTAGGCAGGGGCTGGATGTGCTCTGTGTAAGTGCTCCCAAGCATGTGCCTTTCCCAGTATTTCCCAAGGCCGGAGCTACTGTTGAGTGACTGTGGAATTAAAGTATCGTTTGCAGTTTGTACATTCCAGAGCAGTGCTGGGTTTTGGCAGAGGGCAGGCTGTGTGTGTGCCTGTGCTTCCCTGGCCTGCAAGCCCCCAAATGTCCTGGAGGCCACGCACGTCACTTTGGTTCTTGTGAACTCCTGTTCAGGGAAGTGTGAGAGAGCCAAAGGAGGGAGCCCAAACTCCCAGCATCTTGGCTGGACAGCCAGTTGCTTCCAGTCTAACACTTCCAAACCAAAAACTTCACCTCAGCAACATCGATTCATTTTCCCAGGGTTTTGAACCACGGGAAGATTGGAATCCAAACACACACGAAGTGCCCGTGGCTTCAGACAGCTCTCCCCAGCATCAGGAGGGTGGATGTCTCCAGAAAGGATGCCCACAAATGTAACTGAAATCCCAGTCTAAACCCAGCTAACTCCAGCAAAAAGAAAGAAGGAAGTTGTTTCACAGCAACAGATCCACGTGCTGCTCCTTGGGGGGCTGGTGGGGCTGGGGGAAAGCAGTGGAGCTGTGAGATGGCAGTGGGGCTGTGGGAAGGCAGTGGGGCTGTGGGATGGCTGTGGGGCTGTGGGAGGACAGTGGAGCTGTGGGAAGGCTGTGGGGCTGTGGGATGGCAGTGGGGCTGTGGGAAGGCTGTGGGGCTGTGGGGCTGTGGGAAGGCTGTGGGGCTGTGGGNGGCAGTGGGGCTGTGGGATGGCTGTGGGGCTGTGGGAGGACTGTGGGATGGCTGTGGGAGGGCAGTGGGGCTGTGGTAGGGCAGTGGGGCTGTGTGGGGTTGGGTTCCTGCCTCCATCTGCCCACCAGAGTTAACCAAACACCAGCTCAGGATTTTCGTGGTGCTGGAGGGGGTCTCGGGGGGTTTGCAGGCTGGGGTGAATTCAGCCTCGCTGTGTCTGTGTCTGGGGTGGGATGGCAGCCACAAGCTGGTTTGCTTCTGCCACGGGGGAAACTGAGGCATGGGAAGAGGAGGGATGGGATTTGCCTGTCCAAAGAGGGATGTGGTGGTGTCTGAAGTGCTGTCGTGGGTGGTGGGGGGACATGGGTGTCACCAGAGTGCCCTTGGCTTGTGTGGTGGGGGTGTGAAGCAGGAGAGGAACACCCTCGTGTCCGGATACCCCCGAGTTGCCATGGCCTGGAGAAGATGCCTGTGCTGCAGGCAGGGAAAGGAAGATGGGCCTGGTGGTGTTTCCCAAGTGATGTGAGAATCATCCAGCAGAAGCAGAAGTGGGGTTTGGCGCTGTTGTGAGCCCTGGTGTGTTCAGTTCTCTGACTCCAGGGAGGGCTTGGCTGGCCCCACCTCAGCTCTGAGGGAGGAGTGTCCTGGTTTTATGGAAGGGAACTTGCAACGGGACCTCTGTGGAGGCTCTTACAGCCCATCTGTGTTATCCCTTATCTCACACACCCATGATGCCACCTGGGCCCTCCTCTGTTTGGCTCTGGAGTGTTTCCTGGAAACACTCAAATCAACAGGATGTGGCCAGAGCCTCAGCTGGAGGACTGGATTGGTGGGAAAGGTGCTCCTTTCCTTCTCAGGAACCTTGGGGTTGCAAGGATACAAAGAGAACATTTGAAGCAGGCAAACCCTTGTGTTTGTGCTGGAGCAGCTCCTGATGCCTCCCCTACTCCGTGGGAGTCATTTGTAGACACCAAATGCAATTTTAGGTTGTGAGGCTCTTATGGAGAGTTGATCAAAAGTGAGATTAACTCATTCTAAATGAGCAGGGGTTTCTCTCTGAATGAGGGGAAAGAGAAAACTCCAGGCCTGTCCAGTGGAGATGGATGTGTTGGGAGCAGGTGTGTTGCTCTCCTCTGCTGGATGAGGGAGCCATCTCCAGAGGCTTCTTCCTCACTCTTCACATCCTTTGACTTCTCCAGAATGAGAAGTACACAGCAGGTGTGGAGCTACTCCCATGACATTGTGGGGCACTCGTCAATGTTCCAGCAAAGTCTCCAAGGCAGACTGAAGATGGAGACATCCTTAATCACCATATCCCCCAGACAGGCACCTCTGCTATTTCCTTAATCAGCTGTCTGGCTTTGAAGCAGCCCAGATGGTATCTCCTGGGCCTGCCTGCCCTGTGCTGGGGCTCCTGCATGAGAGGGGGTGGTGAGGGTGAGGAGGCAGCTTGTGTGTTTATATTTATACAAATACAGACACAGCAGTGCTTGGGGAAGGAAATGAAATCCAGCTGGACTTTCCTCCTGGTCCTCAAATCTGGGAGGTGATAGATACTTTTGATGACAAGGTTACTTCACAAGCGTCCTCTGCGTGGAGCCTCAGTGCAGGCAGCCTCTACCTGGCCTGCAGAGCCAGCTGCCTAGGTCTGCTCTGAGCTGCTTCCCTCTGGCTGAGCTTCTTGGATCTCTGGTGCTTGGATTCTGTTGGACTTCTCCGGTGAAGGAAAAGAAAATAAAGACTTGTTCTTCTTCCCTAGAGAAGCTGTGGCTGCCCCATCTGTGGGAGTGTCCAAGGCCAGGTTGGACAGGGCTTGGAGCAGCCTGGGAGAGTGGAAGGTGTCCCTGCCCCTGGCAGGTGGTGGCACTGGATGGGCTTTTAAGGTCTCTTGCAACACAAACTATCCTGGGATTCCGTGACTCCCAGAGACTCTTGTTTTTGGAAACACTGAATAGCAGAGAGGTTTTCCTCCAGAAACACTTTTTTCATGTGGATATTTAGAACCTCCCTCATACATAACCCAGGGTCTTGTCAGACACTGGGAATGTTTTCTTATCCCTTTGGTATGTCATTCATGGCAGGATGATGATTCACTCTTGGGACATGACTTTGGGGAAGAGCTTTGGTTATCTCCAAGCCCTTCCAGCAGTGCCCTTGGGATGCTCCCTCTGTGCCTCTCCCTGGAGCACCATGAGCCCAGATCTGACCCACCAGGGTCCCTCTAAGGAAGCCCATGAGCTCATAGCCCTGGGTTATGGCTATGCTGGCTGTGCCTGGTGCAGAGCACACGTTCCAGGCTCTTGACTCATTTCCCAGGACTGGAACACGCAGCTCGTGGTCTAACCCTGATTTCCCCAGCATGCCTGAGGCTGTGAGGGGAACAACAGAAGGAAAGGACCCTCTTGGCTTCCCTCTCTTGGTATTTTTCTCAGTGTTTGTAGACATTCTTGCTGTTTCTATTCTGAAATTGTTCTCTTGTGCAATCCATGTGGGTCTGTACTGCTATATTTAATACTTTGCTAGTATCAGATTTTGCTTTCAAGGTCTTTTAAAACAAAACCAATAAAAATAAATCCTCTTGCAGGAGGTCACTGAGGTGAAATGGCTTTTTCCCAAGGGCTGGCATGCTTTGGACTTTTCCCTGCTCCCTGTCCAAACTTATTCCCCCTTGCTTAGAGGCTCTTCTCCCCCATCAGCCGTCCCTGTGCTCAGAGGTGCAGGACACGTGTGATGTGTGGTGCTCTGTGTGTTCAGGGCTGCTGTAGTGGAGGGCATGGAGGACACTTGTGCAGGGCAGTGACAGAAATATCTGTCCTTAGTCTGCTGCTGCTGCAGGACTTGTGCTTCCAGGGCCTTTGGTTCTGGGAACTCACCAGTCCTATGGTTTGAAAACATTTCTTTGTTTCTAACACCAAAGTTTTGGACCATTGTGGCAATCAGGTTGCCCAGAGAAGCTGTGGCTGGCCCATGCCTGGAAATGGCCTAGGTGAGGTTGGATGGGGCTTGGAGCAACCTGGTCTAGGGAAGGGGTCCTGGCCTGTGGGAGGGGTCAGAATGGGATGAGTTTTAAGGTCCTTCCAAGACAAATCATTACACGATTCTATGAAATCTTTCTCCAGCTTTCTACCCCCCTGGTTGATTCTGCTGGGCAAACTGGTGAGTGTGATGGACCAATGAACTGCCCCAGCTTGCTGGCCCAAGCAGAAAGGATGCCATTCACAATCCCAACTGGGACTGTCCCATCATGAATCCCCTGGCTCACTGCTCCAGAGCTTATGCCTTGAATCTGGGGCAGAGCAGTTCTGGAAAGGTTCTGCAGATGTCCTGGCCTGCAGGAGTGCACCTGTGGTACCCAGATCTCTGGGAGGAGGATGCTGACCTCAGCTCCCTGTGTGGCCCTGCTGGGCACTGTGCAAGTGACTGTGCTGTATTGCGAATTTTCCAAAGTCGGGTGACGTAGGAACTGAGGCTCCCACTGCTCTGTTTTATTTTTATTAGCCAAACCATTTAACCAGCAGAATTGTTTGCAGAAGCAAAGCACTTTGGTCCCTGAATCGTTGAGCTTCCGCTTTCCATCCGCTCCCAGTAGGACAGCGATCGTGTGCTAAATCCCAATTAATCATTAAGAAGATATTTGAGGTTTAACAGCTATGTTATAAGATACAGTTTTTACTGGTTTTGACCTCAGTTAAATATGTTTTTAATAGTGGATGGTATTTAATTAAACATAAAATAACAGAGGCTTATTAAATCTAGAGAGACCTTTCCTAGTGATGGATATTGAATGTTAAGTAAATATCACTTGGTCATTAGAAGCATATTCAGAGTGGTTTCACAGCTATGTTATAGGCAGGTATCTGATTACCCATCTGCCCAAGTCCAATGAATAAGCTCTTAATAATCAATTGCCACTCATTTAATATATCATAATAACTGTCCTATTAGACCTGAATTAGATCCTTGTAAGAGCAAACAGAGGCAACCTGGTGCTCACGGGGATTTTGAGTAGATTTTGTTTTATTTCAGGCTGATGGTTCATTGAGATTGGGGTGGTTGGAGATTGGATGACACTGGGCTGGATGATGGACAAGGAGGTTTCACGTTGTGTTTGTGTGGGCCCTGCCCAGCACCACCAGCACTGCAGTGAGCCCAGAGCGGGCACGGTGGGCGAGGGGCTGGTGGCAGCACTCAGGGCTGGCACCATCCATCTGGGATGCAGAGGCTCCCAGGGGCCTGGGAGCTTGGTGGGGGGTTAGTGGCTGCAGGGTGACACCGTGACTGCTGGTGTGTCCCTTGTGCACTTGGTCTTTCTGCAGGGCAGGACATTACACCAGGCTGGAAGGAAAGGGATGCAGTGCTGCCACAGGTTGCCATTAACCTGCAGAACTTGCTGCCATGCACCACCTTCAAAGCCCAGTCATTAGCTGGTGTCAGGGGAGGCTGAGACTCGTCTAGGGATGATATGATCAGAAAGAGGCACTTAGGGCACAGTGATACTACAAATTCAGGGCTGTGTTTAAGGACAGACCAGCAGCTTACCCTGTTTCTCAGGCTGATTCCCATCTCTCTGCTCCATGAATCCAGGTTCTAGTCCCTTGTTTCTCCAAGTTTTTGTGTCCTGCGTATCAGCAAAGTACTTTGCAGGTTGCCAAGAGTGTGGCTTGTGGGTTGACAAGAACCCTAAGAAGACTTGAGACACTCCCTCCCAAGCTCAGGAAGCAGGATGTTGAGTGCAGGAGGCTTTTGCTTCATTTTGAGGTGAAATAGGATTTCTTCTGCACGGCCCAGCAAGCAGTGGCTGTTCACACTGCTGTATGGCAGGAGCTGTTCTGGGGTGGCAAAAGGGGACTGGCATACCTGCCTGGAGTGGGACTTGCCCCTTGCTGGGAGAGATGAAGAACCCTGGCAGCCTGGCAGCTAGAGATGATCTGGAGGGCTTGGGAATGGTGCTTGTCACTTGCTCTGAGACTGCTCCAGGCATTACTGTTTCCTTCATCTTTCAAAATCCCGTCTTGTACTTTCGGAATAAGTGCTAGACCAGGACTGTGAGTATGGGAGCTGTGGGAATAGCATGGGTTTAGGTTGGAAAGACCTTAAAGCCCATCTCATTCTACCCCCCTGCCATGGGCAGGGACACCTTCCACTGTCCCAGGGTGCTCCAAGCCCTGTCCAGCCTGGCCTTGGACACTCCCAGGGATGGGAAAGGCTTGGGATATCTGTGTGCAGCACACGTGCAGCCTAGCTGGGGTGGGAGGAACAACCAGACCACGTCATCCAATTAAAGTTGAACATAAAAAATTAAAAATACAGAGGTGGCAGCTTTTAAGCAGAAAGAAAGCTGCTGCTGCTCGCAGTGGCGCTGTGAGGGGCTGGGAGTTTGGCTTTCTTGGGGGGCAAGCTGAAGCCCAGAGCTCTGCTTTTCTGGCACTCTGTGGGTAGCCCTATTAGCTTGCTTACAGCAACACTTCTTTTTTGATTTCTCCGTGCTCTGGATTTCACAGGCCGCAAGTTTTGCTGTCTGCCATTGTTCCCAGCGCAGCAGCACTGACTCAGCGCTGGAACAATGCGCCAGCAGCCGGGCCGGTGATTCAGCTGCGGCTCAGAGGATGAGCCCGGCTCCTCTGCTCCATTATTAATCTCTGCTAGTGAGTCAGGCTCTCCTCGCCCCCGGGCAGGAAAGCAGCCGTGGGGGGATTTAACCAGGAGCCGGGAAGGGGCCCGGGGGGCGGTGACAGGCAGGGGCTGCTGCTGTGGCCAGCCGGGGCTGCCGGTCTGAGCCATCCAGCGCATGCAGAGGGGACGTGGCTCTGCCGGCACCGAGGTAATCTCTTGGCAGTTCCATCCCAACAATTGCCTGCCTCACCAGCTTGGGGGTCTTGCTGCCTTCCCATGGATTCCCCTGGGAGGTTTGCAAGGTGGGCTCATGGCCAAACCTGCTTTGTGCAGCCTGCTGTTGTCACAGGTTTGGAGGCAGAGAGGTGATGATGCCCTGCTCACCCCTCTTGGGTCCTTTTCCCACTCTGAACCCCTCCAGGAGTGTCCTGACACTCATCCCCCTGGCCACTGTGTTTGGCAGTGTTCCCTGCAGGATGCATCCCTTGGCAGAAGCCACGGGAGCTGTAGGACAGTACTGAAACCAAGCAGGTTCCTCACATGAGCAGCAGCGTTACAGAGTGGGGATCCTTGTGTCCCAGCAGGATCCAAGCCTCCAGAGCCAGCAGGATATCAGAGCCCCAGGATCAGCCCCGGCCTCAGGACAGCCCAGTTACAGCTGTGCCCATCACCAGCAGCACAGGCCTGTGAGAGCAGGCAGGCTCCAGCCTGGCAGGGGGTGAAACTGAGAGCAAAGGTGTGTGGGCACCCAGATGCTGCCTTGGGCTTGGCTCTGGCAGGCAATGGAGAACCTGCAGGAATTCCTGCAGCCTCCCAAGCAAACACACCTGGGGTTGTGAGACAGGAAAAGTCACCATTTTCACCGTGTTGTGCTTCCTCATGCATAGGGTGGGCGCCAGGGCTGCCGTACCCATCCAGCAGCTGTGGGGTGGGCTGGGGGCAAAGGGAGCAGCCCCACATTGCCAGCCCTGGACGAGGGGCACCACAGCCTGATCCTGGGGGTTCACTCTGCCTCCTCACTTTGTTCCCCACCCTCCTCACAGAGCCCTGAGCCGACCCAGCTGCTGGGCCAGGCTCCCCAGGGCCAGCACAGCCATAAAACCCTCTAATCCGAACAGGCTGGGGCAGAGCCGCCCGCTGCCATCGGGACAGCTCTCTGTGTGTGGTTCC
The DNA here is from genome assembly GCA_013400215.1 of Cisticola juncidis. Lineage (NCBI taxonomy): Eukaryota > Metazoa > Chordata > Aves > Passeriformes > Cisticolidae > Cisticola > Cisticola juncidis. The sequence continues at coordinate 298,519 of VXBR01011957.1, forward strand.
CATTTAGTGCATATTTATTTCCTCTGGGTCGCCGGCTCTGCTGTTGCTCACTCCTTGGCTCTGCTTCTGGGAGCATCCAGCATTTACCTTCTTGCAGCAAGGGGCTTTGGGGGACTGTAACTTCATTGTACGTGTCAATTAGGAAAACACCCTCAGGAATTTCCTTTCTGATGCTGCCTGGCTCTACAATAACCTCTGTCTCCGTGGCTGCCGGCTCCCCAGAGCCCGTCCCGCCAGAGCAAACCGACGGGGAGCTGGGAGCAGGGAGCAGGCTCAGCTCTGCAGATGCCTCCAGCTCCTGTTCCAGCTCCCTCTGAGCGCCGAGCCCCATCTCGTTTCCACTTCTCCCGCAGTCCTCACTCCCTCTCCGGGCCGAGGGTTTGGAGTTGTTTTGGAAACCGCTGCGACTCCGGCATGACGTCACCAGGGCTCTGTAGTATCTCTGTCTCCATCCTAGTTAGGCGCTTCCTGCTCCCTGGCTCTCACTCCAGCTCGCCTGGCGTGTCTATGCTCTTTCTTCTTCTCCACAATTCCCCAGGGATTTCTTTTCAACTTTTTCCCCTCTTCCCTTCATCTCTTACACAGCGGTTTTGTCTTTCCCTTTTCTTTTTTTTTTTTTTTTTAATTATTTTCCCCCCTGCCTCTCCAAAAATGGCCCTTTTGCCCCAAAACTGGCTTTCCCAGTTCATTTTTTGTAGCAGACACCATGCCCACTCTGCTGCTGCTGGGAATACTGAGGTGTTGGTATGCTCCTGGCCAGCTCATTCCCAAAGTCAGGGGACAGGGCTGGGAAGCAGGTGATCCCCAGCCCCAGCAGTGCCATGGTGGCATCGTGCAGGGTCTGTCCTGTGGTGGGGTTTTCTGCTGCCCCTCTTGTGCCAGCTGCACGGCTCAGGCTGCACCTCCCCTCTCCTCCCTCAGCTCCTCTCCCACTATCCCACCTCAGCCCAGCTTTTCAGGCACAGCAAATCCATTGCTCTGCCCCATATCACCAGCTGGAGCTCCTTGTGCTCTGACACCTTCTTCCCTGTCAGCATCCATCCTGTTTCTGCTGTGAGTACCCACATCCCTGTGCCACTCTGGGGCCAGCCCGTGATTCCCAGCACTGCTGTCTCCTGCCTGGAAAAGCATATGTGTGGTTTCATCATGACTCTCTAGTGAGTGTTCACTAAGCACGAACAAAATACGATTTATTCCTTTAATTTCTTCCCTCACCACTGCTGAAATGCTGCTGATTGCAGGCAGACCCCCGGGGCCGTGACTTTCCTCCCTCCTCTTGATTATTCATCCCGACCCCCAGCCAAGGCAGTACAGGCTGTGCTTCCCTTGGGAGCCATCCTGGGAGCAGCACTATTAAACATCAAATATAAATGCATATATAAAACGTGTGGGTGGGAGTGTGTGTGTGTGTACGTGTGTGTATATATATATATATATATATATGTATGTATATATGTATGTATGTATGTATGTAAAGGGATGTAGTGATGGGACACAGGGGAATGGCTTTGAACTGAGAGTAGGATTAGATGGGATATTGGGCAGGAATTGTTCCCTGGGAGGGTGGGCAGGCCCTGGTACAGGGTGCCCAGAGCAGCTGTGGCTGCCCCTGGATCCCTGGCAGTGCCCAAGGCCAGGCTGGACGGTGCTTGGAGCAGCCTGGGATGGTGGAAGGTGTCCCTGCCATGGCAGGGGGGTGTGAAGAGTTGGGTTTTAAGGTCACTCCAAACCCAAACCATTCCATGGTTCCAGGACTCCACAATTCCTTGATTCTGTGATGTGCACCTGACCTCCCCCTGCCCTGCAGGAGCTGGGCAGTGCCGCACTGCCCATAATGACTGTGGAAACTGAGGCACATGGGGTGAGTTCCAGCAGGGCCTGTTGTGACACACACCATTAGTTTTCTGTCCCTGGGTGTGCCTGTAGCTTGTCAGGTCACTTAATCCCTCGAGTGTCTTTTTAAAGTTGTTTGGATTAAAGTTGAATTTGGGCAGTGTCTGTCCCTGGCTGTGTGAACATGTGGATCCCAGGGGTGAAACCCCAGTGAAGATCAGAGGCTTTAGCCAAAAAATGTGCCTCTTTCTGGAGTGAAAGGGGGTCTGGATGCAAGAGTTTCTTTATCTCAGTTCAGCCAGTTCTTCCTGAGCCCTTTTCCTCCTCACCCTTCCCAAAGATCTATGCTCATATTTATTTGTAAGTCACTCTCTCCACCTGTGATCAGCAAGATTTGGGTGCTGTTCACTTGCCACAAGCTTGTGTGCACCAGAGGTTCCTGCATCCTCCCTGGTGTGCCCATCTGCCACATGTCCCTAAAATACACAAGTGGACCAGCAGGAAGTGACCAGACCAGTGCTGCTGCCTCTGGGCAGGGGATGGACAGGACTGGGGGTCCTGGTTGTCCTGCCTAGCAAGGAGGTGTGAGGGCTTTTGTGGGACAGACTGTGGGAGTGGGAGACACAGGACCCTGTTGAGGGCACAAACCCCTCTTGAGGTTAGAGGCTGCTGTTTTCAAAGCACAGGGAAGCTGGGGTGAGTCTGTGCTGAGCATTAATCTGGCAGGGCCAGTGCTGCTGGGCAGGGCTGGGAGTCACACGGGGATAAGGCAAGGGGAGTGATGCCTTCAGTGGCTCCTGCAGGACGGGCCAGCAGGAACAATGTCATTTGTTGCCTGTGGAGTATGGAGGGGTTTGTGGAGAGAGGAGCTGGAAGTTTGCTGTACCTTGTATCAGCAGCGTGGGCTTGGTGTCTGCTGCAGCTGGGAATCCTGGCTTTGCCCTTTGGATGGGGGTTCTGGGCTTTCATTGTGATCACACCCAGGAAGTCAGAGATGAAGTGAGTGCTTGGTGAGAGCCACAGCCCATTGAGTCTGTGCCCCACTGCCACCCTGGCTGTGCCTTTTGGGGAACGGCTGCACCCTGAGCTCAGGGGCTGAGGCTTCTCCTGCAGCCCCTGCCCAGGGCCCTTCCCTGCACTGCCCACTGCCCCAGCACCCACACCTCAGAGTGGCTGCCAAAGACGGTCCCGTGGCTTTTCACCAGGAACCTTTGGATGTGGCATTAGGGGATCACTTTGTCTTTGCAAATGCTGGGCTCATGCAAGATTTTGGGGTGGACCCCCAGCCCTACAGACCTGTCTGTGCTGAGAAGAAACCATGGGACTGGGGATGGGGCCACTGGAATGATGCGAGGACCCTAGGAAATACTTAAACCCTTGTTTTCTAGGGACAGGTTGGTGTCATTTTATTTCCCTCCATCCAGTTGTTTGGGATTGTCAGGCTGCTGGGGTGTGCCAGGATGCTCCTTTTCCAACCCATTTCCAGCAGGGTTGGCAGGGACAGATAACCCTGCCTCTGAACAGACATTTCCATGAAGGTGCCTCGAGGTCTGTCATTGCTGCTTACCTGGGACAGCCGCAGAGGCCTGTAATTGTTGGGAGAGGCTGTGGGCGGCCAGATAGGAATCTTGGAATAGGCTGCTGCCCTCCCGGCAGGGAGAGCCTGCCCACCCAGGAGCCAGAGGAGGAAGACAAGCAGGAGAGAAGGAGGAAGAAGAAGACGAGAACGATAGGGAAGAAGCAGGGACAGGGACCTCTGTGCAGCTCTGCATACTACAGAGATGGTGAGTGATTTCACAGCAAACTAGGGGGGTACCAAAGAGATTTACTGGGTAAAAGCAAAAATGCATTTAAGGCAGTTGTTTTTTTCATGAGGTTCATGACGACTTTGTGGCTCTGGCTGCGGTGAAGGCCAGAGGGGCTCAGCAAGCATCCTGGGGGACTGCTGCCCTGTGGAGTGCACAGCTGAGCTCTGCCCAGACCCCTGTGTGTGGGAGGGTGTGCCAGAGGAGGGGCTGTGCCTGACCAGGGACACGGCACAGGAGGGACCTCTCCAGTGGCATTGCGGCAGCCAGCCCTGACTGCTGTGGCTCTGAGCCGTGCCTAAGCAGGGAGTGGGTTTGGCCCAATCCTTACCCCAGCTTTGGAGGGTTCCCATGCCCTCCAAGCCGGAGCTGAGCAGGATGGTGGGATGAGGTGAGCATGAGGACATGGCAGGAGCTGCAGGGTGGGACCTGGAGTGGGTGCCACAAGGAAGGGCTGTGGGCAGCACGGGGAGGAGCAGGAGCCCTGCCCAGCCCTGAAAGCCCCAGCAGGTTGGAGATGTGCCTTTTGCACGCAGGATGTGTCACCTTCCTCCCAAGCACAGCCCTTCCTTGCCTTGGCTGCCGCGGGAGGATGCCCTGCCTCGATGTAAGAGCCCTCTCTCCACGCGTGTGCCTTGCCCGGGGGTGCTGGGCTGGGCTGCCCTCCTACAGCCCTGCTCAGCTGGAGCTGCCTGGGGTTTTACTGGAGACCAGGTGGGTCTGTCTCCCTGGTTTCCGTGTTCAGGGGGTGTGAGGACTGTCACCATGCTGTCCCTCAGGTGACAGTGTGCTGCCACTGAGGTGCTGCATGGGGCTGAGGCTCTCTGGGCTCTCCCATCATGCCACTGTCCCACAGGCGTTCCTCAGGCTTGTGTGGTTATGGACTAAATCTGGTTCCCAGGTCCTGAGTGGTGGAGGAGAAGGGACTGTTGGGGTTCCAAAAGGGCCAGGCAGCAGTGTGTGGTACCAACTCTCATGCTGGGTGGCTTCAGGGAGGTGGATTTGGACCTCTGGATCATGGCCCTTTGGCAGAGCTGGTTGGGAATTTTTCAGGAGGGGGATGGTGGAGCTGAAAGCCCTGCACAGCTCTGACCTGACCTACTGTGAGACAGCACATGATTTTATAAAACAAGATGTGGGTATGACTTGGTCTGAGCTCTCTGGCAGGATTTACTGAGGCTGTATCAAGTCATGGGCATCCTTCTGCTCCATCTGCAGACAGAGTTGGACTCGAGAGCTGTGGCAGTGTTTGTTTAGAGCTCTGCTGTGCTGCACCTGACCAGGCTGACAGTGTCAAATCTCCTCTGCCTGCAGGAACAAATGCTTTGTAGTAGTGTGGGACATCCCAGAGACCCTGTGGTGCCCCAGGCCCTGCAGCCTCTGCCCAGGTACAGGAGGGCACCCGTGGGGCTGGGGATGCCTCTCCCTGGGCACAGCTGGCATGGTGCTGGATGAGTCTCTGAGCCTAGTCATTGAAAACATCATTTTCTGGAGGCCCTAAAAGGCAAAAGTTAATAGAAGGCTGTTGTATGATAGGTTCTGGTGATACCCAACCCTGTGTGTGGTGTTGGGATCATTGGGCCCTGAAGTGAGGCACTGGGCTGCTGTCCCTTCACCTGGGCATGCGGGTCCCTCCCTGCACCCTGGCACGGAGGTGCTGCCCTGTACCCGCTGTGTGTGGGGACTGTCCCAACCAGGCAGTGCAACAGGCACAGGTGCTGTAGCAGGTTATCAGGTTCTGAGTAAATTTGGAAGGACTTTCAAGCTCAAAGAGTTTGTCAGTTGTGTTCTTAGTCTCACATCCCTGCTAAAGGGAGGAGGCTCCTGCCAGGAGCCTTCACATTGAGTCCAGAAAGGGTGGAAGGTGGATGCTCCCTCACACACACTTCATTCTCTGTGCTGACAGCAGGACTGCCAATAAAACAACTTCTTGTTGTCTGTGGTGGTTTGATGTGCTGCACTAAGAACATGTGGAGCTGGTCCAGCCCCACCTCCCCGGAGCGCTGTGTGAACATGACGTGTGGCTTCTTGCGACCAGTAAATAGCATTTGGGGAATGAAAAGGAAAACAGAAAGGTTGGTTTGTTATTCTTAGTGATATATGAAAGAGCTGTCAGCTCCATTTTGAAATCATGAATCCCTGGGCATTCCTGGGACAGAGCAAAGGAATGCGTCCCTCAGGTTTTTTTCACTTGGAACAACCATTTGGCTCTTCTTGGTCTGAAAAGTTAAACTTGGGCTGAGTAACAAATTAATGCCGTCTCTTAGTCACTGTCTGGCCGGGATGGAAACACTTCTCTGACCTGGTTTATCTGCATATCCATCCTGATGGCTTGGACAGGGCTTGCTGTTGGCTGCCAGCTCCTTTCCAGGGCGCTGCCGGCTCCGGCGCTGCGCGGTGCCGATGGTGCGGGGGCAGCTCGGACGTGGTGCTGCTGGTCTTCATCAGGGTCTCAGGGCATGAGAAGAGGTGCTTTCTAGAAGGTTCTTATTTTTTAAGTGTTTTTTTGTAATGATTTTTATTAGATTGGTAGAGCTGGAGAAAATAATTTCTTCTCCAGGCTGCGTCTTCGTAGAATCATGGAATGGTTTGGGTTGGAAGGAAATTTAAAGCTCATGTTGTACCAATCCCCTGCCATGGGCATCATACCAGGTTTCTCCAAGCCACATCCATCCTGATCTTGAACACTCCCAGGGAGGGGGACCTGGAAGCTTCAGATCGGTGACAAGGGGACTTTTGCCCAGTCCTTGATTGGTTTAAGAACTGATGAAAATGGGCTGTAGCCCTAATTTCCATCTCCTGGCCTAGAGCCCAGATTTCCATCTCCTAGCCATCCTTCCTATCTCCTCACCTCCTGCTGTGAGCAGTGGCTCCACAGATCTGGTGGGAGGACTATGGAGCTGCTGGGGCACTCACTGTGTCTTCTGCACAGGAATTCCAAACAAGAAAGAAAACTTGGAGAGATACCACCTGCACTTGGTGTATAATTTGGATAGTTCAGGCAAGAAATGAGCTTGTTGTGCAGTTTCAAACATGACATTCCTGGGGGCTGGGGAGTGTGTCAGATTCAGGGTCACATCCTGCCTCCCATGTTGTGTCACCTGCCCCTTCTGCTGTGCCCCAGCCCACACCAGTGCCATGTGCTCGTGGTAACAGCATTCCTAGTGCTGTGTTGCATCTGCAGAAATCCAGGAAAAAGGAGGATTTTTATCCACTTCAGATCCAGTGCAGGGTAAGGGGGAGCTTGAGGCTGCCCATCGGTGTGGTTGGGTGCCATGGTCAGAACTCACATCTCAGGCTGGGGCTGGAGCACCTCCACAGGGGTCAGGCTGAGAGGACCCTGCCTGGTGCTAGCCCAGCCTGAGGCATCCTCACTCCTCTGCTGTCCAGGAGAGCCCAGGCAAGATGGGCTGAAAATGTGTTTAAAAACCCCCAAGGAAGAGATAATTTCCTAGTGCCGGCCAAGAAACGTGACACTGAGCAAATAGTAGAAAATAAAACAAAAATAAAGTTCATATTGGATCTAGAAACGGACATTTAATTTGCAGCATCGATGGTGTCTGCGTGCAGAAATCTCAATTTCAGCTCAGGTCTCACAGTGCACAAGTCCCTGTAAATGATATTCCTGTGTGGACGTTCTGGAGCCCTGTGCCATGTCGTTAACAGAGCACTCCTTCTGGGAGTACATTCTTCCCTCATTTTCTATCCCCATACATTAAATTGATAGTTTGGGGGATTACTGCTCTTTCCAAGCTCACATGGGTGGAGTCCCCTTTATATGGCCATGCTGGTATGTAGTGAATTTGAATTGGCGCAGCAGAAAACTGGAAAATTTGGAACAGATAACTGTCTCCTATCTTTATATGGGAACATCAGAGTTCCTAGCTTTATTCTGGGGTTCTTGCCATTCCAAATATAATTTATTCTTTTATATAACTGTTTTCATATGATACACTCTGAGGAGCGGATAATGGTTTGGGGAGGATATAATCATTTTTTGTCCCCTCCAAGGCTGTCTTCCCAATTAATGAGATTGAGAACATGTTCCAAAAATCTATTTTTCCTCTCTGGGCTTTTTCTAATGTACTCAATTTATTCTGTAGTGTGTCGTGTGCTTCCTTTATGGAGTTTGATTCCTAAATATTTGGTGGTGGTTGGCTGGCTGGAGCCTGTGTAAATGCTCAGGGATGCAGTTGTGGGAGCAGCGAGGGCCTGGCTGTCCCTGTCCCTTTCCACTTGGGAAAGTGGACTTGGGGACACAACAAGGTCATCACTGTCCCCACCTTCCTGCTGACCTCAGTCTTACTGCTAGATGGGGTGACTGTGTAGGAAGCTGTGTACTCTGTGGGGTGGAGGGGTATCCTCGTCCCCTGGCTGCTTCTTCCCTCCTGTCTGGGTGAGAAATGGGTGCCAAAACAGAACCAGTGCCTCCCTCCCTCAGGAAAGGCTGTTGCAAGAGAAATGTGCAAAGCTCCAGGGGCTCTTTCTTCTTAAAGCCTCACCTGTAACCAAAATAGATAAAGTTCTTGTAAGTTTTTCTCTGCTCACATTGGTGATGCTCCCAAAAACCTGTGATGTATTATCCTAGAATCATGGAGTGGTTTGGAATGGAAGGGACTCTTCTCAAAGGCACTTTAAATCCCATCTCATTCCACCCCCTGCCATGGGCAGGGACACCTTCCATTATCTGAGGTTGCTCCAAGGCCCATCCAGCCTGGCACTTCCAGGGATGAGGCAGCCACAGCTTCATATGAATTTCAGAGAGCCTGCTGCTCCAAAATGGGTTGGTTGAGATATTACAAGCCATTTAAACAAAACAAAACAAACAAACAAACACACTTCTCACTTGAGAGTAAAAGCGAATTTTTAGGCCTAGAGGAGTTACCTTGGGCCAGTGGTGGTGGCAGAGAGGTGCTCAGAACAGACCTTTCAACGTTACCCAGGTAGTGAAGTGGTTCCTGCTATGTCTAAGCAGTAGGTTTGCTCTGTATTGGTGGAGCTCAGGTGCTCCCTCCAAGTTACATCTCTCCCTGTCCTGACCAAACCATATTTTAGCTCCTGTTAGGTTGAGATAAAGCTGAGGCAGCACCCCAGGAGGGTGTTGTGGCCTTGTGTAGCACCCAGCTTGCCCAGTCCCATCAGCTGCCCGGGGAGGAGCAGTGCAGGAGGAACAGATTTCCCATGCACTGGGCTTGGCGCTGGGTGCTGGGGAGGAAGAGGAGGATGATGAAGAGGCCAGTTGTGAGGAGCATCCTTGTTCTGTGGCATGTCATTCTGCAAACAGACCTGCCCTTCCTCCAGGGCAAGGAACAGTAAAGATCATTTTGTGGTGGCAGCTGCATTCCTGGGAGTGGGGATTCACACTTACACTGATTGAATCAGATGCTGTGTGACCTTGGGCCACTTCCAGAGCCAAAAGCATGAGAGAACTGCTCTCCAGTGGTGTTTTGAACTAGGGGTGGATGTTGTTGTCCAGAGAAGCCATGACTGCCTCTGGATCCCTGGAAGTGTTCTAGGCCAGGCTGGACAGGGCTTGGAGCAGCCTGGGGTAGGGGAAGGTGTCCCCGCAGGGGATGAGATGAGATTTAAGGTCACTCCCAACCCATTCCAGCCCTGTGGGATTCTGTGCCTCGTGCGAGGGCTGGGTTGTGCCCATGTCCCTGCAGGCCTCCTGTGTGCTGTGGTTGTTCAGAACTTGTGGGTGGGGGAGCAGCTGGGTCCCCGTGACCCCTGCTCTGCCCAGATCCTGTTCTCCATGTGTGTTACCCCAGGAGTGGTTTGATGACAGGGGCATTCCTGAGGGTGCTGTGCTTTGCTGGTCCTCACCCACTCACTGAGATGAAGGCTTTGCTGCCTGCTCAGGAGTCTGTAGTGCCCAGGCTCCCTTGTGGGGCAGCAAACCCCAGGCAGTGGAGGTGGGACACCCCACTGTGGTCCACACACATCTGGTGCCTTGTCCCTATCAAGGGGCTGAGGCTGCTGGAGGAGAGGGACATTGCCATGAACTTGGTTTTCCAGGCAGACCCAGTGCTGGGGGTGTACAAAGGCAGAGGAGAGACAAGGGAGATGCAGAGCTCTGTCCAAGGAGAGGGGGGGTGGCTGGAAGGACAGCAAGGGATGGGATGGGATGGGATGGGATGGGATGGGA
>VXBR01011957.1:314307-346092 GCA_013400215.1 Cisticola juncidis
GAGGGGGAGGAGGAGTGGGCTGTGGCAGAGCAACAGCTTTGGTGACACCCAGGTCTGGTGGGTCTGTGTCTGTGTCTGTGCAGTGCCGCCTGCCATGAGCATCCCCCTGTGCTGGGCACAGCCTGCCCTGCACGTCCCTTGGTGCAGGCACCATTCTGTGTCAGGGAGCACATGTCATGTCATATGGACATGAACTGGGGCCTCGGAGCTGGTCTAGGGGCCAGCAAGGTGTGTCAGGGGAGAGACTGGGATGTGTGTGGGGTACAGGCCCCATGCTCAGAGTGTGAGGAGCTGCACACATGCTCTCTGTGTGTGCCATGCACACACCTGGCTGTGTGCCCCAGCTGGGACCTGTGCAGTGCCCATCCCCTCCAGGGGCCCCACGGGGAAGCTTGGCCTCACTGGGGTCTCACAGGGACCATGGCACACCCATCTGTGGTGCTCTCAGACTTCCACTCCATCATGCTGGGGGTGTAGTTGAAGGGACAGGAACCTGAGCGAGCATCGTGGCTGTCTCTGCTTCCCAGCTTTACGTGTGCTTGGGGCCTCATGTGGTTTTCTTGGCAGAAGAACTTTGTTATCTGCTCCTGGCAGAAACTGTGGGCCTGGGGCTCAGCCCCTGACCTGCCAGAGGGTCTTTGCAGTGGTGGTGGCTCAGCCCTTTGACCAAACCCTGCATTTTGTCCTCTTTCCAGCTGGGCAGACACCAAAGGACTTGAGTCCCCTCCTGACATAAGGTGCCACACTTCTGCAGGAGACACAGACATGCCTGAGTACACTGAGTTCAGATCTCTCACCGCCAGTTTAACTCTATATTTTCACATCTTTGGCTGCTGTGGGCTCTGCCTATGGCTGGAGGTCCAAGCTGTCCTGTCCAACCAGCACACAAAGACCCACTGGGCAGGAAAATAACAGACATATGCCTTTCAGTGCTAAAAAAAAAAAAATTCATCTATCTTTTGTGTCTTGCAGAGCCTGGGGTCGGCAGACAAAAAGGACTTTTACCAGCCAAAGTAAGTGCCAGTAAGAGTGGTGAGTAACTGCATGGAAATTCCCGGCTGGTCCGTATTACCCAGCAGCTCCATGGCTTGCTAAGATTAGACATTTTGGTGTACAAGAATAGCTGCTGCAATTACACAAGTGAGGATAACAGTGGAAGAGCTGTCAGTCATGCAGGCTTCAGGGCATATGCAAATCCTTCCATCAGGTCAGAAGGAACGGTGACAGCTTGACTGAGCCTGGGGAGCAGAGCCAGGAGAGGGGGGTGCATGGGTGACCTTTTCCACCTCTGGCTTCCCCTGCTCCTGGTTTGCAGCTGAGCTGCCTTTGAGAATGGAAGGGGTTGGTTGTGTGTCACACCAGGCTGGTTTGGAGCCCGTTGTCTTCCACGCAGTGCTCGGTGCAGCACTGTGAGCTGCAGGGGAAGAGGAGGGCAAGGGGTTTTGTTAGAGATATGGGCATGAGAAAGTTACTGCAAACCACTCCACCAACACAAGCAGTTGTTACTTGGTGTGTGGATTAGGTAACAGAACTTGCCACAGCATGGCATTTTCCAGGTAAGAGGGTTGTGCTTGCTGAAAGGACAGGTTTGTTCCCATCGTCATTTGGATAATGGCAAACTTGGTTAAAAGCCCTGCTGAGAGGTTGGATTCTGGCCTGGCACTGAATTATGTGTTGTGCTGCTGAGCATGTTGCCTGTGGGACCTTGAGCTGCTCCTTTGCTTGGGAAAGTGAAGGTCTTCAGGTCATCATCTTTTTTTCTGAAAAAGCAAACAAGCAAAAAACCTCAAAACCAACCAAAAAATATAAGTGGATTCAAAGTTGTGTGACAGTGCTCTGATGGGCAGGATTGTCAGGGGAGCATGGCTTTAGAAAATTCAGAAGGAACTGGGTTGAGGATATTTCTCCTCCAAAGCTCACTGTCCTTCTGCTCTTGCTCACTCTTTGCTGCTTCCCTGAGCATTCCTGCAGCACCACGTCCCAGAAGTGAAAGCAGCGTGGCAGCATCCTTGGTGTGAGTTAGGCTTGGCCTCAGAGGGAGCATGTGCAGGGGTGACAGGCTGTGCCAGGGAATGCTGAATGTGCCTGCTCGCTGTCTGTGGTGGGAGAGCAAGTGTGTGGTGTGTGTACATTCTTCAGTTATCTGCTGATTCTCTTTGTGCCACCAAGAGTTTTTAAAACTTGATGCTGGTTTCTAGGCCCGTACTGAAAGTCTGATTTGAGGGAGCTCCTCTGCCTGTTCACCCCAAGGCAGTGTAGCTCATCAGCTTTCCAAGACCTCAGGCAGATAAAGACTTCTGGAAATACAGAATATCTGTTTAATCCTGCATGGCTTTCTTGGAGATCAGAGGAATATCACAGGAGGTTATGGAGTCAGTGTGGATGCCACAACAACATGAACACACCTTTGGCAAAGAGCTCATGGCCGTGGTTTTGTGACCTCTCCCAACAGCTGTCCAAGATTTTGGTGCTCCTGAGTGTAGTGCTGTGTTTGTGAGGAGCCTGTTTTGACAAGGAGGTTTAGAACAGATTGAAGCATCTCCCATGTCTCTGTTCCAGCTGAAGCTTTGGGGAGGCTTGAAGTAGGAGATTTGGAAGAAATCTGTAAAGAGTTCTTACTGTTCAGATTTCCTGTTGTTTCCTGTGGTTTTGGCAATTGGTAGCAACAATTAATGGTGCTGCATTTACAACTCATCTCCTCTGAGAAATGAGGAATGTTCCTCTACCCTGAATGGGAGAAAATGGGCTTCCCATCTTGCTGAAGGTGTGGAGCTGCTGGTCAGAGTGTGGGTGCTGGTGCAGGAGCTCCTGTAGATACAGGAGGTTTTATGGGTGTTTGTTTCTCTGTGCCACAAGGCCATGGGACCTCCATGGTTTGACCCCCAGCAGCTGTGACTTGGCTGATCATAACACTGTGACTTTGGTTAATGCCCAGCCCATTTACACTCCTCAGGGCTGTTTTGGGGTGGCAATGGGTAAGTTTGTGGCTGTGATGTGGCCTGGTAGCACTGCCCCCATCCCATCTGGCTCTTTGATCCAGCTGGATGCCACCCTGTGTCTGTTGGAACCCGTCCAAGGCTGGACCAGGTGCTCTCTGTGGAGCCCTCCAGGTTCTGACAGGGCTGGAGCTGGTCTTCCTCAGCACAGAAAGGTTGCTGGAAAATGCCAGAGGTCAGGTGGCCCCTTGAGACAGCTCAGCTCTTCTGCAGCAGCTCCACAGCCCAGATTCACAGTTCCCCAAGCCCTGGGCAAGGTGGTGGCAAGCAGCCAGAGCATGGGAAGCAGCTGGTTCCCAGAGCTGGGCCCAGCTGTGGTGGTTCCTGGACACATCTGTGCAATGAGGCTGGTGAGCTGAGAGAAGTCTGGCAGTGTGTGGCTGGTCCTGCAGCTCTCATGTGCCAGAGCAAACTTGACTGTGCTTCTGCTTTTCCTTTTCTGGCTTCTGAGGCATTGCTTAGCTGCCATCAAAGCCCTGAGCTGTGGGAGCAGGGTCGGAGCCACCCTGCTCTTGTGTCAGGCTTTGGGGCTCTCCCACAGCAGGTGTTGGTCCTGAAAGCAAAAAAAAAGAGACATGCATGCCTGAAATCTCAGCAGTGAGTTTTGTCATTGCTTGTCCTGGGAGTGACTCTTGCTCTGTCCCTGCCATGTTCAGCTTTCTCTAATCAGGTGCCCTCCTCCTCAATGGACATCATATTTTCCATCTGCTGAATTTCCTTGAATCTATCAGAGTGACTCCTTCCCTTCCTTTGTTGCCTTTTCCCTTCAGAAATGGAAATGCTGTCCTCACCCCACAGTTCCCGTCAGGTCTGTCTCAGCCAGCAGGAGGGTGTTTCCTAAGCTCCTGGAATATCCCAGTGCTGATCAAGGGCATGGAGATGTGTCCACCCTCTGATGGCCCTTCCCTCCTCCCAGTCCATCCCCGAGGTCTGGAGGTACAGATCTCTCACTGGGCTGCCCCAAGATGCAGTGGAAAGCACACAGGGAGGTGTGTGGGTCTCAGCTCTAGGATGTCAGAGGGGCCCAGAATGGAGCAACTGGAAATGAAATGCTGCTGCTGCCTGCCCTGGGCGACACCCTCCTCCTGGCAAGGGCTTCAGTGATGGTGCTTATGGATATTCCTGCAAGAGCTGGCCATGTCAGGAGCTGGGTGTCCTGGTTTTTAGTCTGGGAGTAATGTTCCCTCTTCCCATGTTAAATGGAGGGATGCAGCCTGAGGTGAGAACACTGAAGCATTAATCTTAAGAAAAGTTACATCAACTGAGTACTGAAAGGGATAGAGATTAGTCAAGGAAGGACCAGCACAGGCACATAAAGAGCTCCTGTAGCTGAAATACCTGAGAGAGGAACCTGGCCTGTTGGGAATGGCCACAAGTCCAGCTGTTCCATCTGCACAGGTATCCTCACCTGCACTGACTGCTCCAGCCGTCCCACATGAACAGGTGCAGGTGCCTTCCTGTGTTTCCAAAACAGTGTGTTCAGATGTCAGAATGGTCATCCTGACCTGGCTGCAGCTCTGCTCTGTCTGGGATCTGACCAGAGTTTGTAGGGATCGGGGAGGAAACAAGAGATGGTATCAGTCCAGCCCCCAAGGTCCTTACTCCTTTGTCACCCCACTTGTGGAAGGTACAGCTGTATCCTTGTGTGATTACAGCTGTAATGCTGTCAGAATATCCAGGCTTCCAGAGGATTTCTAACAAATTTCTAACACAGGGCCCTGACTTCTCTGTCAAGGCAGCCAGGAGCCACTGGCTGAGGACCCAGGGGCAAGGACACCATGCTCAGAGACAGGAATAGGCTTTCCTGAGGCAAGAGGTGATAACTCTCCTGGCAGGGTTGGGTGGAAGTGTCTTGACAGGAACTGAGGTTGTCCAATGTGTTTGCTAATTACCCCTGGCACATATTTGCTCTTCAGTGTCAGGAACTCATTTTCTTTAAAGCAGAAAGAAATGCTGGTAGCAATGACACTCAGAAACTCCCCAGCAAATGCAGGCTGAAATACCTGGGCTCAGCAGTGTCCCTGCCCTGCAGTGGGAGCTGTCCTCATCCCCCCGCTGCCTCCGGTGCCGAGGGCGATGCTCAGCTGTCAGGGAGCCGTCCCTGGGGAGCAGGGAATGTCTGCTGGGCCCTCGGAGGTGCCAGGAGACGCAGCTGTAGAGACACAAAACGCTCTCCCCTGACCTGCTCCTCCCAGCCCTTGGGACAGCGTGGACGTGCGGGAGCGACCGCGGCTGTCTCGGAGTCCTGCAGCAGCAGGAACACACAGCCCTCCCAGGCAGGCACCTCGTGGCTCTGTCTCCATCTCTGATTAAAAGCTGTCCCCACCCTCTGTCCTCCAGCCTCAGATGTGCAAACACGCGAGGAAACTTTGGAACCACCTCCCAGAAAGCAGCAGCTCCTGTTTGTTTTGCCTCAAAGTCATTACACGGAGCTGTCTCTGCAGCAAATTCTTTGTCACCTGGCCCTTACAGCAGAACATTTAATCTCCCAGACTCCAATCTTGCCATGCCAGCACTTAGATGAAAGTGTTTCCTTGCTAAATCATTATCTTGTAAAACATTGGTGGCTTTAAGGCTCTAGAAATCAATATTTACATTTTGGAAGCATTAAGGTCTATCATAATAAGTGCGATGTGTTCCTAAGCCAGATTTTCATTTCAGTACCTCCTTCCCTCAGACATTAGTGCTGTAGTAATGATGATAATTGCACAGATATAGGCTGTGTGTGACGACTTCTGTGGTGGCTGAGCTGGGAGCTCAGGTTCTAAGTGCTGAGCAGAGGGAGGAGGACACACAGGAGAAGTGGGCAGGAAGAGATGGTGCCAGTGACACCAGGGAGCTGTGGAGTAGGAGAAGCAATGCCAAGACCACCTCTCTGTAAAGGACACTCATTGGGATACACAGTGATGCAAGAAACTGTCCCAAAACCCCTCCACAAGTCTGGAGAATGCTCACAGCTTTGGTTGTACGAAAGGATGAAGCACCATCCCCAACATCTCTGGATGGCAGAGCCCTGGAGGGTGGTAGAGAAGTGTTGGGGTCTGTGGGGTGGGTGCTTTTCAGACATGTGCAGGTTGGAAGTTGAAGGGGAGTGCAGCCCTCCAGGAGGGATCATGAGCACAGTCTCCTCACTTCCAACCCCAAATCCTGGCCAAGGCCGATACCTGGAGAGGCGAGGAGTGATCTCCTTTACACACAACAAAATTAAAGAAGATTCTGGTGCTTGTTGGGGTATCCTGGCAGTGGGACTGAGCCACTGAAACTGGACAGCAAACTTATCCCATATTTCCCCTGGCGTTTGACCGGTGGATTCAGCCTGACCTTCAGGCAGGTGGAGGGGCTCTATTACTTCAGAGTGCAGAGAGAGGAGGGGAATCCTGGAAAGGCACATTGGAGAAATGTAGCCATTCAACAAATGCCAGTCTGGGAATGGAAAGCAGATCTGACCCTGGGCAGCCTGGGAGCAGGGAGTTAGGAGAAGCAGGAATGAGCAGTGGGAAGCAGGAGAGCTGGAGATAGCAGAAGTGGGAATGAACTGGGGGTCATCTCATCGCATGGCAGAGGCATGCTCTGGACCCTTGCAGTGGGTGCAGGAGTTGAGCTGATCTCCTGCCAGTTCCCCTGGGCTCTGCAGGGAGTGGGACAGGCCCTGGGAGGAGCAGTGCTGGCAGGGATCTGACAGGAGCTGGGGCCTGGAGCAGCCATCACCCTGCTGAGCTCCCTGCCCAGGCCAACAGTGCTGTTTGCTGGGAAGCTGGAAGCTGGTACCCATTTGGAGGTGGGGATGGGAGCAGGGCCCCTGTGAGAGGCCTGGCTGTCCTGCTCTTGTCCCCTCCCCGCAGCAGCCTGGGAGGGCAGCTCTGCATTGTGTGCCTGGGGGGTCCTGCTGAGGGCCATGGTTCTGAGGAAGTCTGGATGAACATTGCTCTTAGTCATTTTCTTTTTTATTGCTCCTTGGGTGAGTGCCCACCCTGGGCTCCTGTGCCCACTGAGCCTGGAGGATCATGGTGGGATGCTGTGCACACAGAATGGGTCAAGAGGAGACCACAAAGATGCTTCCAGGGCTGGGCCCTCTGCTCTGGAGACTGGCTGGAGATCTGGGGGTGTTCAGCCTAGAGAAGAGAAGGCTTCAGTGGCACCTCATTTCAGCCTTCCAGTACATAAAGGAGCTTGTTAAAGAGAGGGAGAGTGACTTTTTTTCATGGACAGATAGTGATAGGACAAAGTGGAAAGGTTTTAAAGTAAAAGGTAAGAGATTACAATTTGGTATTGGGGAGAAATTCTTCCCTGTGAGAGTGGGCAGGCGCTGGCACAGGGTGCCCAGAGCAGCTGTGGCTGCCCCTGGATCCCTGGAAGTGTCCAAGGCCAGGCTGGACAGGGCTTGGAGGAACATGGGATGGTGGAAGGTGTCCCTGTCCATGGCAGAGCATTGGATTGAGTTAGGCTCTAGGGTCCCTTCCAACCCAAGCTATTTTGGATCAGCAGAAGGAGTTGTTGGGGCTGACAGAACTCATTTCGCCCTGCAAGGGGTGCACAGGCCATAGGACAACAGGACCAACCCTAGGCCCCATGCCTGCTCTTCCCTGGGAATGCCCCTCCTGTACCTGATATAAAATAAGGATTTGGGTTTCGTTGTTTTTCTGCAGTTTTGAACGTGTTGAGTGAGGTTGCAGTGTAGGCTCTTACAGTGCCAGCTGTCAGAAACTTGCAGGACTTTTTTCCCTGATCCTCCAGCCCCTTTCTTTACACCAAAGTGGGGTTGGATTTTGCCCCCCTGTAATTTCAATTCCATTCTAATTAAAAGCTGCCTGAGCCTGATTCCCTGTCTCCAGCGCTGCCACGCAAGGATTTGAAGTCTTTCCTGCCTCCTGTTTTCCCAGCTGAAGAAGTGTGTTCCCCTGCACCATGCACTGCCCATAGCACTGGGGAGATTGTGTCCCCATGAAATGCCAGCAGGGATTGGGGCTCAGCCCCTGCCCCCTGCAGTGCCCCTGGGCAGCACAAGACTCCCTGCTCGCCATGGGGTGCCTCTCCTTGCTGCCTTTTCCAGGAGGGAGCAGAGTGGGCACGGCCTCTCCGTGCCTGAGTGCTGGGGCTCTCCAGGCCCCTGGTGGGGACACTGGGGTGGCATCTGCCTGCCCTGCTGCTCTGAGCCCAGGGCTGCCTTCCCCTCTGGTGCTGGGAGGGCGATGCTGCAGGCTCAGCACTCAGGCTGGCACAGGAGCCACTGAAGCAGCAGCTGCAGCCCTGCCACGATTGTGGTGCCTGGCATTAATCATGGAGAGGGAATTGAGCGTAGGATGATGGGCATTTTTAACAAATAACCAAGCCTGCATTCTCCCCTAAGCAAAATGTTTGCTGCAGTGAGTCAACACAGAGATGCTTTAGCCATGGGAGGTACCGCTCCCACCCACAGCAGCCATCGGTCCCAAACACAGCCAGGTACAAAGGGGAGAAGTGGGGAGAGGTGTTTCCTGAGGTGCTCAGCCAGCAGTCCCTGCTGGGCTTTTTCAGGGATCCTTTCTCTCATGCTTTGCTTCTGGCACATGACTTGATGGGGTCTCCTCAGATGTGGCTGGACTTGTAGCTCAGAAATTCTGCATTGAGGAGCTCAGTGCCACCCCAGCTCCTCTTTGCTTCAAGGCTGGGATCTGAGAATGGTTTGGGTTAGAAGGAACTTGAAAACTCATCCAGTCCCACCCCCTGCCTTGGGCAGGGACATCTTCCACTATCCCAGGTTGCTTCAAGCCCTCTCCAACCTGGTCTTGGACATTTCCAGGGATACAGGGGCAGCCACAGCTTCTCTGGGCACCCTGTGCCCACCCTCACAGGGAACAGTTTCTTCCTAGCATTTACTTCAAACCTGCTCTCTGACAGTTTAAATTCCCTAAACACCCCTCCTGAGCCTTCACCCTGCGCATGGCAGGAGTCAGCCCTGCAGCTCCAGTTGTGTGATGGGATTCATTTGGGTGGGATTTGGGTATATTAGATCACTCCTTTGGCCTCCCATATGCTCCAGGGATATGAATTGCCCACAAGATCCTGGAGAGGTTTTGGTTGCTTTCTTAGAATTTTCTAATTCTCTGAGCATTCCTGAGATGTATGTAATCCTGACCCAAAACTCGCTGGAATTTGCTGGGCTCCACTTCCCAGTCTCTTCCTCCTGGCACGTCTCGCTGATAAACGCAGTTGGCACCACTCTGGTTTTTGGTGGGTGGCAGATTTTTATCAATAAACTCAATATAGCTCAAATCTTTTGCAGCATGATATTTTCTCCAGCCATTAGATCAATTTTGTGACTCATCCCTCCAGGCTCTGCTGTTTTAGTGTCCTCTTTAAACATGGACACCTTAATTGCAGGAGTGGCAGCAGCAGTCCCAGCAGTGCAGTATGTGCAGCTCTCCTGCTCTCCCCCAAGAGCTACATCAGCTTTTTTCATCACAGCATCACATTAGAGCCTTGTGCTGGGCTGCTCACCCGTGGTGACCCCTGACCCTTTCTGGAGGCTCCCTCTTGTCTGGGATCCAGTCCCTGTTCAAAAATACGGCCTGAAATCCCTCTCTGGAGCTGCGTTATCCCATGCTGGGCTGCATTATCATGTACAGTGTTTGAATGGGCTCAGCTTTACCAGGCAGCCCACATTTCCCTCTCTCCTCATCAATATTTACCATTACATCAATCTTCCTGTCATCCACTAATTTTTTGAGTGAGGATTTTGTATTTTCGTCGCAATCATCGATGGAAATATCGACTGGCAGTTCCCCGTGGAGCCTCGCTAACGATTCCCCATTGACACCTCCTGTGTGAGACCTGTCAGGCAGCTCTAAATCTATTTAAAGTGTTTGATTTGGGCTGCACAGCCCCATCTTCTGAAATCAGAACGTCAGGGAGCACTGAGAGCCCTGCCTGCACAGCCGGGGTGTGCACAGGGCCTTTTCCTGCAAGCCAGTGTTCATTACAGAGTGACATCAGGCTCATTTGACAAGATCTCTTCCACCAAGACACACCGACTGGCTTTAATTAGAACTTACATCCTTTAATTATTTCTTAATTTAATTCCAGATGAGCCCTGCCTGCTGGGTCCTGTCTCAGGCTGACCGTTTGGTTGTTAACTGGGTCACCCTTACTGCCAGGTGGGAATGTTGGGGGGAAGGAGCCATTTCCAGCTGGATATGGCAGCCTGCACTTTGTTCAAAACAAGTAGCAGAGCCCAAAAACCTCTCCCCATCTTTTGGGTACGTGTTGGCTGTGCTGGCTGCTTGGTGTTATTTGGCCACATTCAATATACTTGGATGCTAATGATTTAGGAGAGCTTCATCTCTCCTAGGAATTAATTTACTCACATATTTTTCCCAAACACAGAATAAATATGGACTATGTTTTCCTTTTCTGCATCATTTGAGCAGTCCTATAGACTCTGCTTTCAAGTATTCCCAGTGGTCCTTAAAACCAGACCTATTGCTAGCCTTTGTTTGGCTCCCAACAGTAGATTTTCCATGTCCAGCCATGCATTTTCCTCCTCTTTAGTTTCCCTAATAATTTTCCTGTAAATTGTAATACTTTGTTTCTTTACTCTTCTTTTTGTACTGAGGTTGGAACTAGATGGAACCCAAACCCTCCCATGATTCCATGATTTTACTGCTGGCTCTGTGAGTCTCCCAGCATGCTAACACATTATTTCTTATCAACTGGGAACACGCATTTAAGGCTGAGCTCCTGCAGTTGGCTTAGGTATGATGCTCTGTGCCTCATCCCAGTCCTTGGAGAGAAGGTAACTGTGTGTTTATTCAAGCACTGACTCCAAGAAGATCTGTATTTCCAAAGAAAAGGTGTAATGGTGTGTACTGTAAGTGTGCAGTGCCCTTCTCTTCCCTCCTGCCCCCCTCCCACGCAGGCAGTGCCGATCCCGAGCAGCAGCAGCAGTGCCAGGAGTGCTGAGCCCTTCAGTTTCTGCTCCAGAGGGAAAATCTCCCGTTCCTCATTCTCCCTTCTCCACTTTGCTGCCTCACATCATCTCAAGAGCTTTGTCCCTCAGCACAGCACGAGCAGGGCTCTGGTTCAGTTTCTTGGGGCAGCCACAGATTAATCTGTGTTTTTATTCAAATACCACTGTGGTATTTTCTCAGATTGACAGCTGAGCCACAGCACTGGAGAATCACACACGGGTTTGGGTTGGAAGGGACCTTAAGGGCCATCTAGCTGCACCCCTCTGCCATGGGCAGGGGCACCTTCCACTGCCCCAGGTATCTCCAAGCCTTGTTCGTGGAACACTTCCAGGGATGGGGCAACCCCAGGTCCTGTGAGCAATCAGCCAGATCTCCCAGAGCTCCTCTGGCTCTTGCTCTGGGAGGGATAATCAGGCAGGACTGGGCTGTGCTTGGCAGCCTGCAGGGAGACATGGAGATAGTGCTAATTTGCTCAGGGAAAAGTGTGACTAAGGGTGTTAAAGGAGGAAATGCGCTGTCTTTCCTGCATCCTGACAAAGCCGTGTGCATGGAGGGTGATCTGAGGATTTTAGCTTTCCTACAGGTTCCTGGCACTGGCAGACACAAGATTTAGGGTAATGTGGTGACTGTACAGTGGGAAGTGATGAGGGTGAGGGTGGTTATTTGTCTCTTCAGGCTTAGGACACTATGTGAAAGGGCATCAGGACCAGCATCCCATCTAATTTATGGGGAAATGAATTCTTATCTCCTGATGGACTGCACAGGGAGCCTGGGCAGACAGTGCAGAGCTCTGCCATCAGTGCTGCCACCGGTGGCTTCAACACATCCTGAATGTAGGAGGAGCTGAGAATAATTACTGAGGAATCACAGAAGCCCAGAATGGTTTGGGTTGGAAGGGACCTTAAAGCTCATCTCATTCCACCTCCTGCCATGGCCAGGGACACCTTCCACCATCCCAGGCTGCTCCACACTCTGTCCAGCCTGGTCTTGGACACTGCCAGGTATCCAGGGCCAGCCACAGCTTCTCTGTGCACCCTGTGCCAGGGTTTGGAACAATGAATTATGGTATTTACACCTAAATTAAAAACTTGACTGAATCAAGCTGTGGACAGCCTGGGCAGGCTGACTTCAGGCAGACTTTGGAGCATTTTACTGAGGGATTGGGGGAGGTCAGCTCAACCCCCAGCCACAGGAAAACACCACCTTGTCCCAAAGGAAATGGAAATGTGTGTGGTGCTTTGAGGAAATGAGCTGGAGAAGCAGATGAAAGGACCTCTAGGACCTGCAAATTCCCATTTTTAGATTTGAAATAGAAAAGCCTTCCCAATGAATGCTTCAAGAACACCTCTGGAGTTCTCAAGCAGGGTCTGCTGTAGGTTTTCCTTTGCAGTTTGAAGTAGGAAGGAAAAAGCACCCAGGGAGAGAAAGCTCAGCTGCACTCATTGTCCTCTTGGATGTCAGAAGTGCTTTGTTTTCCAGAAGTGCTTATTACTCATGCAGTGTCTCTCCAGGCAGCTGGAACACAGCTCCAGTGTGGGGCTGGTCCTGGCTCTGCCATGGAGCTCTGTCGTGGCTTTTCTGTCCCTCCTCATGGGACATCCCACCAGAGCATGCAGTGGTGCTTGGTGCCTGCCTTTGGCACCACTGCCAGGGATGGTTGGGTCATCTTTTCCCCATGGTGTTCCTCTATTGTCCCTCTGCATCCTAGACCACCGGCTGGCAGATGTGGGGGCTTGGCTTTGCTTGTCCTGAGGTGCTCCCAGCAGTTCCCAAAGAAGGCACAGCACAGGAGCTGCTGTCTCCAGATGTGTCCAGGCAGCCCCTCTGCCTGCACAGCATCTTCACTGCCTGCCTTGGGTCCCAGTTGTGCCAGATCCCTACTGTCCAACTTGTTCACTTGGCTTTGCCATTTCCATCCCAATGGAATGGTTCTCAGGATGAGGAATGATTCTGCATTTGGGCTTTTACTTGGTTTCTCTGTTGTCTCACCCCCTCTTGGCTGGAGTGTGTTACTGAAAACTCTGGTGTGAACCAGAAACCAGACACAGACTCCTAACCAGTTTCAAGCCATCTCAGACTGGTCTCTCACCATCTTGGCTTTGCTGTTGTAAATCAGTGTCTTCATGAGCCATGAAGCTGATCTCTGACGGCTGGGAGGAGGAGCAGGGCTGCTTCTGCAGACACTGGCTCTGCTTCATTGAGTGTCCTGTGTCCCCTTTCTTTGGGATTTTGTTGGCTGGCTGGAGCCCCCAGTTCTGTCCCCAGGAGGGACCACGTGCATCCCAGCAGTGTGAGGGATCCCAGCAGAGGTGGAGCGGGGTCCTGGGGGATCTCCTGCCCACTGGAGGGGGTGTCAGCCACAGCGAATGAGAAACTGTCAATATTTGTACACAAAGGCCACGCTGAAATCTCTGTCCCAGTCCAGACATCAGAGGTGTCAGTTTTGATTTCCCAAACACAGAGAGAGCCCTTTCAGCCCCAGCCTGCCCAGACACTGCAGCTTTAATGTCCAAGCACCCAGCATGTTTCCACTCCCCTCAAATGCATCAATCAGGTCTCGGTGAGGCTCTGAAAGAGCCAGTTTGTTAAACAAACACACTTAGTGTAAAAAGTTTATTCCAGTTAATTGGGACTTCATTGCAATGGAAACAAATTACCCAGCTGTCATTTGCCAAGGCAAACAGCAGCGGGGGAGCAGGGGTCCTGGCCAGGCAGGAGACAAACAGCCATCTCAGGCAACCTTATTTATGGCCTTTTTATGTATTTCTGTATTTATTTGGACATTCCTGAGCTGGAGAGCTGGAATTGCCGTTGCCGAGCTGCGTGCCCCAGCACTTGCACAGTGCAGGTTATCTGCCTCGGGGGCTCCTGGGCAGGGCTGGCACCGGCCCCGGTGGGCTCTGCCATGGGGACCCCGGGCTGGGGTCTGCGTCCCTGGGTGGGTCCCTCCGGGCATGCCCAGGGCTCTGCTTCACCGCCAGAGAGGGGATGCTGGATGGGAATGCCAGGGCGAGGTGCCGGTCCCTGGAGCTGGGGATGTGAGGGCTGTGGGGGTCGCTGCAGGGAGCAGCAGGGCAGGGAGGCGCCCGGGAGGGCAGGGGCCGGGGGTCGCTGGTAGAGCCACACAATATGACTTTTTCACACTGGGAACTTTTCTCCTGTGCTTCCACGGTTCCTTGCCCAGCACTACTACACCCTCGCAGGTCTGCCCTGCGAGAGCATCGACCCCACGGGCGAGTCCCCAGCCCCGGTCCAGTCCTGCTCCCCCCTCCCAGCCCAGGGAAGTACTTTGTGGCAGGAGAGTCGGGAGCACTGCCTGATGAGGCTCCCACTCATTCCCAGCTCATTTGATTTAACAAACACCCTGTCAACACCCTTTTTCCCCTCCCGGAGTTTCTGTGCAGAGGAGGGAGCGCGGAGCTGGGATGGAGGCTCCAGGCAGGCGGGAGCAGGCAGGGAGCGGAGCTCGGGGACCCGGGGCCGTGCAGCTCCCCGGAGCCGGGCGGGACGGCCCGGGCCCCGCAGCCGCCGCGGAAGTGACAGATCAAGCCGTGGGATTAGCAGCGTGTTCCGTGTCAGGAGAGCAGCATCCCCTTTCCTGCAGCTCTCGTCACCCGAGCCGAGCCGGCCTGGGGGAGGCAAGGGCAGGACATCGAATTACCTCCTGCCCGGCTCCTGTCCCTGCTCCTGTCCCTGCTCCTGGGTGGCCTGTCCTTGCCTCACGCCCCTCCAGTCCTGCCCTTCGGGTCCGAGGGGCTGTGGCATGGCGGGGGTGGGGACAGACCGAGGATGTTGTCCCAGAGCATGGATGGGTGCAGCCCCCCGGCACATCTCTGCTTGGCTGTGGACATGTCATCCTGTTGGAAATGGCAGCAAGGGGGCTGGGGATAGCACCAGCATGGGGGGCTCTCCCAATCCCCCTTGAGATACATCCTTCCCTCCTGGTCTTGAGGACATGGAGGACAGGAGTGTCTCTCTGCCCATGTACCGGGACCTTCCAGCAGGCTGAGAATTCTCTTGTGTGCCTGGTGAACAAACCCGGGTTTTCCCACCCTGCTG
The DNA here is from genome assembly GCA_013400215.1 of Cisticola juncidis. Classification (NCBI taxonomy): domain Eukaryota; kingdom Metazoa; phylum Chordata; class Aves; order Passeriformes; family Cisticolidae; genus Cisticola; species Cisticola juncidis. The sequence goes on from VXBR01011957.1 coordinate 329,309, forward strand.
ATTTACGACATCCAGGCTAGATCCTTCTGGTTCTGTGAAGTCCTAAAATTTACATTTGAATTTCACATTGCAATGGAGTTGCCATCCAGGGCCTTTTATCCATTTCCTGAGGGTGTTTCTGTTACTTTACAGTTGTGAGATCCTCGTGGCCTGCGCTCTGAGGTTTATGTCAGTGATGGCACATGTTCAGGGGTGGAAGGCCTGGATTGGGATATATGTCCTTGAAGGGGTCTGGAAGGGGGAAAACAGGAGAGCCAAACACTGATAGAGAGATGAGTCCTAATATCAGACTGATCTTACCAGAGGAATGTGGGAAAGATGGTGACCAGAACTGGAAAGGACACGAGATTTGGCTTCATTTCTGGAGCTTGGCATGGAGTGAAGGAGGGACTGGGGAGTTTGGCTGAAGCACTTTTGTTCCTTGGAGTCAGCTGGCCCATCTTGAGAGACAATCTGAAAACACAAAGTTAAGAAGCAAGAGGGAAACGATGCCACGTTTCCCTGGATGGGAGCTGGCATCTGCTGGAGGCAGAGGCAGTGATGCCCCCTCAGTCCCACATTCCTGTGCCCCCACTCTTTGCAGGATCCTTGGTGGGCTGAGGCAGGGTGCAGGGTGCCAGGCATCTCCCTCCTCCACCTGGCAACCCTCTGTTATCAGGGATTTCAGCTTTCTGTTTCTAGAATGATTTGTTGGTGGTGGTTATTTTTAGCTCCTCCTGTGCCTTGCAGATTCCTCGAGGGATTCTTTCTTTGCCTCTCCCTCCCACAGGTTTGTTTGTAATGGAGCCGAGTTGATTTGAGCCACAAGCAAGAGGTTCCAGCGCCGGCAGGGGCTGTGCTGCCGAGCTCAGGGAGCAGATCTTCCTCTGTGCTTTAACTCAGGGAGCAGATCTCCCTCTGTGCTTTAACTCAGGGTGTGTCCATGGGGTGCTTCCCTGTGCTGGGAAGGAGCATCTCTCCCCCTACAGCCACCAGTGTGGATGCTGTGCAGTCCCCACCCGAAATCACTGCCAGAGCACACTGGGTGGCTCCTTGTGCCCTTGCTCCTCTCAGCACTGCCCTCCCCAAGAGTTCTCTCTTTTCACTACCCATGGGGAGAAATTCAGATCAGCATCACTGTACATGGAAACAAACCCAGGCTCCTCCTACAGCTCCACAGCCAGGCTGGATGGAAATTTTTCAGCATATTTTAAAGCCCAGCACAAAGTAAATCAAAACAAGTTGCGGGTATATTTTGGACTCTGGCAGAACTGTTGTTATTGCCCTGCTTCGCCTGCTGGCTGTCCCAGACAAGGACTCACTTTGAGTGTACCCTTCTGCTGAGCAGGGGGCCAATGTTTTCATTCCTAATGTAGAGCATCTGTCCCACGGGGGTCCAGCCCCATCTCCCACTGTGCCCAGCATAGCCAGGAGCCCAGGGCTCACCTGTCACCACCAGCTCCAGGGCTGCATTAATATTCCCTCGAAAATGTGACTCTCTTTGGACTCAGCTGCTTCTGCTCACCCCAGGTTACTTGGTGGGGCGTGTATGAATGTACAGTTTGTGCTCTGTTTATTCCAGAATTTTTGTTATTTTGTAGAGCAGAGTGAGTTGTGCTCGTTTTTAAACACCTAAAGTATAGGTGATACTCAATATAGGTCTGCTGTTTTTCCTGGGCAGAGGCAGCCTTGGGAAGTCTCACTCAGGTAGGGCTTTGATGGTGGCATCTCCATCATATCCAGGAAGGTTTTTTCTGGAGCACTGATCTCCACAAGCTGCTCTTACCTGGGAGATGAGCACATGCTGAAGTGTTTTGTTGGACTTGCTCCTGTAAAAGCAGTCCCTGCAGTGGCCAAGGAGACAAAGCCTGAAAACCACTCAAGTCTCCAAGCAAACCATTCAAGCAAACCTGAAAGCCACTTGCAAGGCCACAAACATCATGGTGTGGCAGCTCCTCTTCCTCTCTGTGGATTAACCAGCTCCAAGGAGGGGTGAGGAGAAACGACACCAGGGCTTGTTGTCCCCAAGGAATGTGCTGAAAGAAAAGACAGGGATCTGTGCCTGCATGATGATCTTAGTGGCTTGCAAAGCCCTGGTTCAGCTATCACGTGCTTTCTGTCAGGATTGGGTGGTGGCTGGCTGAAATCATACCCAGAATTAGTAGAGGGCCTTGGGATACCTTGTGATGAGCCAAAGGCCAGACTCTGCTTTAATGGAGCAACCTGGTGCTGGAGGTGAAAGTTCTGGAATGTGGACCCAGAATGCACAGTGAACTTTCTTCTTTCTTGACTGTTTTCCTTGGGGTTGAATGGCAGCTTTTCTAAGGCTGAAGTTGTCATTGAGGTTTTCCTGGTCTTTAATTTTATAATGTTCATTAGCACAGTTCCTGTCAAAGAACAGCACGTTCCCTCCCTTTGCTTGCTGTCTCCCTGGCTAATAACCCTTTGCTGCTTTGGGTCTTTTGGAAAAGGATACAGGAGCTTTGGGAACGACTCCTGGTATAATAGACAGCCATCAGCATTGTCAGTCAGATCTGAAAAGAAGCGTTAATTCAAAGGGAAATGACTGCAGAAGGCCCAGGGTACGTGTTGGGGAACATTGAGGCGACCAGTCTCAAACCTTAACAGCAGCTTCCTGCTCCTCCCTTCTCTCCCTGAGGTTCTGCTTTGAAGATGTCCATTCCTGAGGCTCGTGGTGCAATGAAAAGGCTCTGTCAGGGTTAGGCAGGGCAGGAGAAGACCTGCAGTGCAAGGGGCGGGTGTAGGAGGCACATGCTGTGCTTTGGCTGGCCTTGGCTGGGAGGTAGTCCTGGTTTCTGAGCATCTGCTCTGCTCCTGAAGCCCCCACCATCTTCCTCAGTTGGGTTTTATCAGCTCTGAGGCACAAAACAAGGGTTCCAAACTGAGGTTTGAAGTGAGCAGGGACAACCATTTCAAGGCCACGTTGCAGACCTGCTGCCTTGGGAGAGGTGGTGCAGGTGCATTGCACCCCACACACTCAGCCCACAGGCTGTCGGTATTCCCTGGAGTTTGGGAGCCTTGGAACAGGGAGCTGGATGTGTCCACTGGGTGGTTTCAATCTGGATTTAGTTCCAGGGGAGATCAGGGTTGCTATGTGAATTTGGCAGTCAAGGAAAAGGAAGCAAGAGGCACCAGCATGAAGGCCTAAATCTTGGCAGGTCTTCAGCTTATGTGCCCTGGCCTTGACCATTTCAGGATGCCCTTTCCACTGCCTGTGAAGACACAGCTTCCCCAGAAACATTCCAGCCACTCTTCTCCAGAGCAGAGGGCTCAGCTCTGCAAAACCAAGGTGTCTGTAGCACCTCCAGAAGCCCTGGGTTGCAGTGTCCTGTGGACCTGCTGCTGTGTCACACCAGAGTGGTGCTGAGGAGCTGATAGCCCCTGCTCTGTGATGGAGTGGCAGTGAGGTGTGAAGAGGGCTGTGTCCTGGTGACCTGCCTCCTGTGGTGTCCCCACCCCAAGGGCAGTGTTTGGTGAGCACCAACGCGTGATTTTGGCAACAACGTGCTACATGCTGCTGCTCTGGAGGGGGAGATGCCACAGCTGGAAACCATCCATGGGACAGCATCCATGGAACAGCATCCATGGAATAGCATCCCTGCTGCTGTTGCCAGTGTGAATGCTGCACCTCTTCTTTGTTCTTCAGGGCTGCAGGTTTTCCCCAAGGCCAAACTTTCCTGTGGTTTATCTTTGCTCTCCAAGTGTCAGAAACCCCTTCTGAGGCCTTCAGGCTCACAGCAGCCAGCAGAGCACACGATGCTGGGGTTGGCTGGTGCAAAGTCTGATGCTGTGGGTTTGTCCCCACGGTTCTGTGTCGTGGTATGTTGGTGGGCACGTGTTGTCCGTGTCAGAGACCTTGCAGAGCCATGGGCAGTCTCTTGCTCTGGCCTCTGAAGCCCAAGCCCATGATACAAAGCAGTGAGAAGGTCACCTGCTAGGCTCACATTTCCAGTGCTGACTTTACCCAGGTTGTGGACTTTGCTGCAGGATTCCTTGGTTGGAAATGAAAGTATTTCCTGCATCACTCCATGCTCAGTCCAGAATGGTGCACAGCCTCTCTCATCTCTGTTCCCCATTGCCCATGCACCCCAGGACATTTCAGGTGTGGCAGTTCTGCTGATGGGCAGTGCCTCATCTGGAAGGTGTCACATCACATGCTGCTGATTCTCCTGCTGGGAGGTGACTCTTGCATGAAGAGTGTCTTGTGTCAGAATAAAGTGCCTTTCAGCAGCCTGGCTGGCACAGCTGCTCTTCGTGGGCTGAGAGGAAATGGGCCTGGAGGTGATTTAATGCTGCTGATGCAGTGTGAACATCTGGCTTCTGAGGAGTTCAGCTCCCTGTGGATGTTCAAACAGCAAAGGCCAGTCCTCGCAGCCCTTGGGAATAGGGGGATAATAAGAGTTCATGGGGAAACTGAGGCACAAAGGTTTTAGTTCACCTTAGGCAAGATTGTGCTTCAGCCAGGTTCCCAGCCCTGGAACTGACTTTGACCTGTCCCTCTTGGCCTCTGCTGCAGTGCATCCCTCTTCCCAGTCATCAGTGCCTGGATTTTGGGTTGCCCTTCCCTGGGTGCCTCTCACTCTCCTCGCTGTGATGCTGGAGTCCCTGGTCCCGGGCGCCAAGGAGCTGTCCTCTCACTTGGCTGCAGAAATGGGCTCAGCATCCCAGAAATTCCGGCTTTCGTGCAGGAGCCAATAGTCACACAACCTCCATCCAGAAACCATCATTATCGGCTGCTTGCTTTTTCTTGGTTTCTTTGAACTACAGCTCCCAGGATGCCTGAAGATATGCAGACATCCTGAAGACAGTGGTTTCCCATAAACTTTTGGGGTTTCATGCTTTGCAAGCAGGAATGTTTTTATTGCGTCGCAAATCCCTTCAAGTCCCTCAAACCTCCGTGGCGGCGGCGGGGGCCGGAGCCGGCTGCGGGGGGGGGAGGCACGCCAAGGGCTTTTCTCTCCTGCATCTTCCCCCTTCTTGAAGAGGGACTTTGTAACTCCCTGTCGTGCCTTTTCAAAGGAAATTTTGGACTGGGAGGAAGTTTGAAGAAGCCATGGGGATGTGTTTGCCTGTAGGGATGTGTTTCCCATTCTCCTGGTCCCCATTATTTCAAGGGCTGCTAAGCAGTGTCCTGCGTCCCCATGCGTATTGAAGTGCCTTGGGCATGGTGGGGAAGGCATTTCACTGAACTGGGAAGAACTGGGACACAGGAAAGAGAAAAAGATGCAGATTCCTGCACCAGTGCAGTGAGCCCAGGAGACTGGGGTTTAATTCCTGACATGCTTACAAGTCCTGAGGGAAAACCAGAGAGGGAGGTTTTTGTTTAGCATGGGCAGATGTTGGAACTGTGGCCTGGAGGGTCTGCACCTCCGAGCCCCCAGCCAGGTCCACCCAGGGGCCCGGGCACAAGTTCCACAGGTGGCTGCACAGCTCTGCATCCTCCTGCAGCCCATCCTGGAACCAGGAGGTGCTGGCAGCAGCGTGGGCTCTGTGGTGTGGGCCCAGCTGTCCCTAATAATCCCTTACTGTCTGTGGGAGAGGAACCGCAGAGAGCAGAACAGTGCTGTGGTAACACGGTGCCATTTTATGGTCACGTTTTTCTGACCATTGAAGTACTTCAATGAGTTTTTCCTGTTTGGTGCTGGTGAACACCAGTGTTACATCTCATAATCAGACTTGTGGTATTTTACCATTCTCCTTTTTCCCTTTGGTTGCCCATGATCCTCTATAGGTTGGGCTTTAATATGTCTTAATTTCTTTGGTAGGTCATTACCAGTTTGAGGAAATTCATGAGTGAAACACAGAGGTACTGGGTGCCCCTGGGGGTCACCAGAGCCCCCAGCTACCCAGATTTTGCAGAGGCAGCAGAGCCACGGGTCAGGCTGTGTGTGCCATGGCATCAGGGAGTGGCTGAGGTTGGAAGGCACCTCTGGAGATCATCTTGTCCATCCCCTGCTAAAGCATCGCCTACAGCAGGTTGCACAGGATCGTGTCCAGGTGTGTTTTTAACATATCTGGGGAGGGAGACTCCCTGGCCCCTCTGGGCAGCCTGTTCCAGTGCTCTGTCCCCAAAGGGACATGTCGTGGCCCTGCTTTGTACCTGTCCTGAGCGCTGAGGACAGGGGGATTCCGAGGGGTCCATTTCTGGGCAGCTGTCTGGGTTCCTCTGGGGTCTGGGCTCGTTCTCTGCCACCCTTCTCCCATCCTTCACCCTCCCTGCAGGCCTGTGCCAGCACAGCTGGGCACGTGAGCACCGCGGTGTGCCCGGCACAGCTCCATCCCCTGCCCGTCCCGGCGCTGGGGCAGCGGTGAGCTCTGCTGGAGGAGACGGTGCCAGCCAGGAGCTGGGGCCATGGAGGCTCTGGGGCCAGCTCGCCTCAACCACATCCCTGCTCTCTGCTCTTGGAAGGGCCCGGCCGCCCAGCAGCCCAGAATAACAAAGCTTTTCCATTCCTGTGTGCAGCGTGGGACACGGGGCCATGGAAAACAAGAGGCGGCTCCAGCGCCAGGGCTGCACAGACTAAACAATGGCACGTCCCCGGGGCGTCTGTCCCCGCACGGGGAGGGCAGGCTGCGGGCACACACCGGGTGGGTGGCAGGGAACGGCACCCCGGGGATGCCAGCACTGCTGCCCCACCACGCGTGGGCTCAGTGGGCAGGAGTGGAGGGAGGTGAAGGTCCCAGGAGCCCTCAGGAGCCTCCTCACCCATCCCTGCTGATTGCACATGAACAAAGAGATTGGTTGGATTTTGTCCCTTTTTTTTATTTTCCCTGGTATCTTTTTAATTAGGATAAAAGCTGTAATTGGTAGTAGGGGAATTCTGAAAAAAACTGGCTCTTGGCAAGACAGGAGCGAGTCTGCACGTTCCTCTGAGTTGGCACAAGGACAATCCATCATGCTCATACAGCCCACTTGGAACAGCCCAAGCGCTGTGTCCTGCTGCTCAGGAAGGAGTGATAGATATCTTCATTAAAAACAATCACAGAGGGAAATGATAGAATTCTTAAAAACAAGAAAAGTGATGGGGATTTTGCCCAAGGAAAGGAATTTTTGACCATGTTATTTTGTAGGTTTTATTTATTTGTTGTCTGTATATGGATGGATTTTTGGGTTTAAAGTAGACTGCTAATTTTGAGAGTGAAGCACACTGGTATGTGCCAGTCATGAAATGGTCCTTGTCAATGATCTGGTTCATGGGTGGGAGTCAGAAAAAGATCTTTGCTTACACACAATCATAGGATCATGGAACGGTTTGCATTGAAAAGGACCTTAAAGTTCTCCTCATTCCCCCCCCTGCCATGGGCAGGGACACCTCCCACTGTCCCAGGTTGCTCCAAGCCCTGTCTAGCCTGGCCTCGGGCACTGCCAGGGATCCAGGGGCAGCCACAGCTGCTCTGGGCACCCTGTGCCAGGGCCTGCCCACCCTCCCAGGGGACAATTCCTTCCCAATATCCCACCCATCCCTGCCCTCTGGCAGTGGGAGCCATTCCCTGTGTCCTGTCCCTCCATCCCTTGTCCCCAGTCCCTCTCCAGCTCTCCTGGAGCTCCTTTAGGCCCTGGCAGGGGCTCTGAGCTCTCCCTGGATCCTTCTCCTCTCCAGGTGAGCACCCCCAGCTCTCCCAGCCTGGCTCCAGAGGGGCTCCAGCCCTCTGAGAATTTCCATGGCCTCTTCTGGATTCAGTGCAGCAGCTCCACATCACTCTGGGGCTGGGATTCCAGGGCTGGGGCAGCTCTGCAGGTGGGGTCTCACCTGAGGGGCAGAATCCCCCTCCCCTGCTGCCCCTGCTGGGGCTCAGCCCAGCACAGGGGGGCTTCTGGGTGCACACGGCTGGGGCATGTCCAGCTCTCAGCCAAATCTTTCTCCACTTTCAGCTGTTTTACAGCACCAAATGGTGACACCAAATGGATCTTAGTGTGACAATGGCACAGGTGTGCAGATCCCAGCCTAAATGTTGCTTAGAATCTGGAGAGAGAGGAAAGTTTCTGATTGTCTTACATTGTCTTCAGGATCCCACATCTTCCAAGGTCCTGTAGCCCCTTTTCAGACCACATTCATACCCCTGGGCTCTCAGCAACGCATCCTGCTGCCTCCTTGCTGTGTCCAACCTTGGGATGCTTCTGTGGGGATTGGGTTTCCAGCTGGAAGGTGTCTGCTCAGGGCAGAAATGATACTGGTGCAGCTCCAGTCCCCCAGTGGCACAGCATGCTGGGGTGCAGAATGACTCACCAGGCTGTGGCACATGTGCCCAGCATCTCTGTCACAGCACAGATGTTGGTCAGAGAGGGGACGGTTGTTATTGTCAAAATGCAAATGAGTAAAATTATTGTTTTGAGAGAGAATTTTTAGGGGAAGGACATGCAAATTTACCTTCCATTCAGATTGTGCATTAGTATTAAAATGCAATGTTTGAAAGCCAAAACAAAGGAACATTTTAATTTGGGACTCATCAGATGGTTCCTTCTGCTTGGATGAGCATCATATACTTTGCATCAAATGCTCCAAGTTTGACAAACTCTGGTTTTCAAAGAAAACAAAAAGATGTTCTAAAAATGCCAGCCATTTCCAGGGATTCTGGCTGCTGTCAACTGTCCTCAAGTGACTGGCCTGGTGCTGAACACTGGACAGGACGATGGGAAAAGGCTTTGTGGAGTTCAAATAGGATGTGTGGTTGGGTTCCCTCCTGGATGCTGCTTTAATCTGGCTTCTAAATAGCTTAGAAAGGATTGGATGTTAAGGAAAATTTCTTCGCTGGAAGCAATGGAAGGGTGCTCAGGCATTGGAAAAGGCTGCCCCAGGGCAGCGGTGGAGTCACTGGAAGGATTTAAAAATCGTGTAGATGTATCACTTGGGGACATGGTTCAGTGGTTGCCTTGGCAGTGCTGGGGGAATGGTTGGATTTGATGATGTGAGAGGAATTTTCCAACCTTAACAATTCCATAAAAAGCTGGGCCAGGGTTCTGCTGTGAGGCACAGGACCCCACAGGTGTGGTGGGACCCAGAGCTCACCTGGAGGGTGTGGACAGCCCTCCCCATCGGGCAGCGAGGGGGTGCAGCTCAGGAGCTGCCTGCAGATGACTGATGGAGGCTGTGCTGAGGGCATGGATTGTGTTTCTCTCCTTGGCTTTCCCTATAAACACCCTCCAAATAAAACTCGCCTGTGCACAGCACTTGGAAGCAGCTGTGCTGCTTATTTAAACACACTGTGAGGTATCTCTGTCCTGCTCCCCCTGCTTCCCTTCTCCTTCTTCCTTGGAATATTGACCTGCCTCGTGTTGCAGACCAGAAATAGAGACTGGCCACTGACTTGCTAATTGTAATGCAGCCTGATAATGCCAGCTATAATTAGATCAAGGTATCCAAGTGCTTTTGCTGGCAGACGTTTCTGTGACCCTGTTATCATACTTTAAATAGAGGATCCCGTCTGCTCTGCCTGGCTTCTGGCTGCAGAGCCAGGTCCTGCAGAGTCCAGCTTGGTCCTTCCCAGGGAAGCCAGCCAAGCATCAGTCCTGGTGCCTGCATCTGCTCAGCTTGTGAGGAGCCTGGCTTGGCACAGCAGCGCTCACTGACAGGCTTTAAGCACTGATTATGCCCCCAATATCTGGCAAATGTCAGTGACCACTGACACTTTTGTTGTTAGAAAAATCTCTTCCCTAAGTCCCCAGTGACCACAGCTGTGCTGGGCCAATGGAAGGGGCTGCCCTGGCTTTTGGGGGTTGTGCTCTGACCCATCTTGCCTTTACTCCTTCAGGGTAATCAAAGCAAGGGCTCATGTTGAGGTGAACTATGGCAGGGGGAGGAATGGTTCGGGGTCTCAGGATCAACTTGTCTAGAGCTTCAGCCTCGTATCCTAGGGCTGTCAGATACCTCTCCTTGTTCCCTTTTGATGAGCCCTCTACATTCTTCCTTTGCTCTCTCATGCAAGTCCTGTCACTCTTTCTGCATCTGCAGCATCCCCCGGGTCCCTCCTGGGAAGCCTTGGGCTGCTGCCCAGCTGTCCTGCCCTTGAGCTCCCTCCTCACTGGGTCAGAAGAGGCATCCCTAGCTCTGCTGGGTTCCACCAGACAGGGTGGTTTGGGTGTGAAGCTGTGTCCTCAGCAGGTGGGTGAGCCAGGGCCCTCACAGAGCTCATCCCCTCAGCATTGCATGAGCCTTTGGCTCCTTCTCTGCAGCATCACCCAACCTTGGCACATCACGCAGATCCCCAGCCCTCTGGGATAACTCATGGAAAAGTTTGGTTGGGATATGCCTGAATTCATCACTTGCTCTCGGTGTGGCTGCCCACAGCTGCTCTGCTCTGATCTGTCCTGAGCTTGTCAGGGAGGGAGCTGAGACCCCCTTGAGCACCAGTGTGCCCTGAGGTGGGAGAGGTTACCTAATCTCATACCCTGCAGGCAGGCCTGGGGCTCTCACAGCAGCAGAGCTCCCCAGCTAATCACGGCTGAGTCAGCCTGAGAATTGGGACACTCAAATCCCAAAGGAAAACCAGGGACTTGGAGAAACTGGATAAGCCAGTGCCTCATCCTTTGGGTCGGAGCCGAACCTCCTGAGATGTTCTGCTGCCTTGCTAGCCCAGCTGAGCTCCTGTGCTGTTCCATGGGCAAGGCTCCCCACTGCTGTGTTCTGGCAGGACATCATCCTAGATTCCCATTCCATAGAATCCTAGAAATTGTGGAATGGTTGGGGTTGGAAGAGGCCTTCATGATAATCTTATTCCACCCCTCTACCCTGATCAGGGACACCTCCCACTATCCCAGGTTGCTCCAAGCCCAGCCTGCCTGGCCTTGGGCACTTCCAGGGATCCAGGGACATTCACAGATTCTCTGGGCACCCTGTGCCAGGGCCTCATCACACTACAGGCAAAGAATTTCTTCCAAACATCCAATCTAAATCTCCCCTCTTTTACTTTAAAACTGTTTCTCCTTGCCCTATCACAATAAAAGCACCCAAGTAAAAGGGCATGCTGCCTCTTTTTCAGTCCTGGGCAGTACCTAAGGAGTGGGGGGTGAGTGGGGTTTGAGCCTCCAGAGGTGCAGCAGAAGGGCAGCGTCCCATATGGACATGGGAATCCATCAGCAGAAGCCCAGGGTGGGTGATCCTGGCAGGCAGCAGCTGTGTGCAACCAGCATCTGTCTCCAGGATAAGGAAACACAGGGCGGGTCCTCAGGTAGGGTGCTTAGCACTTCCCAGCTCATCTGGAGCTAAGGTTTGGGCTTGGGAAGTCTCTGTGGACACTGTCCTGTGTTGGTTCCCAAAACAGTGATGGGAGAGCTCAGTTGGTGGTTTGTGTGCCCCAGCCGTGGGCAGTGCTCACAGATTTGGGAGACTGAGTAGGAGGAATGTCAACAGAGTGGAATATATGGCTGTCTGCAGCTCACCAGATTGCCTGCGTGGTCACCCATGAGTCCATGAAGGTTGGAGACCAGTGGCCCAAAGCACTTTCCTGAGTGCTGAGGGCAGGGGCAGGACAGCCTGGCAGCATGGGGGCAGTTGGGGCTCCCTCGTCCAAAGCTCACCTGGGGACCCCAGAGGTTTTGGTGGGACTCAGAGTAGTTTTCAGCATCCCTGCCTCTGATTTCTCCCCTTCTCAATGGGAACAGGCAGTGAGGCAGGGCCATGCAGGGCAACAGGCGCCCATGGGGTGCCAGCAGGGTTTGGTGACATGTCATTGCATCAGGAGTGTCAAAGCAAACCCAAAGCAAGTGGAGGTGAGGCATCGCTGCCTTCTGCCTGATGGTCCCTCCACAGCTGAGCCTGGTTCTCCTCACCTGAGCCTGGTTCTCCTCACCTGAGCCTGGTTCTCCTTGGCCAAGCCCCGTGTCCCTGGTCCGAGCCCGGTACCCCCGTGTGAGCCCGCACAGGCTCCCGGTTATGTAAAGCCACGGCAAGCGCAACCAGGAGATTCTTCAGTGTCGGAATCTGAGTCACATGGGGCTGTTTTATTTCCCCCTCTGCTAATCTCGTTTCTATAGAAACAAGATTGGGAGGAAAAAAAAATAAAAGAAAAAAAGAGCCAAGCACAGAGCAAGCGAGAAACCTGAGGTGATGGGTGAGGGAAGCGGAGGTGGCAGCTGAGGAGGTCAGGCGACGCAGATGGGAGCAGAGGACCCCATTCAGGATGGGAGCGTGCGTAGAGGGGACAGGGACTCTCCCGAAGAGACACTCTGGGATGAGCTGCTGCTCTGGCAGTGGGTGAGCCAAGCACCAGGAGCGGAGGGAGCAGAGGCTGTGCAGGTGAGTGTTCATCGCTCGCGTGGCTGCTGGGCAGCTGTCCCTGTCCCTGTCCCTGCAGGGCACAGCTGGGCATGGCTCACTGGGGTCCTGGTCCTGGCTGCTGCCTTGGACACACTCTGGTGACTGGGACTGTGGTCAGTGGGAATTGTGCCACCGGTGAGCGGGGCTGGCCGGAGCGCTGTGCACAGCCAGCCCTTGCCTGAAGCTGACTGCGTGTTCGTGGCCATGAGTCTGTCCTTTCCAAACCCTCTCCCAAAAGACTGCTCCCTGTTCGGGAAGAACCTTTCTGGCTTTGGTTATTTCCCCTCTATTTTATCCTGATTCTACCTGTGCAAATAAGGCACTGACGGCAGCCAAGCCCCGCAGCTGCGGGAGGGCAGGGCTGCTGCTCCCAGCGCTGCCCAGCCCGGGCACAGCCGCCCTCCCAGAGCGGTGGGGGATGCCGGAGGGGCTAAGCCCAGCTCAGAGCTGTTTGTGCAGGGGCTGCTCCCCGAGGAGGGAGGACCAGATGAAACACCGCTTGTTTGCCTGGGCTGCCTGCAGCCCATGGCTCATCCCAGGGCTGTTGCCTGTGCTGATGGAAGAGGCTGGGAGCTGCCTGCCCACATCTGGGTTAGTTCAGAGCCACAGGCACGTGCTGGCTCCCGAGTTTCAGGCTAAGGAGTGTGCAACAAGTGGGAGCTTTTCTTGCCTGGATATGATAACTTGTGGGATGGATGGCTGGTGAGCGTATGGTGGTGAAGGCTTTGGCTGGGTGCGTTGGTGGAGCAGAGATGTTGCTGGTGCTGGTCATCCTGTGCTGATGCCTGGGCTGGTCCTCTTGTGACCTCGGTCGTCCCTCAGCCGTGGCTCGGTGCAGCTGTGCCTGCGTGGCTCCCGGTGTCCCCAGCCATGGCACAGTGCTGCTGTGCCAGCAGGGCTGAGGCACCCGGGCTCCTGCGGGCACACGCTCACCGCGGCGGCCAGAAACTGCCAAAAGGTCTTCAGTGGTCACCACAGGGGAGGGTGGGATGCGGAGCCCAGGGATCAGGATTTTGCTTGTCATCACTTCCCAGCTGTGGTGTGGGGAATGCGGTGGTGATTGCAAACCCCCGGCCGGATTCACGCCTGTGTGTGGCGGGTGAAGCCGGAGGGATGAATGCAGTGCCCGCGTATTTCTGTACGGAGCCTTGGGAAATGTCACTGCTCATCCGCCTGCCTGGCCAGCGAGGGGGTGGAGGGCGGCGCTCCAGCCCCTTGTCCTCATCCCAGGGCAGCTGAGGGATTTGTGTGCTGGAGTGCTGTGTCCGGTGCCGGCTCAGTGAGCTGCCGGAGGCACAGGCAGGATGGGGACAGGCTGCCAGCCCACCGTGTCTGTGCTCTGCCTGCCTTCCCACTGCCTCGGCAGGCTGGGGGCTCTGACAGTTCCCCCTGTGGGGTTGGACTACCAGAAAACCTGTGGGGTGAAGGGGTGGGTGTAGCCTCGTGTCACACAGTGCTTCAGGGCAGCAGGAGCTGTGCCCTGTGCTTAGCTGGGCTCCAAGTGCTGCTCTGGGCACTCCGCTCATCCTGGCTGGACACTCCTGGGCTCTCAGCACACACCAGGCTGGGGACACCACTGTCCCTGTCTCCCTTGAAGCAGCAGCCTCTGCCTGTCCCTGCTCTGTTCAGGGTGCTGGGTGCCACAGCTGATGCCAGGGGGGAGTTTGCCGTGCCAGACTCTGCCCCTTCCTGTGCCTGAAGCAGTGGGCTTAGGGGGGACATGTCCCAAGGAGCCTGTGCATCGCTATGCCACCATAGTGGTCCTGCCCTCTGGGAATGCCAGCTCTGTTCTATCCAGAGCTTTGGAGAGAAGGGCTGACAATGGATATTGCTGCAGGAGCCTTCAGCACTGATAATTATTTCTGGGAAAAGATGCCGTGTTCTGACTTAAATGCTGACATGGGACTCTGAACACGTGTAATCTGGCTGACAGATGGCAAGTCATAGAGGTGTGATTTATGATACAGCACAGTAGCTGAACAACCTTCTCTGGTTGTCAGGAGACAATTCTTCCCGGTGCTGCGGTTGACGTTCCAATTGATGGCTTTTCCCATGTGTCCCCTTGGTGTGTGGGGACTGCCTTGGCAGGTGCCAGCTGTGTCAGCCCTGAGTGCTCCGGTGCTGAGCTGCTGCAGAGATTCTGCCTCTGATGGAGGGCTGGGCAGGTGAGCCCAGGTCCTGCCTGGATGGACCTGGAGCAGCACCTTGGCAGGGCTGGGGGAGCAGTGCTGGCCTTGTCCCCACCCCATGGCTGGGATGAAGCTGGCTCAAGGTGACAGTGGCACCTGGGGCTGCCTGTGCCCCAGACCAGCACTGAGTGAGTGGTCCTGATGGAGGAAGGCACCGAAATCTTGCCCATCAGACAACACACAAGGGGAAGGACGTGACAACCACAGCGAGTCTGTCTTACCTGCGTGCCCACTCTGTGCCTCAGTTTCCTTGCTTCTACTTTAAAATCTCTGACGCTCAACCTTCTTAAGGGACAGGGACATCTACTGTTGTTTGGAAAGCTCTTGGGAACAGTGTGTTCTCTCCCTGTGGGGAGGCTCAGCCCCACTGCCACCTGCAGAGCCCAGACCCGGCACAACACCCAGTGCTGTGGGAGCATCCCAGCCCTGGGCACACCGTGCCTGTGGGAGCATCCTGGCCCTGGAGCACTGTGAGCAGCTCAGCACGGGAGCTGGGAGGAGCTGACCCAGCAGCAGGGCCCTGCTGGGGTGAGGGGCAGCGGGCTGGCTGCGCTCCCCAGCGCATCCACGGCAGAGCAGGTATGATTCATTCACCCTTCTGCAGCACAGTTTATGTAAAGCAGCTCGGTTTAAATCTCCAGATGATCTGTAATGTGCTCCTGACTTCTAATTAGTGATGCTTCTGCTGAAGCTTTGGGGTCTGGCAGAGGTGAGGGAGGCTGGTTCATGGCTGGATGAGTTGCTGACAGCTCTCAGGGGGGAGGTGTAGGGCTGTCAGAGCTGTCACAGCCATTCCGTTACCTGGGCTTTGGCAGCTGGAGGTGGTGCCTGGCAGGTCTTGGGGTTGAAATCAGCACCCCAAGATTCTTGGTCAACTTCTGACTCGTCCATGGGCTGGCTTGTCTGTCCTGCATCAGGCAGATCTGGGCAGCACCTGCCCTGGGCTGGAGAGCATCCATCCCCTCTCTCCCTGTGCCTTCCCCTTGATGCCGTGACTAAGGACTCACAGCAAGGCCAGATTTTCCTGAGCACCCAGGTGGCCTCTCCAGCCCCACCAGCCCATCCTGCCCCCAGGACTAACTCTCCTTCATCCCTAACCCTGACGACATGTGGTACATTGCCTTGGTTTTGCTCACCAGCTCTTCTTGGCAGATGCTGTTGGCATTATGCAGTCTGAAGGATGCAGTGGCTGCTCCTGCCATGCTTGGGCAGGTGGATACATCCAGGTAAAGCTCCTGGGTGTGTAATTGTCCCCGTGGTCATTGCAAGGGCCAAGTACTGGCACCACAGAGGCACTTGTCCCAGGGGCTGCTGCCTTCCTGCATCTGTGCAGGGCATCTAGGGTTTCCCAGCCCCTCATCCCTGCTGGGGACCAGTTTGGGGGGGTGGCTGTAATGCAGGGCAGGATTCTGCAGGCAGTATTCTCCAGGCAGTCCCTAGATCTCAGGAGATAAACATCCCCAGCATCGTTTCAGCTGGGGCTGGAGCCCTCATCCCTGCAGGGTGGCAGAAGCTCCTCCTGACAGGTGGGAAGGGGCAGGAACAGCCAAATGCCACTGAGGAGGTGCTACAGGGAAGCAGCATCACCCATTCCCACTGCCCAGCCCCATTCCTGGGTCAGCCCTGCTCATCCTGGTGTCTGCACCATGCCTGGGGCTGCTGCAGAGTGTTGGCTGTCAGTGCCCACCTCTCAGCCCTCCCTAAATGGGATCGTCTCCATTGCAGCTGAGCTTTGGCAACAGATCAAAGGAGAGTGAGGTGGTGGGGATGGCATTGGGCACCAGGATCCCTCCTCTTCATCACCTCTTCCGCCAGCTGTGAGCAGAGGAAAGCTGGGGCTTGGGTTTCTTGTTGGGTTTCTGTTAGGCAAACCTCATCCTTTACATCAAAGTAGGATTTTTTCTCAAGAATGTAAAGAATTACCCTGGAAGGTCTGAACTGCTTTTTGCCGGGTGAGGACTGGAGAGACAAGAGCTCTCTCCAGAAAGCTGTCTCCACCCCGTCCCCAGCAACAGCAATTCATAAGCTGAAAAATAAATCAATAACCAGTTAATGAATTGAAGATGTCTGTGTTTAAAATGTATCGGGAAAAAACTGTTAGCTGGTCAGGGCTGGCCTAATTACTGTGAGGAAAGACAGGGAGCTCTCAGTTCTGAGAAACAGCTTCTCTTTTTCTCTCTCTTTGGAGATACTTTGCTTCGTTGAGGCAGGGGACAGGAGATTCGAGGAGATTCGAGGAGATTCGAGGAGATTCGAGGAGATTCGAGGAGATTCGAGGAGATTCGAGGAGAGGAGATTCGAGGAGAGGAGATTCGAGGAGAGGAGATTCGAGGAGAGGAGA
>VXBR01011958.1:0-25049 GCA_013400215.1 Cisticola juncidis
GGCAGCGAGGAAAACCCTCATGGCAGCCCCTGTCCCTGTGGCCTGTGGTACACACGGGGGGTCTGACATGGCTGTCCCCCCAGGTCGTTCCGGCCCGACTTCGTGCTGGTGCGGCAGCACTCCTACAGCATGGCGGAGAACGAGGACTTCCGCAACCTCATCATCGGCCTGCAGTACGCCGGCGTGCCCAGCGTCAACTCCCTGCAGGCCATCTACAACTTCTGCGACAAGCCCTGGGTGGTGAGTGCTGGGCCAGGGGACGAGGATGGGCAAGGCTGGGCTGGAAGTTTGGGGGTTACTGAGGGGCGTTGGGTTCACACGTTTCACAGGAAGTCAGAGGCCTGTGCATGGCCAGGGCAGACAGAGAACAAACAAACTCATGGCTTTCCTCCAAGCAGAATTTTCTTAAGAATAAACAACCTGCATGAAAAACCCTGTGTAAAAAACCTGCATAAAAAACCTGTGTAAAAAACTTGCATAAAAACCTGCGTAAAAAACCTACATAAAAAAACTGAATAATAATAAAGTGGGGATTTATTGAAGGCCTTCAGCAGCACACCTTGGGCAGTCAGAGCCTCCCAGGGGCTGCACCCAGCACAGACAATGGTCACAGGTTTTTCAGATAATTATCGGTTTGGGCCATTTGCATATCAGGGGTTGGTTAATCCTCCAATTACAGCTTCAGGTAATGAAGTAATTTACCCCCAGTTTGCTCCTCCCTGTTCATTTTTGTTTGTACATTTTGGGGCCTGAGATGAGCAATGGTCACGGGTTTTTCAGACAATTATCAGTTTGGGTTATTTGCATATCAGGGGTTAATGCTCCAATTACAGCTTCAGGAAATGCAGTAATTTACCCTCAGTTTGCTCCTCCCCATTTATTTTTGTTTCTACTTTTTGGGCCTGAGATGAACAGTGGTCATGAGTTTTTCAGACAATTCTCAGTTTGGGCCATTGGCATATCAGGGGATAATCCCCCAATCAAAGGTAATGAAATAATTTATCCCCAGTTTGCTCCTCCTTGTTCATTTTTGTTCATACTTTTCAGTGCCTGATGCAGTGAGCTGTCCTTGAGTTTCAGGCCCAGAGGAATTGTTTCCTCTGATCAAATCCTGAGGACAATAACTAACACTCTGTCTGGAGTCCAGAGTTATCCACTAGAGCAGTACAGGATCTAAAAAATCTAAAAGCTAAATCCTAAGGCATCACTGCACCTGGAAATTTCCTGGGCCTGGTAATTCATCTTGCAAAGACTTTCTTTAATTGCGTGTTTTGTTCCTCTTCGTAAGCACTGATTATCAATCTTCCCTCGCTGAGCAGTGAAATAGTGGAAGGATTAAAAACCAAACTAAGACATTTAATTTTTTTTTCTTTCAAAGAGCCAGTGTGGAGACAGAGAGGACAAATCTTTGTAGTACAAATAGAGAAGTAAGTGAGGCATCCAACGGAAAGCGAACACGCTTCCTCAAGTGAGGAAAGAGTGTTTATTCACAATTTGCCTGGGAAAAGCAAGCAGAGAATATTTCTCATATTTGTGGTTTTGAACATAATTTGAACAGGCTCTAGCCAGTGTTTTCCTCTTTGCTGTGAAATTTTTGGGGCTATGTTTTAGCAAGGGAATCTGAAGCGCCTCGTTTCCTCATTTGAAAGCCCTTTTCATAATCCTGTGCCTCTGGGGTGGGAGTTGGTCCTTTCAGTTACCCCTGGAGCAGGGAGGTACCCTGGAGAGCCACTGATCTCTGCCAGTTTCAGTGGAGAAGCCAGTGCTGTGTTTCTTGACAAGTTTTGTAGAAATGGAGGTAGAATTTGGTGATCCCAGTGGCCCATAAAGAACTAAACATTAGCAGCAGTGAGTAAAAATGTGGTGCTGTAAAAGGTGCTGATCCACAGTGCAGTCACTGTTCCTATAATTCTATTATCCAACAGCTAACATAGCTTGAAAAAATCCCACTTCTTATAAACAGCCAAAACTTCTTTTTTTTTTTTTTTTCCCCTCTGATATCTGGGTAAGAAAAGAACAGTTGTCAATATTTTTCACACTGCAGGGAAGTTTTACTACAGTACTTTTTATTGCCTTGAAGATGTTAATTTTTTAATACTTACTATGAAAACCCCTCCAAACATTTGTCAGCAGTTTCTAACATATTCCTCTTGCAGCCTATTTTATTACCCTTTTATGCTGCAGTAAACTGCTGCAGGGTGGGGAATAAATAATTGATTGAGCATTTACAACTCCTCAGTACACACTGTACATTACTGAATTCATTATTTTAGTGCATCACATTTTCCAGCTGTGTGGCATTTCCCAGGGCTTTGATTCACTGGGTGCAATAAAGCTGGGTAGGGAGGCAAGGCCAGGAGCATTTGTATGCAATAAAAAGTAAAGGAATAATTCCTTCTTACAGACTGCTGTATCTGTGTCTTTATCACTTTAACACTGCCCTTCAGGTGGGTCCTAGTGAGGAGTGTGGGCTTTTTTTATTTTTAAATTATTTAGAAATAATTTCTGTGCAAACACCAGGGGCTTTGTTGGGTTTTTAACTTGAATATCCTGCCTTGTGCTGTTGGTGGTGCTGGGAGATGCAGAGATCTCTCTGTATATCCCAGAGCAGAATGAAATCCTCATCAGATTTAGGAAAGGAAGGACTCATGGCCTTTGGGGGATTTTTGGGATGTCTTGTGCAGGACCAGGAGTTGGACCCAAAGCCCCTTATGGGTCCCTTCCAACTCCCAAGCAGGGCAGGGATTTCTTCCTGCACAATCCCTGTGTTAACACCATGCCCTGATATTTGTGTGAAAGTTCTCTCTACAAACATTTCAAGTGCAAAACAGGGAACAGAACACTACATAAAGCCATAAGTAGCAATCTTTATTAATTCATGAGAACTAGATTGACTTTCCTGCAGGAAGGATGTGGAGTGAAGAAGGGAATTACAACTTTGACAACAGCAGGGGAAAAAAAAGGGTCTGTGAAATGGAATGGGGCCTTAAAAAGATGGGAAATTACTGAGTTAGCCATGGGCAATGAATCTTCCTTATATCAGAGCAAAATTAGGAGTTGTGTAGATCTGCTAGGAGGGGAAGCTGGGGAAGTGAGACTGGTTAAAAAAAGGGCTCTCAAATAAAATGAGAGTTAGAATTCAGTGTACAAGGTCTTTGGGTTTGAAATGAAAGCTCTTCACTTGTCAGGTGTTTGCTGCTTTTGGAACACACAGCTCCAGATGTTCAACATCTGCTCAGCACCGAGGGCAGATTCACACTCTGTGCCACAACCTCCAGCACCTGCCCCCAGTTTTCCAGGAAAGCTCTTTTTGTTCTCTGTTTTTCTGTGCATTTGCCAGCAGACAGGGGACAAATCCGTGTTTGATCTGAGGTGTGTGACTGAAAGGTGGGGTGTGGTGGGACCACTGCCAGGAACACACTGAGAAAGGTCTCAGAGCTTGTGTTCCCCGGTGTCAGGGCATGCACAGCTCCTCCAGTGCTCAGCAGAAGTTCAGAGCCCCGTGAGAGGCTGGGCTGTGAGCAGCCAGGGGGAAGGAAATGTTGGAATGAGTGTGTGTGGTGAGATGTTTGTGTTTGAAACGTGTTGGGAGTGCGGGGTTGTTGCAGTGCTCGGGTTATTTCACTTCTGTGATAACACTTAGATCATGGAGAATTCATGGCCCTGGCTCCAGGTGGATTTCACTGAAATGCCCCACAAAGCTGGGGGAAAAGCATGGGTTTATAAATAAAAAAGTCCTTTATTGCAGAGCTGTGGAGGAACCTTTTTGAGGTTCATGCCCTCGCTGAAGAATTATTATTTAAAACATTAGGATGTTTCAGTGCAGGGTCATGCTGCAAATTAATTGTATTGGGCATGAAACAAATTCACCAAACAAGACAAGAATTGTACCTGGTTCAATTTACAGCTACACTGAGTTAAGGTGAGGCAAAACCATCCACTGTCCTTGGAGGACTCCCAATTCACCTGACAGTTTTACTCGTGTTTAATGGGGTGCAGATCCTGCTGTAAAGTGTTTATGGGAAGAAAAAGTGAAGAGGGAAAAAAAGAGCATCATTGTTATCCACAGCTAATATTTGATATCATTTAAATTATCTGTTTTCCTTTAGAAAATGTCATTCAGGAAATAAAGGAGGCTTCCCTTAGCTGAGGCTTAGGAGGTTGTATGCAGACTTTCTCATAGGACGTGGTGTCACTGTCCCTGGAGGGATTTTAGATTTAAGTTCCATGTGGATGTGGAACTTAAGGACAAGGGTGAGTGGTGGACTTAGATGTTCATGGTTAGTTCCTGGTCTGGGTGATCCTAGAGGGCTTTTCCAACCTAAATGATTCTGTGGTTCTGTGGAGGTGTGAGAAGTAATTGTGGAGGCCAGAAGGAACAGGAAAATGTTGTGATGGTATCAGTGCTTGCAGCATTGGGTAAAATCTCATTATTTACACTGGGGAAATGATATTTTTAAAACCCCAACAAAACACATTTAGTTAAAAAATATAAAATGTGATTTTTCCAGTGTCTTGTGTTGAATTTATAAAAAGCCATAAATTCTTCCTGCATGCATCCATTTGCATGATTCTTGTAATGATTGATGTGGAACTTGAATGCTGAAGGGTTTCCTTCAGTTGAACCCTGCTGGATTTTAGCTTCAGCTGCAAATATTGGTATTTTTGGAACAGCCCAGTTTATTCCCTGCCCACTCCCCTGTGTCCAGCTGGTGAGTGGAGCCAGGCAGGGAGGTGCAGCTGAGTGACACCAAAGAGGCAAACTCTGATTTAATTCTCAGGGGCTGCAAGGTTTGATGTCCAAGGCTGCAGATAGAATAAAGTGTTGGGTTTTATTTCATTTCAGCCTGACTGAAGTGATAATTACAGGTGTTACAGGGGCTGGGTTGGTGTTCCCAGTTCTCTGTGACAGTGACAAACCCTCCAGGCCTGCAGAGACTCCAGGAATGCTGCACTTGTGTAGAGCAGCTGTACACGGCTGAAGAGGGGGAAAACCCTCCCAAATCAGCTCTGTGAGTGCAGTCCTGGTTCCTCTAGTGCAGAGGGAAACATCCCAGCCCCTGCAGCTGGCTGCACATCTGTGTCGGAGTCCAGGATATCCCTCTGGCAGCCCAGGAGGGTTTGGAGACCTGTACAGGGGGGTCAGCCAGACTCACACAGAGCCCAGGAGGACACTGCCTCTGATCCCTGCCATGGCAGTGAATGCCCACAGTGTGTGAAGAATCACAAGCTGAGAGAATTCAAAATAAGCAGGATTTAGTTTATCATAGAATGTAAATGTAGAATCTGGGATTTTCAGTATCTGGGGCTGAAGAGACAAGCTGGAGGAATTGGGGAGTGGCCCCTGTGCTCCTTGTTCTTGCTCTCGTCCCCCATCTTTGGCTGAGTTGGATTTTAGAGATTGGTTTAGAGTAGAAATGCCATGTTAGCATAGGCAGTGGGCATTGGTAAAATTCTGTCAATAAAAAGTGCATTTTGGANTGAGACAGAACTGAGATAATGAAGAATAAACAACCTTGGAAACTGCACTGGGGATTCAGCCTGTCTGTTCTGCCTTCGGTGTGAAACACTCAGGGCAAAGAGAAGACAAAAAACCTGATTACCTCAGGGATCAGCAACCCTTAGGAGAATCTCAGGGAACAGCAACCCTGAGACATCCGTTCCCCTGGGAGCTTCAAGGACCTGCTGATGCCTTAATCCCACCCTGACCCTGCTGAAGGAGGGACACAACCCCTGGGTGAGCACTGTGACCCTGCCTGGCTGTCACCAGCGTGGTGGAAGGGTCTGTTTAGGAAATGGGGAGTGCAGGGAATCCCAGAGGGATTTGGGAAGCCCAGCTGGGGCAGGACTGTCCTGGGCTGTGAAATGGCTCTGCAGGGTGGGAGCTGGTGCTGAGCAGCCTGACCCCATCCATGTGCACCCCTAGCACTCTGCTCCATCACCCCAGGCATTGGGAACACAGGAACCAGGCAGGACAGGGTTTTTTTGGGTCAGAGCTGGTGGAGAGGGAGGCAGGGATACCTGGGAGTGTGTGAGGAGAGCTGGAAGGTTCTGATGTTCCTCACACAGAGCTCCAGATGGGAACCCTCCTGTGCTGGAACATCTTCATCTGTCACACTCTGCCCCGCTGCAGGAATTTATTGTTATCAGGGCTTTGAAATGTTACAGAAGGGGCACAGAACCCTTGGCTATGCCAGAATTTCTCTCCTTGCTCACCCACAGCCATCCTGAGGGAAGGCTGGGTATGGATTTTTTTGTCAGACCTGGTGGTACTGTAAATCTCCCAGTTGTTGTTTGTTTCTTTTCCTCCAGTTTGGGAGCAGACAGCCAAACACTTTTTTGCAAGTTTGTTGATATTTTCCTTGTTTTGCTTCTCTTGCCAAGCTTACACAACTCTGTGGCTTCATGTATTCTGTTCTGCTTTGCATTTCATTTGCAGACACTTTTTACTTTTCTGTCTTCACCTCTCTGCTCCAGCAGGACATTTAACCTCTCTGCTTTTACCTTGCTTTCTTGAAAGGTCAGTTTTAACTGCCCTTTCTTGCTTTTTGATGGTTTCTAAAGCTCGTCCTCACCTTGTTTTCTCCTCTGTGTTGCTGCTCCAAGTTGGTCTCTTGTGCTTTTTCCACTCCCAGTTACACTCTAAAAATCTTGAGCAACAGATTGGGGCACTGGCAGGACATTTGTCGGGACTCTGCAGGGAGGAGCAGAAAAAAAGAGATGAGCTCTGTTCCTTCCAGCTTCCTGTTGACACAAATTATTGAAGCTATGCTAATGGGAGACACAACCACGCAGAGGAGATTCAATTTCATGTCAAAGCATCTTCTGGAGAGCAAACAACAGACAAAATGAATGTGTGCAAGAAGAGAAGCATTTTGAAAACTTCATTGCTGTAAATCTGGGAGATTTTCAGTGCTGTTCCGTGTTGGGTTTAAAGAAAAAAAATCTAAATGTTTATTTCACTCTAAGAAAATCTTGTGCCCGTTAGCAAAGTCAGATTTGTACGATAGTGCTGAGCAATGGGACAGAATTTGGCAGATTATTGCTCTCTTTTATGTGCCAGAGGGGATCTTCTGAAAGGTCAGGGCTGGAGGATGCTCACCTGCCATCTGGCTGCAGCCCACACTCAGGGATGCTCACATTTAATGCCTGCCATCGTGATAAATGTCAGAAACACTGAGATGTGTTTCAGTCAGTTTTATGTGTTTGATTCGACCAGAACTGGAGCCAGCACTGAATTTCCTTGTTTCTGGCCAGGCTGATCTCTGGCAGGTAAAGGCAGAGGGTGCAGGGTCCTTTTCCTGCCCTGCCACTGCAGGAAGCTGCTGAATTTCCTTTCCCTGAATTCCTTTTCCCTCCAGGATGGAGCAGGAGCTGCCTTCTCCCCCAGGCAGGGCAGAGCTGTCCCTGAGACAGCAGGACAGGGGTGGCAGGGCTCAAACAGCCCCTGTGAGGACGTGTGGCAGTCTCTGCATCAAATTCCTTGTGCCTGACACAAATACTGGCATCAGTGGCCAGTCTGGGGGCCTTTATTCAGAGGAAAATTTGGGTTACAGAAGGTTGGATTTACAGATTTCAAGTGAAGTCAGAGGCCTGTGCATGTCCAGGGCAGGCAGAGAACAGACAGGTGCTTTTCCTCCAAGCAGAACTTCCTTAAGGATAATCTAAGGAAATCTTCCATGCAAATCCACCACTGATTTCTTCCCCTACAAGTTTCACTGAACTCAGTATTTTTAATGGAAACCTCCTATTTGATCTGGACCTCATCTCTAAAAAGTCCCACAAACGAGAAAATCTCTTTGTGTTGCAGTGAGCCCCAAACCCTTCTGAGAAGTGCTGGAGCACAAGGCCAAGTCCCATCAGAATAAACAACAGCACAAATGTTTCCCTGGTCAGAACACTGAGCTCCCTGTTCCCAGAACATGGAATAAAGTGCATTTTCTCACTGCTGGAAGAGCACCCAGGAAGGAGTCCCCAGAGCCTCTCACTTCCACAAACTTTCTTCTTTCTCTAAATTTTCCTTCCAAAACAGAGGGCTCCAGAAGGCCTCACAATCTAGGTATTGCTTTTTGCTAATTCTTTTATACCAGGCATGTCTCGATCTGTGCTTACCCTTTTGTGCTCATGGGCTGTTTTCCTTCATTTTAATCCACATTTTAATCCACATGTCTTCCTTAAATCTCTCTCTCCTCACTGTTTACACATTTTGTCAGTGCCTCTTCCACCAGCCAAGGTGTCTGTCCTTGCCAGATGCCTTCTTGCCCAACCCTGCAAGCCAGGAGATGTTTTTATGTCTCTTACTGTGACCCTTTTCTGCTTCTTTGGGATTTTTTTTTAATCCTGTTTTTCCAGCCGTTGTAGAAAACTTTTTTTTATTTTTTTTCTCTCGTGGATGCACTCTGGTAATTTGTAAGCCAGTTCATGCAGCTCTTCCAAGGGCATGAGGTTTTTATTTAAGGCTTTTTTTTTTTTTCTTTGCATCCTGTAGAAACTCTTAATGGTTTTCATCTCATCAGCTGTAATTCTAATGTGAAAATATTCCAGAAGTTAATTACAGCAGTGATTAGCAGTGGGAAAGCTGTGCCTCTCAGATTGCAGCTCTCATGCTGCAGGGGAGGTGCAGCAGCCCAGAAAATGCCCTTGGAAATTCTGGATATCTGGAGCAGACAGCCCAAAGCCCTCTGGGAGGGGCAGCACACCCCAGAGGGGCTGAGCAGCTCAGGAGATGCTGCAAGAACCCCAGAGGGAGAGGAGGGAGCTGAAAGGAGAGAAGAGGAGGAAATAGCAGAGGATATTTGACAAAGACAGAGGAGATGCTGCTGATCCAGGGCTGGGTTTGAGGGGAAAACACATCAGGGACAGGGGAAAATGACAAAATCAGGGACAGCTCTCATCTCAAAAAGGCAGAGATCACCCTGCTCCTGTGGGCTGCAAAACCTCAGGGAACCTTGGGCAGGCTGAGCTGGAACTGGGCACAAAATGGACCCAAAATGGACCCAAAATGGACCCAAAATGGGCACAAAATGGACCCAAAATGGGCACAAAATGGACCCAAAATGGACCCAAAATGGACCCAAAATGGGCACAAAATGGACCCAAAATGGGCACAAAATGGACCCAAAATGGACCCAAAATGGGCACAAAATGGACACAAAATGGGCACAAAATGGACAAACAGTCATGAGGTCTCACACTTTGATCAGTTCTGGTCCATTTGCACTTTGGGGTTGAATTGTCCCATTCCAGCTCCAGGCTGGGAGGTCCCATCCTTCTTGTTCTCCCTCCAGCCCCCCTTGTTTGTGCTTTTGGGCACAAGATCCAAGATCTCCCATTTCTCTGCTCCTAGATATGCCAGCTCCTCAGGGTGGATGTAAGAGTACCCAGAGAATTTGGTTTTTTATTTGTTTTATTTCCCACCAAGCACAGGTGCCCAGCTGGAGTTCTCAGCTTGTAAGGACAGGTAATGAACCTCCAAAAAGGAAAATCTCTGCCAGGAAAGGTTCAGTAAAACCCCCAGCCCAGGGGTCCTGCCTGAGCAGGGAACAGTGAAGGAGATGCAATTCCTTGAGTTGAAATCGTGCTCAACATCCCAGGAAATTCCCTGCTGGAATGGGCAGTGCTACAAACCCTTCAGCCTGGCAAGAGGGATTAGCAGCCTTCCGGAGTTCAAGGCAGCACCATCTGCAGTAATTAGTTTGAAACATCAGATCTGATTATCTTCCAGGGAGAAGTTGGTGTGGTCGGCTCAGGAACAAATCCCAGCCCCTCAGAGATGGCATCCATGGAATTAAGCACATTTTAACTCCTCCAGAATGATAAGCAAAGTAATTATCTGACTCTTTGTGAAGGCAGCAAAGGGAATTTTGGTGCCTCCTGCTTCGTTGCAGCACGATCTGTGCAGTCACATTTACAGTTCCAGTCTTGGGGTGGTGAAAGCCCAGAAAGGTTTGATACAAAATCAGAGGGAATGAATTTTTTTTTGCCAAATATTTCTCCTCTGTGTCACACCTTGTTGGAGAGGAGAAAAATCCCAGCTGTCACTGTTCTGCTCTGTTATAAAGGAGCAATCCTGGCCTGGGTGTGCAAGGGTTTCATCCTGACTAGAAAAGAGCTGACATTGCAACAGATACCACAAAACCCAACCATTTTCCTTTTAAAATAATCAGCTGTGAACACATGGAGCTGAGGATATCCCTTTTTGACTGAAAATAAGGTGCAAAATTGGAAAATGAGAAGTGAATTCAGCTTGCTAAACTGAGAACTTTTTTCCACTTTCTTGGTTCTTTCTTAAGATGTAAAAGTGACTTCAGCTGAAATACTAAACTTTAGGAAGTGGGGATTTTTAGATTATTATGGGTTTGGATATCTATGCAAAATACTTCAGTGGCTCTGTTAGTATTTCCTATTTCATGAACATCCCATGTCAGTAAACATTTGACATGGGATTAGATAATTCAGTAATTTATCATCTGAAAAGATGATGCTCCTGCACCAGGACTGGAGTTCATTTGCTTTAGCTGCTGAAAAGGAAGATATAAAAATATATATTCCCACTTAAAAAATGATAGGAGGTCGTCAAAACTTAAATTAAATTCTTCTTTATCAATAGCCCAGCAGCAATGAGGGAAAAGAACAAATATGTACAGCAGTTTATGGATGTACAATAAGAATGCTGAAATTTTATGTGAATTGGGGCTGAATTTATCAGGTTGCATTTTGGGGGAGAAATGATTGACAAGAGATCCCCAGATTTGGAGACACAGGGGTGGAGCAGCATCTCAGCAGGGTAAAGGAGAAATCATTATAAACCATTATAAATCATTATAAATCATTATAAATCAATCATTATAAATCATTCCCCAGCTCTGGCAGTCTGAGAGATTTCCCTCCTTTGCCTCAAAAACTGAAACCTACTTTTCCTACCTGCTATTCCCATCTTAATAACTGGATTAAGGATACTTTGAAGTGAGACGTGTCTGTTATCTGCAGTTGATACTATTTTATTTTATGTAAACAAGAATTTGCAAGCAATTAATCTCAATTACAGCTTTCTTACCTCTTGCATGAATGCCACAACCCCTACAAAAATGCCATTTTCTCAGTGTCTTTTGATCCCTTCCAGTGAAAATGGAAAAGAAAGTAAGGAAAGAATCACAGGGAACACAATCATGTGATTTCATTGTGTCTTTGGAGGACTTTACTTAAAGATAGGTAAACAGATTTATTTTAACCCGACAATTGCTTGGCAAAAAGTCGTGTATTTAATGGTATTTTCTTGTGGAGTTTGGCTCTTGGATCAGAACTGAAATATTGAGTAAGTTGTCAGGAATCCTATTCACAAACCACCTTATTTTGGTAGCTGTGATAATATTTCCTTTCCTTGAGGCCTGATTTGCACAGCACACACCCCAACTACAATTTCTTAGGCTTTTTGCTCATCAGGAAGGTATTTTCCACTGGCCTTCCGAATTTAAAGATGTATTTTACCAAACCTAAGTAAACACCACAGAATTAAACAAGTCCTCTCTGCCAGCTGGAAATGCAAGCAAAGCTTTCATGGTTGTTTTTTTTTAAACAGTTTTTGCTCTCCCTGCCCCCTGAGCCTCTCTCAGAGTAGATATTTTATCTGCATTATGGACAGAGTTCTATTGTTCGGTGCTTTTTGTGCTGTTTGCAACCAGCAAATCCCACTATTCAGAGGGCTGTGCTGGGTTGTTTATGTCCCACGTTGGCACGGGGACAATTGAACACATCCCAGGCTCTGGAGCCCTGGAACAGCTCTGGCCCTTGGCTGCCACAGCCCTCCTGCTCCCTGGAAACCTCAGGGGGGCTTGGATTTCAGCTGGTACCAGAGGAGACTTTATCTGCTCAGTGAAGAGAAGGAGCAGCCTCAAATCCATTTCTGTTTAATAAAGAATCCTCCTGTGTTATGTGTGAATGTTCTGTGTGAAGGGTGCAGGTAGGCAGGGTGGGTCACAGAGAATTAAAAGAATATTCTGACAGAATATTCTGTAAAGAACATGAATAGCAATGGGGTGACATGGAGAAGTTTAAATCATCCCCATCTTTGGTTGTTGTGCAAGGATGGCCACATGTTATATCAGAATATTCTATAAAAAATATGAGTACAAATGGGGTAACACAGAGCAGTTTAAGTCAACCCCATCTTTGGTGCAAGGATAGCCATGTGTTATATCAGAATATAGAATATTCTGTAAAGAACATGAAATAAATGGGGTGACATGGAGCAGTTTAAATCATCCCCATCCAGGGATGTCCACGTGTTATATCAGAATATTNGCAGTTTAAATCATCCCCATCCAGGGATGTCCACGTGTTATATCAGAATATTCTATAAAAAATATGAGTACAAATGGGGTAACACAGAGCAGTTTAAGTCAACCCCATCTTTGGTGCAAGGATAGCCATGTGTTATATCATAATATAGAATATTTTATAAAGAACATGAAATAAATGGGGTGACAGAGCAGTTTAAACCATCCCCATGCCAGGGTGGCCATGTGGAATGGCTCATGGCTGCAGCCTGGCAGAGGACACTGCTCCTGTTTTTTCCTCTCCTGACCTGTCAGCATGGCACAGCTTTTATCTCTTTGCCAACACTGCCAAATCGATGCCAGGGAGGTGCCAGCCACTAAATAAATGGTGAATATGCCTGGGCTTTAGGGTTTTAGAAATTGTGAGATTTTAATGATTTCATCATCACAGAATCGCCTTCCAACACACAGACAATGAGATATCTGAAATCCAGAATTCCCATGTATTTCATTTGCTGCTCCTGTGGGGGTTTCACTTTTCAAGGTGTTCTTCTGTTTGTCTGTACATGAACTCACAGCTGGGGTGGAATAAAGAGGTGTGTGAGGAGGAGGAGGAGGAGGAGGAGGAGGAAGAGAGGGGCTGTATGGTCTGCGCCCTGGATCTGCTGGGTTTATCAAACACCCCAAGACAAGAAGGAAAATGTCAGTGTGAGCCCCTTTGGGCACAGTGTGGTTCCTCCCCTGAGCTTTCTGCTTTGTTCTCTCTGTTTTGCAGTTTGCCCAGCTGGTGTCTGTCTACAAAACCTTGGGCCCAGAGAAGTTCCCTCTCATCGAGCAGACGTTCTACCCAAACCACAAGGAGATGGTAGGTGCAAGCAGCAGTGCTCAATCTGCTTTCCATGCCTGTAAAACGGGGGCTGGGACACACAATTCCCTTTTCCCATCCATTGTCCACTCCAAAAGCCATTTTGGCACCTTTCAGGGGGGTGGGACAGGGTGACCACTGAAAATCACTGTGGTGGTTTGCTGGAGGGGGCTCAGATGGGAAATGGGGATTTTTCAGCTGCAGATCTCAGAGAGATTTAATGCATCCAAAAATACTGAACAGTGCAGGAGTCACTTCCATGGTTTGTTTTCCCTCCAGTCCTTTCTGGTGTGCTCAGTGGTTGTTGTCTTTGGAGATGATGCACTGGGCATGGCAGAGCTTTGAACTCAGCCAAAATCAGGGTGGTTGTGACTCGTGATCTTCAGGTGCCTGAGCTAACACTGATTCCCAGTGCTTTATAGACAGAAAAAAACCAAACCAAAACAAAACAAAACAAAAATAAAAACAGATGAGCCTGTCAGAGTCCAGGGAGCACCTGGATGATGGGGTTAGGGGGTGGTTTGGTGTTAGGTACTGAGGAGGACACCATGACCCTTAAGAGGTCATTCAAACTTGAAATTGAAACTATAATTTTATTGAAAAAAGCAGGACTTTTGGGTGCATTGCTAAACTGCAGTCCATAGAGACAAACATTTCATTCTGGGGCAAGAACTAATGTGTCAGGCTTAAAAGTCTACATGGAATATTTTTGTGAGTGTAGCAACCCTGAGAGTGCTTTTCCCTGGCTGCATTCCTCTACATTGCTCATTAAAGTCAGAACCTATAAGTTATTTCTCTCTTGTTTGAACGTTCTGAATGTTGCTCTCCACAGCCAAGTAATTTTTTTTACATATTTCTATGTTAATGAGTGTTATTCTATAGAAAATGAATCCATTTGGGTATTGCATTGCCACTCTGAGCTGCTGCAGTAGCTGCCTGTGATGAAACTCATTTGTTTGGTTTTATTCCTATTGAAAAAAGTATCTGGAACTTTGGGAAATAATCAGGCAGTGTGGTACAAGATAATATTTTGTTTGAATGTGTGGAGTGGGCTGTGAGATGATCTGGAAATCAGATCCTCTGATGCTGCACTGCAATCATGGCATTTTGTTTTGGGGTTTCAACACTTTATCAGCAGCTGGCCTCCTTTGCATGTGTTGATGCAGAATTTGGCAATTACAGTTTAAAATATGGTTTTGGTGTTCCTCTTGCTTTTTATCCTTCCCTTTTTATTCTCCAAATGGGAATCTGGAGCTGTCCCCCCTCCAGTGCAAACCAGCCCAGGGGGGATGTGGGGAGGGGGAAAAATCCCCAAATCTCTGGGAATTGAGGCTCAGCTGAGCGTGCCAGAGGTGCTCCTTTCATCCTCTGCTGATCATTTGTGCCCAGGCTTCAGGCAGGACAAGGTAAATAAACAAATATTCCATTCTTTTTGTGTAAAAAACGGAGCTGCTTTAATGAAACACTTTTTGAAACAGAAACATTCATCCCAGGCTGATTACAAAAAACGCTGTGAGGCTTTTGAACTCATGGCTGGTTGAGTCATATCTACAGCCTTTACCTCAGTAATTAGCTCCCTTTATTTCACTGCTTTCCCACCTCTTCTGTTCTCTGCAAAAACAACATGGCTTTTTTCAAAGTGATTGCTGAACAATTTAATTAAAACTCAGCTGGAACGTGGTGGAAACACCAGCAATATTCCAGGTGTGATTTTTTTTTCCCTGCTCACCTCTCTCCTCTCTTCTTTTCCCTACTCTTATCAAAAGTCATGTGAGCCATTTTCAAATTCAAGGCAAATGTTGTGCCAGGCTGTATTTCTGCTCTACCCTCTCATGTGATACTAACACAGTTTCAAGAAGTAAAAAGAAAATGTTGTAAAAAGAACCTGCTGTTGATAGGGTATCAGTGCCACCACAGTAAAAATCCTGATATTGAAATAACATACTCAGAACATATTCAGAATGCCACCTTGCAGTCAAGCCTTTCGAGAGTCTTCCTCAGGGAAAATAAAATCTCATTCTGAACTGGGCTTTTGTAAAGCTTTTCTTGCCACACTTATTGATATGAGGGGAAAAAAATAATTCTTTGTACCATCCACTGTGGAAAGTTTGGGCAGATTTCTGCTCACCCAGAAATCAAAGTAGACAAACTTTTAATAGTGAAACACCTCATCTGTGATATTTTATAGCAGGACAAACAGAAATGTTTTTAAAACTAATTGTGGCACACAATTAGTGTGGCACACAATTACTATAAATATCAGAGAAAGCATTTCTTTGTGCAAGGTGCATGGAGAAGGCAATCTAGGCTGGGTGAGTGGAGTTTAAGGTGTAATTCTGTAAAGCTGAAATAGGAACAGCTCACCAGAGCTCTGGTGAGTTAAAAAAGCAGAAAACACCAGTTTGCTGCAGAGTGTGATCCAAAAAGCAGAACCCATCCAAATGGATTGGGAGACAAATGCTACAGCACCGGTTTTGAATTGAATATTAATTGAATATTAACCATTACTGAATATTGAATATTAACCAAACCATTGAATATTAACCACTGAATATTATTAACCTTTGTGCTTATGAAGCTCTCTGGGCTTCTCTAGGAATTGGTTTGTTCTGACACGAGGAAATGAGGCCTGGCTTTGAATCTTTGAAAATTTGTGCTACCAGTGCACAGCACTGCCAGTAAATAGCTCTGCCAATACTGTCACTGCAATATCAGTTATTTTTTGGAAGAAATGAAGCTTTTTATTATCCTTGCAGAGCAAGTGATGCAATATTTACTGTGTGTATTTCCACATGAGTTTCTCAAGTTCTGACAGGGCTGGGGTACAAGTACCTGGTCGTGTGTTTAGGCAGGGCTGAGGGCTGCAGCTGCCCTCAGGATGGACTGGTGTTTGTAGTTCTGAGCAGTTTTAGCCTGTCCTCATTTGGGCTTGGAATTTGTTCCAGGGAATGCTGAAATCCATGGATGAATGCTTTAACCCACGGATTAAAAATCTGGCTTTTCCTTCAGCAAGCTGTGGCTAGTCCATAGGAATGCTGGCTTGGGAAGGGGCTTTGGATTATCCAGGCTGTTTCTTGACTTAGTTATCAATGGAGGGTACAACTCTGTGGGTAAAGGGAGCTGTGACATAAGGAACGTACAAAATGGGGAGCACAGATGGTTTTAATCACACAAGTCTTCAACTCATTTCAACAGATCAGGAAATATTTGTGAATCTTTTCTCTCTTTTTTTAATAGCACATTGTTATAATACTTTACATATACACTGTACAATAATTCTGTCGTATCCAAGACTTTCATACAGAAAAAAACAACAAAACAAAACAAAACAACAAAACAGTTCTATAAAACATTCTGTAGTTCACCGGAAAGATTCGGGATAAAACACGGGGTGTTCCATTCCCCTGTGGGAGTGGTTTCTCCCCCCTCAGGGACCCCTAGAGCTTGTGCTGTGTAGTTTGACCCTTCCTTCCCTTTCTGACCCCATTGGCCGTGTGCCAACGTGCCCCACGTTGGGCACCAACTGAAATAAATCCTGCTTTTGTCCCCTTCAGGGGTGTGAGCTAGCTCAGATCTTGGAGGAATATTTCAAGAGACAGGGTAAAGGAGCCAAAAGAGAGGCTCTCACCCTCAGCTGCAGTCAGATGTTTATTCCAGGTGGTCTCCAGGGGGAAAGAGGGCATGCATAGAGGGACAGGGTCGGTTCTCAGCTCTTGTCAGGGTGGGGCAAGTTGGCACAGCCAGTGGGGTCAGAAAGGGAAGGAAGGGTCAAACTGCATGGCACAAGCTCTAGGGGTCCCTGAGAGGGGAGAAACCATTCCCACAGGGGAATGGAACAGCGGGGAGCCCTTGATCTGCAGGTTATCAAACGGGGGGGCAAAACTCTGGCAACTCTTTTGTTCTCACACATTCATATTGGCAAAAAAAGGGGACTCGCTCCGCCTCGGGGGGCACTGCCAGCCCTCTGTGCAGAGCAGAGCAGAGCTCAGGAGCTTTGTCCCTGTCCCTGCCCGGTGCCAGCCCCACGGGGACAGCTGGTGTTTGTTTTGTAAGCGCGACACGCGAGCCGCGAGGCGCAGGGGCGGTGCCAGGAGCCCCCAGGGCCGCGTTTCGGGGAGCAGGGAGCCCCTCAGGGCTCGCTGATGTCGATGAACTCCTTCTCTGGGGGAGGCCCCCCTCGGTACCAGCTGCAGGTGCCGTCGCTGCGCTTGATGCAGGCGTAGTGCCGGGCCTGGTGGCCGTAGAGGCGCCGCTCGATCAGCCAGTCCGTCCACAGGCACTCGTTGGGCGCCGTGATGGAGCAGGGCACCGAGTAGCACGTGGTGATCTGGGGAGAGAGCTCGGGCTGGGATCCCACTCGGACATGGCAATGAATGGTGTGGGTGTTTATCCACGCTCACTCACCTTGCAGCCTCCTCTGAATGGGGCTTGTTCTCAAAAATGGGAATAAACGGTGTTTATTGGCATTTATCCGTGCTGCACTCACCTTGCAACCTCCTCTGAATGGGGTTTGTTCTCAAAAATGGGAATAAACGGTGTTTATTGGCATTTATCCGTGCTGCACTCACCTTGCAACCTCCTCTGAATGGGGTTTGTTCTCAAAAATGGGAATAAACGGTGTTTATTGGCATTTATCCGTGCTGCACTCACCTTGCAACCTCCTCTGAATGGGGTTTGTTCTCAAAAATGGGAATAAACGGTGTTTATTGGCATTTATCCGTGCTGCACTCACCTTGCAACCTCCTCTGAATGGGGTTTGTTCTCAAAAATGGGAATAAACGGTGTTTATTGGCATTTATCCGTGCTGCACTCACCTTGCAACCTCCTCTGAATGGGGTTTGTTCTCAAAAATGGGAATAAACGGTGTTTATTGGCATTTATCCGTGCTGCACTCACCTTGCAACCTCCTCTGAATGGGGTTTGTTCTCAAAAATGGGAATAAACGGTGTTTATTGGCATTTATCCGTGCTGCACTCACCTTGCAACCTCCTCTGAATGGGGTTTGTTCTCAAAAATGGGAATAAACGGTGTTTATTGGCATTTATCCGCGCTGCACTCACCTTGCAACCTCCTCTGAATGGGGTTTGTTCCCAAAAATGGGAATAAACGGTGTTTATTGGCATTTATCCGTGCTCACTCACCTTGCTGCCTCCTCTGAATGGGGTTTGTTCTCAAAAATGGGAATAAATCCCGTTTATTGGCATTTATCCGTGCTGCACTCACCTTGCAGCCTCCTTTGAATGGGGTTTATTCTCAAAAATGGGAATAAACTGTTTGTGGATATTTCTCCGCACTTCACTCACCTTGCAGCATCCTCTGAATGGGGTTTATTCTCAAAAATTGGACTAAATGGTGTTCATTTACATTTATCCATCACAAGGGTACTTATTGACATTTATCTGCTCTGCACTCACCTTGCAGCCTCCATTGGGCTGGGGTTTGTTCTCAAAAATGGAAATAAATCCTGTTTATTGGCATTTATGCGTGCTGCTCTCACCTTGCAGCCTCCTCTGAATGGGGTTTGTTCTCAAAAATGGGAATAAACGGTGTTTATTGGCATTTATTGGCATTTATCTGCTCTGCAGTCACCTTGCAGCCTCCTCTGAACTGAGGTTCATTCTCAAAAATGGGAATAAATGGTGTTTATTGGCATTTA
Organism: Cisticola juncidis; assembly: GCA_013400215.1. Classification (NCBI taxonomy): domain Eukaryota; kingdom Metazoa; phylum Chordata; class Aves; order Passeriformes; family Cisticolidae; genus Cisticola; species Cisticola juncidis. The sequence continues at coordinate 18,797 of VXBR01011958.1, forward strand.
TCTGCTCTGCAGTCACCTTGCAGCCTCCTCTGAACTGAGGTTTGTTCTCAAAAATGGGAATAAACAGCGTTTATTGGCATTTATCTGCTCTCCACTCACCTTGCAGCTTCTTCTGAACCAGAGTTTATTCTCAAAAATGTGAATAAATGCTGTTTATTTACATTTATCCACCACAGTGGTGTTTATTGACATTTATCTGCTCTGCACTCACTTTGCAGCCTCCTTTGGGCTGGGGTTTATTGTCAAATATCTACCACAATGGTGTTTATTGACATTTATCTGCTCTGCACTCACTTTGCAGCCTCCTTTGGGCTGGGGTTTATTCCCAAAAATGTGAATAAATGCTGTTTATTGACATTTATCTGCTCTGCACTCACTTTGCAGCTTCCTTTGAACTGGCGATTTTTCTCAAAAATACAAATAAACTACATTTATTTACATTTATCTGCTCTGCACTCACCTTGTAGCTTCCTTTTGAGTGGGATTTATTCTCAAAAATACAAATAAAGGTGTTTATTGACATTTATGTGCTCTGCACTCACCTTGCAGCCACAGCCCATCTGGTACCTCTGGTTGAGGCTCTTCTTCTGAGACAAGGATAAATCATCCCACGGCTCTATGTAGTTGCACAAGTGGATCAGAACTTTGCCATCACTTAAAATTTGGCCTGCAGCGAGGAACACACAAAAAATCAAAGCAATTAAAAGTGTTTTCTAAATATTAGAAGTGTAAGAATACCTTGAGGTTTTAATTAATCGCACCAGAGTAGTCATAGTTTAAAATTTTTATAATTAATTTGATGAAGACAGAGATAATATTCTCCTCATTGCATGTTGTATGGATATAAAAGATTGAAGAAGGATATTTTTCTAAAGATGCTGATAATCTGGCAGCAAGGGGATGGATGCAAATGCAGTTAAACTGGATTTTAGGAGTGTCTAGAAAAATCTGTAGGTACAGAGCTGCAGACACATGGGCACGCGTTTTCTCATTTGCACCTTTGCATTATTGGGAAAATCAGTCCTGTTGGTTTTAATCAATTAATAATGGAAAATACTGAATCAAAAATCCTTCCATTTACTGATTATATCTTTATTGACCTTTGGAACTGCTCTAAGAGTGCTGGGGGAAGGGAGGAAAAAATGTAAGATCACACTATAACTACAGCCGAACACAATTTTTACATCCCATTGTGCTTGTGTTTAGTACATAAACACATTCCCTTTTAACATATTTTAGCAAATTCACTCTGAGCAGCCACTTCTGAATTTCCAGAACATGAATTTTGCTCCATTTTACCTGTTAGAAGATACTGTTTTTTGTTGTTGGCTTCTAGCTTCACTCCACAGAGTGATGAATCAAAAGGGGTGTAGACATACTGGACATCCTTGAGCTTTTCAAATCCTTTAAACATCTGAAAGTGATCAGAAACAGGGAGTCAGTAGTGGAAAACAAGCACAAAAAAACAGTTGCAATCAAGAGCTGGAAGAGATACAGGGTCAGTCTCTCTCAAGAAGGCTCCAAAATCAGAATTAATGTGAGAAAACACCAAAGACTGGACTTGTTCTCTACACTTAAAGAAAAACATCCAAGGGTTTTTAGGAGGAAATTAAGTAGATCTTAATTTTTTAAATTATAGCTTTTAAAATATGCTTTTCCAGTGTATTTAATGGATTAAAACTTTCTCTTCAATTCCTATTCTAATGGCACCTCACATTCAAAGAACCATGCAGAGACAGCAATTCACCTCGACCAAAATGCAAATATTTCCCAGCGCATTCCTCTGGGAAATCTTCTGGGGATCACTGGAGCTCGTGGGATCTCCTGGGACACTGAGCATTTCCTGAGCATTGTTTTCATATTTGGTCACTCAGGCAAAGTGGTTTTCCACACCCAAAATTGTCACCAGTGGCACCTTCTCAAGTCACCCTTGGAAAATGTGAGCCTATTGGAATTCCTGGCTCTTTCCTGCTCCAAGGTCGAGGCAAATAAAATTCACTCTGAAATTTGTTATCCACATCTACTACAAACTCACAAGATGTGAGCTCTCTCCAACAAGTGAGGAAAGTTTTGGGTGATCACATTTGGGTTAGAAATATAAATAATAGAGATGTTTATTGGATAATTGGGACTTCAATAGCCTTGAGCAGACACCATTTTATCTCACTTTCCTGACCTGTTAGAGAGAGCTCCCATCTCGTGAGTTTGTAATAGATACGGATAATTCATAATAATAAATAATTATAATTTCAGAGTGAGACTTCACAAACAACATCTCCTGAGTTTTATTCACCCTGACCTTGGAGCAGAAAAGAGCCAGGAATTCCAACCCCAGCCCTCAGGATTTTCACCCTGCAAGCCCCAAAATGGAGAGATTTGGGATCAAAGCACTTTCCAGGCTGGGCCCCCTCTTAACCATCACTTTCAACCCCACAAAGAAAAGAAAAACGAGTCATTAAAAGATGAAAATGAGTAATTAAAAGCTGAAAACAAGGCTGGCACAGCGAGCAGGGAGCAGAAGGTGCTGCTGTCATCACCCTGTGTGCCACCACCAGCCCGGTGACATCATTGCCACGTGTTGACAGCTGGGGACAATGGCAGGGGCTCACAGCCCTCCCAGCCACAGCTGCTGTCACTGGAAAATGTGTTTGTGTTCCTCCAGCCCTCCCAGGAGATTTAAATAGCACAGGCCACTGAAAATAGTCTGTAATATGTTGGTTTTTCTGAAGCCTTATTTACGGAGGGGAGGGGAAAAAAGCCAACGCTGCTGTCACCGCGCGGTAAGTCCAAAAATATTAGCTGGGATTTGGAATAATGAGGAGGGGAAAACAAACAGCCCAGCCAGAGCAAAGCACAAACCAAACTGGCACCGTGTCCAGAGCAGCATGGGAATCACAGAAAATCTCCCAGGGATGAGGAAATCGTGTCTGGGACGGGGCCACCACGTGGGCTCTGCCAGTGTCCCTTGCCCCAAGCTCCCTCCACGCTCAGGAACACTCAGGGTGTTGGAGGGAACAGCTTTTCATGGATATCTCAGCCCTTGCTCTCAATCTGAGAGGCTTGATTTAGCTATAGAACCCCTAAATATTCACAGCAATGCATAATGGAGATTTAGTTAATATTTAAATGAATTTAATGTTTGTTTTGTTGCAGGTTTTTGTGGGTTTTTTTGTGTTTTTGGGGGTTTTTTTTGTTTGGTTTTTTTGGGGGTTTTGTTTGCTTGTTCGTTTGTTTGTTTGTTTTCTTGGTTGGGTTTTTTTTGAAATTACTATCTGACTTATCTCTGGTTTTGACCTATATGATTGTTACAGTCATTTCTAAAGATTATCATCTTGTGTTTAACTCAGTAAATCGTGTTTAATCTTCTCAATCACATTCTCCCTTCTCCTAAAAGCATGGATATTTCTCTGCAGAGGGGTCAGGTGGTTGGATTTGGTTCTGCACTGATGCAAGGTCCTGGTGGGACTTTCTGAACTGGGAAAACAGGGAGAGGATTTGGGGACAGGGAGAACCTGCTGCTGAGTCTGTGGGGACACTGTCCCTGTCCCCCGAGGTGTGGCACCAGCACCTGCACATGGCTTTGCTTTCAGATTTTAGAATGAGGGTGATGACCAAGTCAGCTACCAAAATACCATGAAGAAATATTGAATTGCATATAAATCACATATTATCTCCTCTCTTCAATACAATGCTGTAAATATTGCAAGAAAAGAACAGTAATTGAAAGTGTTTATGGCTTCCTGATGTGCCAACCCATCCCTGTAAAATGAATAGCCCCTTGTTATTTTTTTATTTCTGAAAATGAATACAAAAGTATCTAATATTTCTGTCTAGAATAGCAACATCTTAATGCTAAGCTTAATGCACTGGATTTAAAATGAGAGAAAGAGAATTTAAGCCATCACATTAATGGAGCAGCTCAAGAGCCCTGAGAGCAGCAGGGCAGAGGAACAGCAGAGCTGTGCTGAATTTCACAGTCCAACAAAACCCCCAAGGGTGCTGTGTTCCCTTCCCAGGAGGGGAGAATTCCTGAGCAAAGTGTGAATATCTGAGTGCTCTGAAAGCCCTGCCCAGAACTCTCACTGAGGGGAGCATTTATGTGAATTTTTGGTGATAGTTTTTGATGCATTTTACAGCTGGGAAGGGTGGTTGGAGAGCCTGTTCTTCCTTGCTGCATTATAAATTAAACATTATAAATNTGACCTGTCCCCCACCCTGTGAGTGCTCCTGCATGGATTCCCCAGAGCCCAGTGCTGGGCATGCAAAGGACCCTGCAGCTCGTGGGGCTGCAGGGCAGCAGGAGAAAATATCATCAGCACTTGAGAGCAGGTTGGGATGGTGAGCAGAGATTTCCTCACCTCTCACACGTGCTGTGCATTTAAATTTAAATTCTGTCTTTAAAATTTTGTCCCCTGAGGTGAGGTATGGTGTGACCAAGCCATGGCTCTGTCCTCAGCTGCTCAGCAAACTGAGTGACTGTTCAATATGTTTAATTTTCACCTCAGTTACACTCCTTGGGTGTCACAGGGTGGCCCCTCCCTGTCACTCCCAGAGGTTTCTCAGGCACAGTTGCCCTGCTGGGTTTGTTTTGGTGCACAGGTGACCCCACAGAGGTCACACAGCTCCTTATTTCCAACCCAAATCCTTCCCTTCCCCAAATGCCTCATCCCTGGGGCAGGGAGCTGGGTCCTGGGGCAGGGGAGGGGTTGGTCCTGAGCTCTCCCTGGTCAGAATGAAGCATTTGAGGGATTTGAGGATTTGGGGGTCATCCCAACCCTCCTGTTGTCAGTCTGAGCCTGTGTGTGATGATTTAGAGCATCTTGTATTACAAACACACCTCTGCTTTGTCCAGCCCTGCCTGACTCACCCCTGAACCTGAGTGGAGTTAAATAAATTAAATTATTAAATTAATAAACACCTCCTGCTGCTCCCTGAGTTTTGAACAGGCCTCCACTGGTGGAAATCAGGGAGAAACCCCAAAGCAGCTTCAATACACAGATACATTTCAGAGATTTCAGCATTTTCAGTATGGGATTATAGGCTGAAAACAATCACTCAGGTTAGGCTTCTCATTCCCTTGGTTGTGTTATGATTTCCATTTCTATCAAGTTCCTCAAGTGCTGCAGAGCATTAAAGTGCCAGTGGGAGGAAAGGGAATCCTCTGGCATTGATGTATTCATTTCTGTAAAGAAACATTTGAATATATATCCTTAATATTTAAGAAGATGGGAAGTGGCAGATGGTGATGAGCTTTGGGGTTTGTTTTAGCCAGGTAGAGACTGGCTTGTTGAAATTGCTATAAAACTTTAACAGAAATGTGATACCCATCCTTGAATAATTTGAGATATTTTTGTTTACCAAAGATTCTCCCTACTCAAACTCCTGAGAGGGGATTGGATCAGTGGATACAACTTGAAGGACTGGATTCTTTTTTTGAAAGCATGTAGCCATGCATAATGATATTTTTAAGTGTTCCCAGTAAATGTAAAAGTGCAAAAATTAAACGTTTAAATATTAAAAATGTTTAAATATTAAAAATGTTTAAATATTAAAAATAAAATAATAGTCAGGGAAAAATGAGAGGTGAAACTACCTTGAAAACCAACCAACCAACCCCCTCACCTGTGCACACTCACACATTTTAATTTAGAGACATTACCCACTTCTTGTATGTTCCAAAAAAGGTAAATCCTGCTCATTTTAACATCAGTGAGAGTTTGGCAGTGACTTCAATGGGCTCAAGACCTGTCTTTTTTAATTGTATTAATGAATATATCTCCTTATTGGAGCTGAACAACGAGGAGAAAGCCCTGTGAGACTCTCAATCTGTGCTTTGGGTGTTTGCTTCCCCAGCAACGTTCACACAAATCAATGGAATTTTGTTTATGTGACTTGGGCCCTGCAAAAATCCCAGTTCCCAATGCACAAGGGGTTTGCCCTCTCAGCTGGAAGTGCTCCCCTCTTTTTGGGAAGTTTGGCTCCTGCAGAGCTGCCCCAGCACCAGAGCAGGGGTGAGCAGGAATCCTCCAAAACCAGAGGTGCTGGCACCACCCACAGAATGGTGGTTTTCTGTGCCTTTGAAATTCTGGATAACAAAATTCCTCATCAAAATATCATTATTTAGCAAAAAACCTCCTGAATGTCAGGACAGCTTCCTTTTCTTTCCTTTCCTTTCCTTTCCTTTCCTTTCCTTTCCTTTCCTTTCCTTTCCTTTCCTTTCCTTTCCTTTCCTTTCCTTTCCTTTCCTTTCCTT
>VXBR01011958.1:25283-38651 GCA_013400215.1 Cisticola juncidis
TCCTTTCCCCTTTTTCCTTTCCCCTTTTTCCTTTCCCCTTTTTCCTTTCCTTTCTTTTTTCCTTTCCAGTTTTTAAATCCCTCCTGTGATTTATTCTGTGTAGCTCATCTGGGTCTAACTGTGGGGGCAGCTGGAGCCTTTTCCAACTTTTCCAGAATTTTGGGCTGAACTATTTGGGGCTGAAATATGCAGAGATTATCAGCATTGAACTTCAAAAAAGCTGAGTGGTTCCATGTACCTTTATTTGTTTGATTTCATACCGGATCATTTTGTGGGTATCGAGGGGATCATCGCTGGCAGGAACCACCTTTTCACTGGAAATTTTTGCTCGGATCACTGGAAGAGAGAGAGAGAGAGAGAGAGATTGAAATGCAAATGAGCAGATGCCTAATTTTATGAGCAAAAATGAACATTATATTGATAGATTTCAGCATTGTTTTGACACTTCAGCTACAGGTAGTAGATTTTAAAGATTTTACCATAAGAACAGAGGCTGAGCTCCTGAAAACCAAAGTCAGTGGGCTCTCTGTGATGTAAATCTGAATTCCCAAGAGTCTGCAGACCTGATTGATGTTACCACTCAGTTTTGACAAAAATGTTCATCAAAATCTCTGCAAGACTTGAATCCCCTAAAATCTGACAGAACACCCATCATTATAATTAGTGAGCAGAGGAAAGGGACACTTCTGCTGATGACAGAATTGTTGATCAAATAAATAGACTGGAAGTAAGCTCCTGAAAGCCTGTGCCAGGCAAGATGAAAGTATTGATTTCATGCATGAAATCAGAAGAATAATCTTATATTCACTTTCCTGAGACTTAACAGAGCAGGCCATTAGATGTGTTAACCCGTAGAAATCGATTACTTCCTGTTTGGATGTACTTGATTTACTTCCTGTTCTTTAATCAAGGAGAGAAGGAGAATTTATGAAAGAAGAAATGGATTCTTTTCCCCTCTCTTTCTTTGAGGCATCTCCCTTGTGTGTGATCTTTAAAATACACCAGGACTCTGTGGCACTGTGGTTCTAAGAACATGGTGCTTGGCCAAAATTCCAATTTTATCCCCCAAAATTACTGAGAGCCCCATTTCTGCTCCATTTTGGATGGGCACTGCTGGGTTAGAGCAGTCTATGCTGGTGGAGAGAACCTGGCAAAGTCAGGGGTTTTTTGCCCCCCAAAAAACCTTTTTTTTTTTCACCAGATAGACCTAATTTTTGTCATATTTATCATAGCTAAAGAAAAGGGATAGGAAACCCAAGCTGAAATGCAATCTGGTAGAGGTCAGGCCCACCTAACCCTGGGCAATTCCCATTTCCTCACTAATTACCGAGCAAACTGGGTGGAATAATCAATGTGCTGCAGATGCCTGCAGCTTCCAAGATTTACAAGGATGCTCCCTCCTCCTGAGCCTCTAAACCCTTCTTGAGGAGCATTTTGGACTTCTTGGGAGGAAATAGTTGTTTCAGTAACGAGCAGCAAATTCCTCGTTTCAGCTCTTTAATCACCTGCAGCAATGCCACAAATGAATTGTGTCTGCAGGACAAATCAGGGTGCTGGTGTTTTGTTTTGAGATGCTCTCCTTTGCAGCATTACTCACTAAAATAAAATAAATCTTAAAAAACTTAAAAAAAAAAAAAAAGATTTCTCATTAAAGATTCTGTTCAATTTTGAAGGAAAGGGCTGAGAAAACAACATAATTTTCCCAGTATCATAACATGGAAATCTTTTCCTGCCTACTCAGTGTGGGAAAATTAAAACAGAATAATAATAATGATTAAATAATACATTCTGTACTACTTTCCCCACGTGTTTAATGTTGAAACATTGTGCATTTCCACACTTTTATGAAATTCTACTTGTTGGCACATGAGGGGAAGGTTGTGGATAATCCCTGATAGCCCCAGGGATCTGTGCAAGGCTGAAGTAACATCCTGGGTTTGCCATGAAGAGATCTTGCAGTGCAGATGAAAATGAGAATATTTTGGTGATGTGTGCGTTTCATTCATTTGTTTGTTTAAGAGAAAGCTTCCAGATGGCACAGGAGGACAAACTGAGGTTGGTTTTGGTTTTTTTTTTAACAGCATGAAAGTTTAATTGTCTAAACTTTTAGCTCTTTGGGTTTTACCCTGCGAGCTCCTGAGACCAGATCCAAACTCACTGCGATCTTTTGGCGCCTTTTCATTCTTCCCGGGTTTCTTGTTATTTTTATTTTCTGTGCATTAATATTTTTTTGCCATCAGTGTCATCTCGCTGTCTCCTCCAACCCCTGATTCCTGTGGCTGCTCCTGGTTCTGACCACAAGCACTTCCTGGAGCATTCCTGGGCATCTCCCTCTCCTCCCGGGGGCTCAGGATTGCTCCGACTCTGCACTTCTGCTCAGGACATGGGTTCAGCTATCCCAGGCTGGCTCTGCCTCTCTGTGGCACTGAGAACAGCCCCTGCTTGCTCAGGAATAATGTCATTTAGCTCTTATTGCTTCCTTATGAGGAATTTGCATCTGTGGAATACATAGGCACGGATTTCGTGTGTCAGCGCCAGTAATTCCGAATGCCTCGGATTCGTTCTGCACTAAAAATACTCCATTACTTCAGTAGCTTTTATTACTTCATGTAGCTTTTCTGTGGACTCAACTTGGATAAAATGACATTTTTTATCCTCACTTTGCAGCTGGAGGTTGTCTCAGGTGACTGAACTGAAGGGAAATGAGTTTGAGGTATAGGAGGACAATGCTCAGCCCTTGGGCACTTGGGATTAGAAATGTCTTAAGAATATATTTGCTCCTTCTTTCCTGAATAATAATGAACCTCTCCCAACCATTTGTACATCAGTAGAAGGTCATTTTAACTGGGTAAAATACAGAACATATTTAGTTTATCATTTGATGTATTTGTGTTTATGCAGTCAGGAGAAAACTGTCAGGGTTTGTACAATACAGAGGGGTTTATCTGCAGTAAGGGTAGAAAGTCAGGCATTAATCTTTCTTCTAATTAATGATTTCCACTAATTAATACCTGTAAATAAACTGTGCCATCACCTTGTGTGTTAGATTTTGGTGGCCATGAAGGACTACTTTTATTCCGGGTACATTTCCTTACTCTGAGGAAATTCCCTGCCATGACATTGATTTTTCTGCACCACAGTGACAAAACCAAGGAAATGTGAAAGGAGAAAAGACCCAAAGAACTGAGCAGTCACTGCAGGGCCCATTCCAGGCACAGATACGGAATCTGGATCAACCAAATCCTTGCACTTTGTCCACTGAAACTCATAAATTCCCTAACAGTAGTGTCCTTTTTAGACTCTGAGTTATTTCTAAGGCAATAACTGAGGGAAAACTGTTGAGTGAAGAATGACTCTCATTGTCTTAAGCTGGTATTATTAAATAATACATTCTGTATTACTGTATTGAATATTTTATATAATATTACTGGATTTAAGTGGTGAGATTATCCTCAAGCTGCTTTTCACAGTCCAAGTGTTTGAAGACAGGCAACTCCCCTCAGCTGAAATAATCAATTTTACTACTCCTTAAAAAAGGAAAACAAGTTGGATTTTACTCCTCAGATAAACTTTATAATCCTAAGAATCAGGAGATAAAGGAGAAGGTAAAAAACTGATGAACAAATGAGGTCTTTTCCTCCAACATCTGATAAGTACCAGCAACTTCTCAGTGAAAAATAATTATCTAGGAAGAAATTTAAGATACTGCTGGACATAAGAACAAGAAATTATATATTATATATAAATCCTTATGTGCATTCTTCTTTTAAAAATACAAATAGATAAAAATAAAAATATATATAGATAAATAGACAAATAAATGTAGGCATATTGAGGAAGAATCTGTGTTTCAGTTGTGCCTCCAGTTCCCTTCAGGTTTTTTACAGGCTACACCATAGCTCTGTGAATAGAAATGTGATCTCCATCTCCTCTAAGCAGTCTTGCTCTCCAGAAATCAGGGAGGTTTAGTTCCTGTCTCACAGGTTCATAATCACAATCAGCTTTGCTACAAAAACCTTCAAGTGAGATTTCAATAACTGTGTTAACAGGAAAAGATGTAAGCTACCAAAAAGTCATCAAGCTCTTTTTTTTCTCTTACATTTTAAAGCCTCAATTTAGCCTTTTCATTTAATTACCTAAAATACAAAGAGCAATTTGTGAGCACTTCCCACCTCTCCCTTTAAAGTCTGACACTTCAGCCAAGCTGTTCTTGGATGGTTTTGCTCTTGGAAGGAGAAGGAATGAAAGGCACAAGGAGAGGGACCTAAATGGAAGAGTGGGGCTGTTACATGGTTGGACTGAGGATGGCATCCCAAACAGGGATAAAAAGCATCCCAAAAGTGTTTTTCTGAAATACAACATTATTTTTTTCTGAAATACCACATTATTTTGCATTATGTGCATTATTTTGAAGGCCCTTATATTCAAATTACCCTCTCTCTATAAAAATCTGTCCTCTCACCCAGAGGAAAGCACTTTCAAACACAACATGCAGCTGGTCCTGCTCACTCTTCTGCTGTGAGATTACTCAAACTTCTCTCATCTATTATCTAGCAGAACTTTTTCCCTCTTTGAGGTGCAGGAGCTTAAAACTCCCCCCATAAATGTCTCAAATTCCTAAAGTTCCCACCCAGAATTTTGGTAAAAGGAAAATCCCACAGTGACAGCTGCTGGAGCCCCAGCCACAGACAATTTGAGTTTATGCAAACTCCATTCAAAAACTCTTCTTGTCCAAAAGAGTTTTGGGGGGTGGGGAAGAAGAGGGCTTTTATTTCCTCAAAAGTGTACATGTAGACTCTTTTTTGTTTTTTCCTAAAGAAGCTATTGAAAGGAAAATGAGGATTTTGCCTCATTCCAACCCTGTTTTACATATCCAAAGGAATCCCAGAAATTCTTGGTCCATTTTCCCTTCCCTGCTCTGCAGCAGTTCTGATCCCAGGCTACTCAAACGTGGCTGGAACATGAGATTGGCTCAGAGGTGTCTGGGGTTTATGCACTGCAAGAATTCATCAAAAGAAGGTGCAGAGGAGTCCACAAGAGGGGTTTGGAGCTCTAAAGGTCAAGCTTTCAGGTCCAGTGATTTAGAAGAAAAAAAATTATTATTATTCTATTAATAAAATAGAATTTAGAAGAATAGAATAGATTAGATAAATATTAGAATAAAGCAGGGAAGAGCTGAAGTGGCTCTGGGCTCTGCAGGAGAGGTGGCAGTGGCTGTCCCTGTCCCTGGGGTGACAGCCTGAGGTCACTTCCAGGTGTGTTGGTTTTCCTTTATTCTGATTTCTTAGCTGGCTGCAGCAAAACAGAAATCCATTCCCAGTTCACCTGTGGCAATTCTTGCAATTTTACACCTCCTGATAAAGATGTGTCCATTTTTGAGAACATCTGAGTAACTGTATCACTCTCCACATTTCCTATTTTATATATCCTAATTTATTTTGCAGTCACACAATGCAAGCTTCCAGAACTGCTGCATTAATTAATCAGTGGTGTAATACTGATGATTTTCATTTGAATATTGGGATAAACCACTTAGAATACCCCAGTGCAGTGCTGGTGGTGCCACAGGTCTTGTTCCAGCCAGAACAAAACTTAGCCAAGAGTTCAAGAGTTTTCCATTGACAAATTTTCTCAAGCAAAGAGGCTGAGAGGTGATTTCCTTCATGGGGCTGCTGTGGGATTAGGAAAGAAGGGTTTTATTAACACCCTGTCACCACAAGTGCTAAAATTTGTATTTTATAAGAGAGGACTGGGGACAAGTGTGATAATGAGATGTTCAGTGGTGCCCGTGTTCAGTTTGGGGAGTCCAGAGGGCTCAGTGTGAGAGCAGGGATGAGGCTGAAATCCCAGAAAGGAGCTGGAATCCCAGAAAGGGGCTGGAATCCCAGAAAACATCTGGAATCCCAGAGAGGGGCTGGAATCCCAGAAAGGGGCTGGAATCCCAGAAAAGGGCTGAAATCCCAGAAAGGAGCTGGAATCCCAGAAAGGGGCTGGAATCCCAGAAAAGGGCTGGAATCCCAGAAAAGGGCTGGAATCCCAGAAAGGGGCTGGAATCCCAGAAAGGGACTGGAATCCCAGAAAGGGGCTGGAATCCCAGGAAGGGACTGGAATCCCAGAAAGGGGCTGGAATCCCAGAAAAGGGCTGGAATCCCAGAGAGGGACTGGAATCCCAGAAAGGGACTGGAATCCCAGAAAGGGGCTGGAATCCCAGAAAAGGGCTGGAATCCTAGGAAGGGGCTGGAATCCCAGAGAGGGACTGGAATCCCAGAAAGGGGCTGGAATTCCTGGGCAGAGCTGCTCCAGGGCAGTGTCTATGAGCAGCCTGGCCAGGGAACACCACTGAGCTCAGATCTGCCTCCACCTGCAGTCAGGCATCTGGAACTGGCCAAGAATTTAAAATTGAGCAACCAGAAACCAAAATAAATAATGAGTTTGTGAGCAGAACCCCATCTACTGCAGTCACCTCAAGTCAAACTGTGGTAAAATAGTGCAAGGAGTCCAGGAAATCTCTGGATTTTCTTGAGCACATTATTTCATTGACTTTCTTTGTGTCTGGAGGGCACAGGAGATGAAATTAGGTCCACTCTTGGTGTCTTGGAGGAGAATAATGGCACAAAATTCCATCAGAGCTGCCAAGGAATGCAAAAACAGTGTGGAGCACTTTGGTTTCAGGAATACACAGATATGACAAAATTATTCTTTAGATAGGGAATTGGACATCTGGGACCCTTAACCTTTCTTTTAGAGAGGGAGCAGTCAGCAGGCAAGGAAAATGAATAATCAGCCTGGAAAAAGAAGAGCAATCTGCACAGGACTTGCCACAACAGGCCAAAATTAATGAACCCCCTTAAAGCAACTCTGCACAGGATGGAAAAGGTGGAATAGACACCTTGGACAGAATTCTAAATTCAACATGGTCTATTGGCTGCTGATTTATATTGCTCACAAAACCTCCAAAATGTACAAGAGGTTGTAAAATCTCCCTCCATCATTTAGAGCATGTGGCCAGCACTGCCACTCTCCCTTTCCCTGCCTATTTTAACTGGATTGTTGGGTGGTGTCAGAGATTTCCTTGCCATATGGTAAAGCTTTGATTCTCACCAACCAAAAGAGCAAATTAGCTTGCTTAAATATTGGTGTAAACAGAAAATATTGCAATTTCTCAGAATACATTTGAGAGGAAGGAAGAAAGAAGCATTGGTGACACAGATTGTAACTCTGATTCAAGCTCACAGGTATCACTAATGCTGCCAAAATCAGTTATTGACTGACATAAAATAATGTTTGAAAAGAATGAATTCACTGCCCAATGTGTACCTTTACTCACATACTGATATTTTCAAAGCAGATTATTTTAGAGATAATGCTGGGGAGAAGGAGGGGGTTGTTTTCTTACTGTTTCAGTATTTGGTTTGCACATGTGGCTTCCAGCAGGAGTGGCAGTGGTGCTGTGCCAGCCATTTGAAATCCCTGGGAATGTCTGTGGGTATTCCATGAATCCCTGGGAGCAGGAACCATTCCTGCCATGAGCAACCATCCCTGCCAGTGCCACCAGGGTGATTTCATGGCTCAATAAATTCCCTTTAACCTGAACTGTCTGAGACCTTTCCAAAGCAAGTCCCTGACCAGCAAATATTCTGGATTTATCTGCTCATGCTGAGGGATTTGCCAGCTACACTCTCATGAAAATGCCAATAATTTTTGTTCTTTTCCCACTTACAATTGCCTTCATTTTTCTCTAGTCTGAGTCCAAAAACAGAGGGTCTGCTCGTGCTCTAACTCCATCTCACCTATTTGGAGGTGCTCTGTATTGCATGAAGAAAGTGATTGCAAAAGCTCCCCTGCTTTTTACTCCTTTCCAGGAATTTGCTTTGCAATTTTGTGCCATGTGAATCCTCATCTTTATCTGCAATGAATAACCTGAGCTGAACTCAGCAACTCTCGCTTTTGCAAATCAATTCCTATTGAATTGGATCTTCCAGAATCTGGTTGTTATGAATTTACTTGGACACTTCCAGTCAGTTCCAGAGCACCTCAGGTACTGAGGATTGTCTAATTGGATATGGATATTACAAATTCATTAATTTGCATTGTTTCTCAGTGTAACTGCTTTGCAGAGTGTGGTGTCTCTGCAGGGTTTTATTAACACAGACCTGTCCTAGGCTGCATCCAAGCTGCATTTCCAGTTCAGGCTCCTGGGCTGTGGAAAACCAGATTTAAGCTCATTAGGACTCTCAGGTAGGTCAGGATTTTGTGCATCTCTGTGTTTTTGGCTCAGGATGCAAAAATTCCTCGTGTTGAAGGCAGGAGTTGATGGGGTTTGGCTTCCTTGTTAACCCAGATAATGTGGTTTTATTTTTTTTTTAATTAGAATACATTCGATTTACGAGAGCGAGGTTGTAGAATCTCATTTTTATAAACTTTCAAACAGAAGAGACCAGTGCATTTTTATCAGAAGTGTGGGATTCTTTTAACTCAAACATCACCTAGAAACCACCCTGATCTCCTAATGCTGTTCAAGGTCAGCTTTATTTTCACAGCTGCTCCTCTGTTACCAGAAACGTTTCTCTGCTTCACCAGCCTCAGCTACCACATCATTTGCCTGGCAATCAACATCTGCCTAATTTCTGCTGGAAAATAACCCCCTCTTCATGCTCCAAAGAACAACATCCACGAGGTTATCGTGGATTTTTATTCATGGGGACACGGCCCTTCCTCGGGGGAAGGAACCCCACATTGCTGAGGTGGATTTAATGAGAAACTTTGGGATTCAGGTTGGCACATTAATAGGATTAAGAGTCTGGCAGCCTTTCGTGGTCTCTGTTTTATATTATTTCACCTCTGTTTATAAACTTGAGTTTTGTTTCTCCCCTCAGTGTGTGTAGAATGGTGTTTTTAAAATGATGGGGTTTAGTTTCCCAGAATTACAACAAAAAGATTTTAAATAAAAATAACTCAATTTTTAGTTTTCTCCTGAATTTAGGACACACTCAGCAACAAGTTGGTGTCACAGGGTTACTTCTAAGTCAGGCAACCAGCAGAATTCTTCTGAAATTTCATTTTTCTACCCAATACCCAGTTCTGGGTTGGGGTGGTTTTTTTGGTGTTTTTTGGTTTTTTTGGTTTTTTGGTGGGTTTTTTTTTTCTTTTTTTTCTTTCTTTTTTCTTTTTCCTTTTTTTTTTCTTTTTTCTTTTTTTTTTTTTTCACTAAAGCTAAATTATGTTACATTTTTCAGCTCTGTTCTAATTGACAGGAATGTTGTGCTGGGTGGGTTTGGCTCCTTAAAATCCCACCCTGTTGTTGAGTTTTGTGATGCCACCTCATTTTACAGGCACAGCTTTGAGGGGCTGGGAACACAGCCATGAAAATGCAGAGAGCAGAGGGGAGGAGAACATCTGGATTTTCCCAGCCTGAGCCCCATTTCCTGCAAAAATGCAGAGTTCTGAAGAGAACTCATCCACAGAATATCAGGAATCATTTCCTAGAGTTGCACGAGATTGGCAGTGGGGTTCAAGTCTTGAATTCAGCACTGAAAAGTGAATTAGGAAATGAATTTCTCATGGAGTTTTTAAGTTCTCAGAGTGTTTGCTCCTATCCTAAACCCTCAACTCAATGTAGGGTTATTTTTAGGTCCTATTCAGGTCTTATTCTTCCTGTTCCCAAAAGGGAAATTCAGGCTCAGTCCTAGAAAGCTGTTTCACTAGGATTTTAGTGAAATTATTATTATTTTAGTGGCATTTATTTTCACTATTCAGCTGCAAAAGGAGTTCCATTCAGGGCCATTCCCACAGTGGCATTCCAGGAATGCATTCCATGGGAATATTGAGGTTTTTCACTGGATATTCAGGTACAAATACACAGAAGTGTAATCAGGGATTGACACCAAAGCATTCCTGCAGCCACAGCAGCCAGGGTTTTTAGGATTTTTGCATTTTTTAAAGCACTGAGAAGTCTCAGGCTGTGAGACCAAGCAATTTCTGTGTACTGCAATTATTCCTGAATTGCCATCCATGGGCATTTTTACCAGGGATGGGCCTTTGCAGGGTGCCAGGTATTTTTTCTTCTCTCTAAATGCATCAGCAGCTCCTTTAACCAACTTCTCAAAATTCGTGTTGGCCATTTTTTAAAAAAATATATTTGAAAGTGCTATTAGTAGGTATAAAAGTATGCATAAAAGACAGTAAGAAAAATTAATTTATATTTCTTTTGTGCTTAGAGAAGAAACCTGAAACTCTTTGAGTTTTACAGGCACTCTACAACCAAAATAGATGAAAGATAGGTTAATTTCTCAATAATTTTTGTTGATGAAGCTAACATTTGTCACAGAACAAAATGTGGAGATAGGGAAGAATCACTGTGAATGATTCCTTCCCACCAGCACAGGTTTCCTGAGCACTGGTGGGACACACAGGACTGGAATTCTTTTTGAAAAAAGGTTGAGATTTGCCTCATTTTCAGCCCCTCTGCACAAACCTACCAACATTAGTTGTGAAATTAATGTGATTTTAGCTTGTTTTAAGAGGATTCATTGGTTCTGCAGATGTAACTGCAGCACTCCCCTCCAGTGGCACCGATGATGCCTCCCCACAAAAATCCTCACCAGAACCACACTCAGGTGGTTTTCTGCCTCTTTTTTGGACAGAAATGCAGCAGCCCAGGCCCAGTGCAGCATTTCTGCCACCCCATTCCCATCCTGAGCAGAATTCCAGCTCCCACCCCCGTGTGTGAGCCCTGAGGAACGTCCTGCTCAGCCACAAACAGCCCTGGAAATGTGAATTATTGGCCCTGCTTTGCACCCCAGGGGCAGGAGGAGGGTAAAGCTCTGGGGTCTGCCTCTGCTTGGCAGGGCAGGGACAGAAATGAGATTTCCATGCTATGGAGAAGTCCCAAAAGCTGCAGGAATTCCAGGGTTCCATGAACCAGGGGGTGTCTGGAAGTGATGCAGGACCCTGCCAGGAGCTGTCTTGCCCTGCAAGGAACAGCACCAAGAGCCCAGATTTTTAATAGGATTTAGAAAAACCCTCTCAGGAAGGTGGGGTTTGTCACACCACTGTCCCTTGGGGGTTGGCACTGCTTGGGTGTCCCCAAAGACAGGAAGGGCAATGGCAAAACTGCTAAATTTGGTGTCCAGCAATGGCAAAACTGCTAAATTTGGTGTTCAGCACCCCCAGAGGGGCTCAGCAGCCTGGACATGCCAGCCCCACTGCTCTGCCATGAGTACAACCCCATAAAACAACAATAAAACTCTGAATTTCACCTCTCCTCTCCTCCCTTGGAACAAGCAGCGTCCCCATTTCCAGTGCGCTCCCCAAAGCTGATTTTCCCCACCAGGCAAAAATTGCTTTCCCACCTAATCACGGCCAAATGAATCCATTTCCAGCGCAGAACTGGATATTGCAGGGCAGAGAGGCCAAATCATGGGACACCAGGCCATGAAAATTCTCATTTGGAACTCAGTAATAAAAAAACAGCATATTGTGATTATCTCCCAGAAGAGCTGACTCTGAAAACTTCATTCTGGCGCATTAAGGACAATTTTTATGTTTAAATGTGATTAAAATTTAATATATCATCTGGCACGTCTTTCCAATGCTTGATCTCAGTGATCTTGGGAGATTTTAATGGGCTGAGAATTCTGCCAAGCTCCAGCTGTAAAGTTTCCATCCTATTTTGAAACGTGCCACTCTTCCCCAGAGCTGCAGAACTGTTTTCTGAAGCTATATTATATATATATACACATTCAAAACCTGTTAGTCATTGCTGTTCAGTAAAAATATAATTTTCAGTATATTTTTAAGAAAAAAACAATAATAAAACTGTTTAAGTCAGAAGGAATACAACCAGCTTTGAAGGGAACTGGTGGTACAGAACTAAGAAATGTGGAGTATTTACATATTTCTGCTACTGTCCAAAAAATAGCCCAAGGGGAAAAACCAGCATGAATTTAAAGTGCCAGACTTTAGAAGGGAGTCAGTGTTGTCCATACCCCAATCTGTCTCCAGATTTCCTGATTTGAAACTCACATTGGTCCAGATTTGAGGCCAGGATGACAAATTCAGGGCAAAAGGGAAATCTGTCACCTTGGCACTATCTGGTAAACTCAGATGCATCCACGTTTCTGTCTAAAAAAGGCAATTTTCCAAAGAGTTCTCATGTACTGGCTTGGCAGTCCAGGGCCTCACTGGACTGAATTACTGAAAAATTACTGAATTTTTTATCCAGCACCTCCTCCCCACATCTTTTGTCAGGATAAAACCTGGGCATTGTGGTCAGCCCTGATAATTAACGTGCACATCCTGTTTAATTAAAGCTCTCCACTCCCAGGGAAAGCCCTCTGGGAAGCAGAGGTGCTCTCTGGGGGCTGAAGGAATTCAGATATTTTGGGAGGGCCTCAGCACCATTTAGAAGAGCACATAAGTGTTATATCTCTATTTTTGTATACAAGGTGTGCATCTCATGGTGCCAGGCACTCCCTACAAACAAGGAGTTACCTGGCTCTGGAGTGAAATTCAAAAATTCCTGAAAAGCTCATGGAAATGTCTCCAGTCTGCAAAATCCCATCCTCTGAGGGCTCTGGGGAAGATGAGCAAACCCAAGGTCAGGTAAACTGATTTACTCCTGATTTACCCTGGCAGAGCCCAGGGTTCCTCCCAGCCCCGCTGGCCTCTCCCTCCATCCCTGATTTTCGGCAGGACCAGGAGCTCTCCTGACCCAGCCCTGTCAGACATGTCCTGGTCACTCTCAGGTTCTCTGGGGACATTTAGAGCCCCAAAAACCTCCTGACAGGGAAGGACAAAGTGTCCCAGCACCATCACCTCAACGAAAGGCAAAGCAGAAGAGCCTTCATTAATTTCTGTGCTCGTTTGTCCTTGGATCTCCCCAAAATGCTGCTGCTGAGTTTCACACATTCACTTAGAGGTTCAGTCTACTCAATCCCTCCACCTCTGTCAGAGTCATGCTGGAGGAAATTAAATATTCCCTTTACACAGTGGCTGAAGGACAGGGGATGGGTGGGAGCTCCAGCAGCAAGTTTGGGACTTTATCTCTGCTCTGACTGTGGAGTTTGGGGTCAGGACATCTTTATTTTAATAAGATGTGCTAGGAAATCCTTGGCTGGGCTTCTGGCTACTACACAGAATGAAATTAATGAATTAATGAATTAATGAATTAATGAATTAATGAATTAATGAATCAATGAATTAATGAATTAATGAATTTAATAACTGAAGAACCAGAATGGTCTCAGGACATGGCTGGGAGCCAGGTGGCCCTGAGTCCCCTGAGGCCACAGGTGTGTCCTCGAGGTCCCGGGTGTGTCCCCAAGGCCCTGGGTGTGTCCCCAAGGCCCTGGGTGTGTCCCCAAGGGC
>VXBR01011958.1:41367-64125 GCA_013400215.1 Cisticola juncidis
CAGCGCCAGCGCCAGCGCCAGCACCAGCGCTGCCCCGGGGCTGCCGGGGCTCCCGGGGCTCCCGCTGCCCGCTCGGCTCATGCTCCGCTCGGGGGAAGGCTCCGCACGGCTGTCCCGGCCGCGCTGGGATGCTCGGATGGGATGTTCGGGTGCGATGCGCTGCCCGGGATGCGATGCTCGGATGGGATGCCCGGGATGCGCTGCCCGCTCGCCCCGAGCGCTGCCGGTGCTGCCGCCTCCGAGCCGCCCGGACATGGGACCCCGTTATTTATGGCCCCGGCGCCGAGCCCCGGCTCCGCCTTCCCGCGGTCCCAAGCTCATTTATTGGTGACATCGCCCCGGAGCAGCTCGGCCGGCGGGCGGCGCGGGAGTGGAAATGTTAAATCACACAATGTTAATCACACAAAACCGGCTTTACGCGGGGCTGGAGCGGAGTTCCTGAGCGTTTTATCGCCTTCGAGTTTGGATTGAAAAGCCAGCCCCGCGATCTTGTTTTGGGCGAGTAAAGAAGGCTGTGGTGTCCTCAGCTCGGTTTGCAGCCGCCCCGATCTCCCCTGCACTTCTGGGCATTTTCCTCAAGTGCCGCCCCTGTTCCAGGCTGGACAGAACTTCATTCATGGAAAGGAAA
The DNA here is from genome assembly GCA_013400215.1 of Cisticola juncidis. NCBI lineage: Eukaryota > Metazoa > Chordata > Aves > Passeriformes > Cisticolidae > Cisticola > Cisticola juncidis. Next base: position 41,996 of record VXBR01011958.1, read on the forward strand.
CGTCTCAATGCTCTGCTTGTGAGCCTCCAACAATCGCTGGTCACAGGCAAAAACGAGTTACAAATAAAAGCCGCAAGAAAAGGCATTTTAAACAAAATTGTTTCATTTAGAACAGCAAGGAAAAATATCCCAGTGGTGTGTTTCGGAGGCACAGCTCTTTCCCTGCATTCCTTATTAATGCAAATCTGTGCCTGTATTTCCTGGCTGCTGGTGGAAGTGGAGTACAGACATAAATGCAGAGTTCAGAAATCCTTTTCACCCTCAGAGCTTTGGTTACTGTGGCAATCTGGGTGTGTGTGGCACCCTCTTTTTATACAGAAAAATGTTTCATGAGGATGAAACCCCAGGTTTGATTAGAGAGTAATAAAGAACATCTCTGGATTGACATGCAGGACAGGGCTGCTTAAACAATTCTGTGTTTTGTCACAACCCAAATCAAGCTTAGGAATTGAAAATTCATTAACATGACCTGAACCATTCCAATCCAGGCTCATGGAAATGCATTTTGTGCAGGCTGAGGTTTAGGTGTAGCTCATTACCTTCAGAGAGAAGTGTACATGTTTTACAGCAGCAGGTTTATTTCATTTCTGAGCAGTTATACAAATATTAATGCTCCCATGCTTTTTCTTTTTCATTTTCATGCCCCTCAAGACACACTCTGTTAGAAAAAAACCCCACAAATACCCAGAATTATTAGAACTGGGTCTAGTTTTCGGTCTTTGGATCCACACTGAACACTGAAGTGGGAATCCTGTACAAAATATCCTGATTTCACACAGCCACACTTGGATTTTTTTACTTTTCCAGTCTAAAGTTTTGGCTTTGAATCATAAGCTTGGGTCCAAGCCCAGGACTAACACCTGAAAATAATTTGGACCTGTGAACATCCCTGCTCTTCCCAGAAGAAATGGATTTGTTTTATGTGAGGGGAAAGGTGAGGAAGGCTGTTGGCTTTGCTGGGGAGGTGTCAGGCCCTGGGATCTGCACCTCTGGGAGCTCTCAAGCCTCACTTAGGGCAGCAGGACTGGGAAGGGATGAAGGAATTAATTGGGAACCATTGATTGCTTCCCGTAGGACATCACTGGGCTGCTGTGATAGATCATCTAAAGAGGCCACTTTGATCGAATTCAATATCAAATTCAAGTCACAAAATTCAGATAATAAAGAAATATGTTGGGCCAACACTCTTCTCTAGCGGTCCCTAAGGCACATTTTGTCCAGGATTCTCCAGAACAACATGTCCAGCTGTGTTCTGCGTGTCTTTTCTGTCCAGTACAATCAAATTAATTATATAATCAAATTAATTATATAATCAAATTAATTATATCATCAATAGAAGAATATTATGCTCAGAACAAAATTTAAAAATGATTTTATGACAAGTTACCAATTAGTTGTCCACTGTCTTCTAGACATGGAAGAGAATGAAATACTTCCAACTGAACATGTAAAATGCAAAAATGCTAAAACTAAATTTCCCATTTGTCAGGGGCCTGTTATTTTTTGCAGAGGTTGTATCCACCAGCAGCAGTGTGGGTATTAATTAATATCACTAATTGCCTGCTAACAGCCCCCAGAGCCCTGCCCTGAATCCCCCGGGCTCCTGCTCTGGGATGAGTCCCCTGAACCCAGATTTGGGGTGCTTTGCCCTCTGGAGGTGACAGGTGGTGGCAGGATAAGGTGACAGGATAAGGGACACACCCTGAGCTGGGGTGGGCAGGGGCAGCTCTGCTCCCGAGGGGCTCTCCTGCCCTTCCCCACCCTGCCCAGCCCTGCTCAGCCCCTGGCTGCAGGAAAAGCCAGGATGGGATAACCCAGGGCTGGGAATAACCCAGGATTTGAGGATAACTCAGGGCTGGGAATAACCCAGGGCTGAGGAAAACTCAGAATTTGAGGATAACTCAGGTCTGGGGATAACCCAGGGTTGGGAATAACCCAGGGCTGGGAATAACCCAGAACTGAAGAAAAATCGGGATTTCAGGATAACCTGGGGCTGAGGATAACCCAGAACTGGGAATAACCCAGAACTGAGGAAAACTCAGGATTTCAGGATAACCCAGGGCTGGGGATAACCCAGAACTGAGGAAAACTCAGGATTTGGGGATACTCAGGACTGGGGATAATCCAGAATTGGGAATAACCCAGGGCTGGGGATAACTCAGGGCTGGGGATAACCCAGGGCTGAGGAAAACTTGGGATTTGAGGATAACCCAGGCCTGGGATAACCAGAACTGAGGAAAACTCGGGATTTCAGGATAACCCAGGGCTGCGGATAACCCAGGCCTGGGGAAAACTCAGAATTTGAGGATAACCCAGGGCTGCAGGAAAACCTAGGATTGGGAATAACCCAGAACTGAGGAAAACTTGGNAGGATAACCCAGGGCTGCGGATAACCCAGGCCTGGGGAAAACTCAGAATTTGAGGATAACCCAGGCCTGGGATAACCAGAACTGAGGAAAACTCAGGATTTCAGGATAACCCAGGGCTGCAGGAAAACCCAGAACTGGGAATAACCCAGAACTGAGGAAAACTTGGGATTTCAGGATAACCTCGGGCTGAGGATAACCCAGAACTGGGAATAACCCAGGGCTGGGGATAACCCAGAGCTAGGGATAACTTAGAAGCAAGGAAAGCTCAGGATTTCAGGATGATGCAGCGCTGAGGATAACCCAGGATTCCAGGAAAACACAGGATTTTGGGATAACCCAGGGCTGGGGATAACCCAGAGCTAGGGATAACTTAGAAGCAAGGAAAGCTCAGGATTTCAGGATGATGCAGGGCTGAGGATAACCCAGGATTCCAGGAAAACACAGGATTTTGGGATAACCCAGGGCTGGGGATAACCCAGAATTTGGGGATAACCCAGGATTCTGGGATAACCCAGAATTTGGGGATAACCCAGGATTCTGGTATAACCTAGAATTTGGGGATAACCCAGGACTTTGGGATAACCCAGGATTCTGGGATAACCCAGAATTTGGGGATATCCCAGGACTTTGGGATAACCCAGGATTCTGGGATAACCCAGGATTTGGGGATAACCCAGGGCTGGGGATAACCCAAAATTTGGGGATAACCCAGGACTGGGGATAACCCAGAATTTGGGGATAACCCAGGATTTTGGGATAACCCAGGATTCTGGGATAACCCAGGATTTGGGGATAACCCAGGAATTTGGGATAACCCAGGATTTCAGCTTCTGGCAGTGCACAGAGTCCAATTTTTTATCCATATCAGTCTGATTTTCTCTTCATTGTGGCAAATGGAAGTTGAGAATGAAATCATGTGAGAATGGTAGCAGGCAGGATTTTCCACTGTATATTTTTCCAATAATTTATCTGTTGCCTGCTCAATGCTTTGACTTGGTTCTTTCCTCCCAAGTTCTCATTTGGAGTTGCAATTACCTCTAAAATCCACTTTCATTTTACCTGATGAAGTCACACTACACATCCTATACCAAACCTGCACAATCATGTTGAAAATTCAGAGTGAGAATAGCATTTCACCAAATAGGTGAGCTTCCATGGATTTTAGGTTCCAGTATGAACAGGAGAGTATTTACAGCTGTCACCTCTGAAATACCACAATAAAAATCCTTACAGCTGATAGTCACAGCAATTTGAGTAATTGTTTTATAAGGTGGCAAAATGTTACTTGACTTTGGAGGCAGCAGTTTTCCAAACAGTCGGAATTCATCAAAAAGATGAATTCAACACTGACACACCAGAGTCAAAATAGAAATTGTTTCTGCAAATAGAATCAAAATAGGATTTGTTTCTGTCGAGTTTTTGTCTTCAGAGTTTCTCCCAGAGATGGGTGGGAGCTGCTGTCATTGATTCACTGCAATTACACTTTGTGTTTTCCCTGCTAATGACAATCTCTGTTTTCATGCTGTGCAGGGTGAGAGCAGCAGGCTTTGTGCCATCAGATCACTGTGTGGATTTAGATCACTGTGATTTTTAACAGACAAACCAGTTGTGGGCACAGAGGTGTTTTAGGTGGATCTCCTGGGGATTGGTGAGTCCCTCCCTAACCTGAGTCCATCTCCAGCCCTGCCTGATTTCAGGAGGCACCTGGGGCTGCTTTGAGCAGCTCCAGCCTCTCCAGGTGCTGCTATTTATATATTATAAATATATAATGATTTTATTTTAAGTATATAATAATTTATATATAAATATATAATAATAAAAATAATAATAAATAAATATATAACCAAAGGTGTCTCAGAGGGAGCTCAGAACTCCCAATTCTGCACCAATTCCCACTGATGGCCCTGGGACCAGCACTGCCCCTACTCACAAACCCCCTCAACCTCCAATTTTGGCTCAAGGACTCACAGACAAAGCACATTTTCCTCTCCCACTACCAAATGAGAGCTCTACTCCTTTTATCCCCTTGAACTTTCATTTTTTTCACTGCCCTGGCTAAAAGGAGAACACAAACCCCCTCAGCTCCCCCTTGGCACGGGGATATTTAACCTTTCTCCTTGCAGAGGGGGTTTCACACCCAATTTCAGCTGCCAGGTGGAAATTGTGGCTGCACATCCCCAAACTGTGCCTGTGTTTGCTGAGGCTGGTGCAGGGGGAGGTTTTCTGAGAGGCCAGGGCTGGGCTGGCCCTGCTGGTGATGGAGCTGAGCCCCCCTTGATCTGGAAATTGTGTTTTCTGCAAACCAAACAGACCAGAGAAAGTACATCTGCTGCTTGTTTATTGATTTAGGGCTCTTCCTGCCTGTTTCTGGGAAAGAAAAAAAAAAAAAAGAATTAAAGGCCACCTTCATTATTTCACTTTTAATTTCCTTTCTCCAAAGTAAGCAGAGCAAAATTAGATTTAGGCTGATGCATATTCCACAAATAAATTACATGGAACTAGAGTGGTTAAATGAACTTTGCTTGGGGATTGTTGGAAAGATAAATATTTAAACACTGAACTTGAGGTAAGTCATGTTGATGCAACATCTGGGGTTTTTTGTCACTGCTTCTCCACCCCCTCTTTTTTCCCTGTTGTGGCTTTTCTAGTCAGCTCAGCCCCGAGGACATGAAAGGAGGGTGAACACCACCTTCAGAAAACTCTGCTGTCTGTGTTGTTGCCAGCTGAGGGGTTTTTTTTTCCCTTTTTTTTAAGCTGATGATCTTTGCCTGGTTCTATTTTTATAGAAGCCTTTGATTGTATTTCACACTATGTCTCAGTTAAAAGAATTCAAAGTAAATTTAGAAGAATTCAAATTATATCTCTTGGGGGAAAAAAAAGACAGCTCGTATTGAAATTGTTCAAAAATACTTAAATTGCACTTTTAAACCACTGAGCACCATAGTGTATGAAGCTTAAATCTGAAGGTTTCATTTTAAATTAACAGACTTTTAATTGCAATTAACCAGACTTAGAAAGTCCAGAAAATTTCTGCAGTAGGGAAGGGTAGGGATTTCCATTCCACGTGGAAAAATGCAATGGAAAACAACAATCCAGATGGGGACTGTGCTGATTAATTCTGTAGCCACCTACTGGGTCACTGAATTACCTGCACCACAGATAGGCAGGGTGATATTGGAGGTTCTGTGGACTTTTATCAAACTCAAATATTCCTTTCTACAGTAAAAAACAAGCTAAGCACAGTTATGAAATCTTTAGGTGGCCAGATAATGAAGTTTGATACAATAAAATATTTGCCTTTTAAGCTCAAAGTACAAAAAATCTTCAATTTTAAGGGGCTGATGCAGATGACAAGCTAAGAAACCATAATTAATAATAATTATTCCTCCTCTTGTACCTTCAGTAAGGGAATAACGAGCTGGCTTTTCGGATTTTCATGCTCATCTAGAAGTGAAATTTCTCCTCCCTGGATAAAATCTGAATATTCACAGTTGTTATTTTGATGAATGGCATTGGATTAGCAAATGTCAGTGTTCTCAGCTGCTTCCATGTGTGTTCCCACTACGAGCCAGGAGTTTTTCCAGTTGCTACCAATATTTATTACCAATCCAATCATATTCATGTATGACCATAAATTTGGAAAATTTTGTTCCACATTTGCCAAATATTCTGGTTTCTGTCTAATTAATAATGGTAGTTTATGGCCTTGCTATTGAAGTTAGAAGTCCTGGTAATCCTATTTTTTTATTCTGCTACATTTTGTGTGTGTTATGTGTGTGTGGAAGGGCTCACCCAGTGCAGACACCTCCATCTCTCACATTTATGGACTTGGCAGATTTCTCAGTTTCTCTTTGGGTTTGCCCCTCAGTTTTTAATTGCCAGAGTAGAATTTTTACTCTCCTGAATTTAAGAACGCTTACAAAAAATCCACAATATTTTTGTAAAATGTCCCTTTCCCCTCAGTGATGCTTCTCAAAGCAAACAGCTTTTATAGCAGTAATTATAAAATAAATGATAGTTATCAGTAATTATAATGCAAATTAAAGGGAAATCCGTGGAGCTGGTAGATTTTTCACTGTCACTATCACACTTATATCATATATAATGTTCAACAAAAATAGGAATAGTCTGGGAGTGCCTGTTCTGCCAATAAGACCAGAAAGGAGCAGATTGGGAGATGGGACAGGAGGATTCAGGTCAAGTTCTCTTTAATTTCCACGGGACATTTCAGGTTTTGTTGGCAGAACAATCCCCTGGCCGTGGGTTGGTGGCAGAGGGAAAACTGGGATCACCCAAATCAGAACAGGAATAAAGGAAAAGACCCCAAAACAACTGCTGAGCTTCATGGGCCTGGCCCAGGGGGAGCTGCAAACCAGAGAAGTGCTGGGATTGTTGAATTTTCCTGCCTGGTGTTTTCCTCTCTGGAACTGCAGCACCCAGAGCCTCTTCCCTCAGTCTGTGCTGGGTGTGGTGGAGCACAGGGATCTCAGGGTCCAGAGAAATTTGATGTTACTGCATTTTTCTGGGGGAGAAAGAACTATTTTCCCCCACTTTTTTCTTTCTGTTTTTTTTTCTCTTTTTCTTTTTCCCTTTTCTTTTTCTTTTTCCTTTTTCATTTTCTTTTTTTTCCTTTTCCTTTTCCTTTTCCTTTTCCTTTTCCTTTTCCTTTTCCTTTTCCTTTTCCTTTTCCTTTTCCTTTTCCTTTTCCTTTTCCTTTTCCTTTCCCTTTTCCTTTCCCTTTCCCTTTCCCTTTCCCTTTCCCTTTCCCTTTTCCTTTTCCTTTTCCTTTTCCTTTCCCTTTTCCTTCTCCTTTTTCTTCTTTTTTTCCCATGTGGGTTGTGTCAGTTCCTGTGGCCCTCAGAGGATTCCACAGCTCTGGGCTCACAGGAAGCTCCGTGGTGCAGTTTCATTCCAGCAGTGCCATCTGCACTGCTGTGCTCAGAGCCCTGCCAGCATTTCCATCCCAACTCCTCTGCAGTGGTTTGCAGCTCACTCACAGAAATGTCCTGCTGCCTGATGAATCTCCAGTCTGGCAAGGATTTGTTCCCCTCCTACCCCCAAATACTGAAAAAAAAAGAGCTTGGTTTAAAATCTGAAAGTGATCCACCAGTGACTGGATGTTGACTAAGCAGGAACTTTGGTTGCTGCAGTTTAGCAAGAATTTCATTCCCAAATTCCTGCAGAGGTGACCTTCACTGTGTAATGCAAATTCTTTTGGCTATCCTGAAACTAATCCATGTCCCATAAAACCTCTGACAATTCTCAGTTTATGCTCTAGAGCATCAGCTTTGCCTCTGACTGTATTTATTGTGCTGGGTTGTGGCACTAAGGGAAGGGTTTGGAGCCTGTCCTGCTGCTGCCCAGTTTAATTACACCTTGAAGGTGTTCAGCTTTTTATTTCTAGTTATAAACCTCCTCTGTGAAATGAGGTTTGTCCTTGGTTGATAGAGGTTCAACATGTGGAAATTTAAAGTGGAAAAAGCAGTGCCAACCATGCCCATGACTGGGAGATCTCAAACTTTTTCAAGTGAATGATGGAAGTGAAATTGGTTATTCAGAGCACTTTTGGAGGGACAGAAGCATTCCCATTTCATTGGATAAAATGTTTTCATAGGCTTCTGGATGTTTGATTTCCTGCTCAGTGGCTGGATTTTCCAAATTATTCCCTGAATTCTGTACAGAAGCTGGAGCCTTCCCTAGAAAACTCGGATGTTCTGTATTAACGCCTTTAAAGCAAATTTTTGTGACTTATACATCACTGCTTTCAGAAATGGTCAGAAAATGTATTTACAGCCCTGCTAAATAGTGGAAATGAAGGGGAAGAGGTGGTTAATTTGGCATCATTAATGATTATAGCCTTGGAGAGTGTGGGTCAGAAAACATGGGAGTAAAACTTAAAATAGGAAACAGCAAAAAATCCGTTTAAAAAGTGAAGCTAAAAGACATACAAAAATGTTATGATTAAGAAAAGTTAAGAACACCAACTGGCTGTATTGGGAATAACATTGTTATTTTTGTTATTTGCAATTGTTATTGCTCAGAAAATGCACCCAGCAAGTCACCAGAACACAGAGGATGAACAGTTTGGGGCTCACCATGGCCACATTATGATCATGCTTGACTAATTTCCCTAAACGATGCTGTTTAATCACTGAGCTCTTCTCTCTTCTCTAATATTCCTGTTTTGTTTCCCCCAGCTCACAATGCCAACCTTTCCTGTGGTTGTGAAGATTGGACACGCTCACTCAGGCATGGGAAAGGTGCAGACTCTACTTGCTGCATGTTGGGGTTTGCCCCTCACCTCTGCATGCTCCTCCCCTCCCTGATATTCCATTTTTATCTGCCCAGACTGTCCCAGATCCCCCCTTGCCAACCCCTGCCTGGCCATGCTAAGAAAGCATCTCTCCTTAGGAAAATAAAAACATGCCCCGAGTATTTTTACGAGGCCTTTGCAGTTTGAGAGTTGCCCCGTGTGGGATGTGCTTTGAACTGTGCTGAGATGCTTTCTGCAAGCAAAACCCTGTCTGTTAATTTATTGTCTGCACTGAAACTCTCCAAGAGTCAAGGTCTGTTGCACAAGCCAACTTTTGGAGCTGGGAGTGTGGGAAGGTTTTGCCTTGGTTCTCTGTTGGTTTCAGCTGGATACTGAACTTTGATTTCCTATCTTGATGTGCTGTCTGTGATTGTTTCATACCTCTGTATAACTGCTGCTTTCTTTCTCCAAAGTAATTGCATTTCAGTGGTGAGTACAGATGTTTTGGTGTCGCTTATCTCACAGTGCAGGGCCAATGGGAGAGCATTTAAATCCCATTTTCACTGCTGGCAGTGACATTTTCTAGTCCTTGCAGAGTAACTTCACTCACTGAAAACACTTCAGTGCTAGAAGTGGTTTAGATTTTAAAATAATTTTTTAAAATAATTAATCAGAGAATCAGTTACATTTATCATCCTGAATCTCCAAAGCTCCTTGAATGTGATATTTGCCACTATTTTCAGATAGAAAACTGATTTAATTACAACATGTACTGTGTGTTATTTCTATGACTGTTTTGCTTTGTTTCATATTTAGTAAATCATTGGAAGTCCAGTAGCTAATTTAATTGAGGGCAGACTGAACCACTAATTAAACTGTGGATTGCATATGTGAAGTGTTAGAATGTTTATGCTGTGCTGTGGGTATTCACCTCTCATTTAGAGAAAAGGGGAAATGATGCACAGAAATGTTCCTCCTATCAAATGTCTAGAAATGATTTTTTTTTTCTTTGAGCTATGAACTATTTAAGCCCCTCCAAGATTAAATGCAAGCATTATTTCTAGTTATAAACCTCCTCTGTGAAATGAGGTTTGTCCTTGGTTGATAGAGGTTCAACATGTGGAAATTTAAAGTGGAAAAAAGCAGTGCCAACCATGCCCATGACAGGGAGATCTCAAACTTTTTTGAGAGAGCAGAGGAAGGTTCCCCTGGAAGCCCAGCCCTCCCTGCTGGCAGCAGCATTTCCAGAGCTCCCAGTCAGACCCCACAGGGCAGGCAATGGTCAGAAAATCAAGTTGAAACCAGGCCTGGTGTTTGGTTTGTGGCTCTCAAATGGTAAATTACTCTGTATCTTTCTCCATCTGAGAGCTGGGAGCAAATACTTTGATTTTAGGCGTTTATCTCCACCAAATTCCATTTATTGTGCCACCTTCCCCACCCAGCCATGGCCCTCGGGTTCCCTTTTCAGCCCCAGGAGAAGCAAAGAGGATTTTCTGCTTGCCCAGGGCTGCCAGCTCCTGGTGTTGGATACTGTGGGAAGTTCTGATCCTGCTCCCTGTCCCCTCTGGAATCCCTTTGGATCAGCTGCTCCTGCCCCACTCTCCCATTTCCCCCTGCCCCAGGGCTTCTCTCCAAGCCCCTTTCCCTCCCTGCCTGCCCAGCTCTGAGTCCCCCACAGGGATTGCCCTCCCTCCCCAGGGGATGTCTCTGTCCTGCCCTCCAAAATCTCCCCCTCCCTCTCCCCTAAATCAGCATTCCCCACTTTTCCACCCCCTCTTCTTCCAAGATGTCAAATTTGATGGTTTTGTGCCACTCCTCACCTCAGCAGAGCATCCCACACCTGGGAAATCCCACCCTGGAAAGCCCAAATCCCCCAGAGAAGAGGGAAAAATGAGAAAAATGAGAAAAATGGTTCTGCTACCCTCACCAGGGTACTGGGATCCTTCAGTTCCTCCCTCCTGGGAAAAGCTGATGGGATGATGTGAAAATGCCTGGTGGGCTCCACATTTATTCCATAATCTGAGCAATTTACAGAACCAGCAAGAATCTACATCAATTGGGATTGCATGTCACACCTAAAAAAAAAAAAAAATGAGGCCTGCAGATCTATAATTGACTAACATCACTTCAAAAAAATTTTAAAAAAAGAAAAAAAAAAAAAGAAAGAAAGAGAAAACAAAAAAGAAAGAAAGCAAAATAAAATTCCAGTGTCTGCAAATTGCTTTCTCCAGATGAGCAGGTAATATTTTGCCCAGAAAAATAGATATTTTAAAGCAGGAATGTTACAGAACCTAGAAATCAGACAAAAAATCAGATTTTTTTTTCTAATGTTGTCAAAACCATGCTTCTCACGAATGCCATTTGCATCAGAGTTCTCCATTTTATTCCTAATTGCTCTTTTCTTCTTTTGTCTGTGCTGTGTTCTTGTGGCTGGATGCTGCAGATCAAGGTAGACAACCACTACGATTTTCAGGACATAGCCAGCGTGGTAGCCCTCACTCAGACCTACGCCACCACTGAGCCCTTCATAGACTCCAAATATGACATCAGGATCCAAAAAATAGGCAGTAACTACAAGGCATACATGTGAGCCAAATCCTTATGTTCTTTCCTGCTTTTGTTTCAAAGTTGATGAGCACCAGGGAGATTAGAGAGTGCTGGGTCTCTGAGGTGATGCCTCCCTTGTCACACTCTCTGGAAAGAATATTTGAAACTTTCTGGATTTATCAGAATTCTTTTTAGCAGTTGGTTGTGGCTGGGAGGAGGAGAATGAGACACCAGGTGAGCCTGCCAGAGGGGTTTTTCTGCTAACTTGTGTTCATTATTTTCATTTCAAGAAAGGAGCGGTTGGAAGAGGGCTTGGTTTCATGGAGGACTTGCTAATTTGGATTTCTTTGTAGCCTTTCATCAATTTAAGGACAAATTTTCTTCCAATTTTTCTTCTCCCCTCTGAGGATAATTTAGATGGTGTTCATTCACACAAACAAACCTGAACCCTCACACTCCCATGGAACAAATCCTCTTTTTTCATCATAACACATCAAAGAATCACTCCAATCTTGCAGTGACCCTCCCAGAGATGCACGGAGCCCTCTGCTCATTTTAGAGCCCAGCTTTTTGTTTAAAGGCCAGGACTAAAGGAGAGGCTCAAGGGGTGTTTCAGCTTCTCAGACTGCGTTAAGCTGGAGCAGTTGAGCTCTGGTACCTGTGTTTATGCAGAATTTGACTCTCTTACAGTTATCAGGCAGTGTAATCTGACAAACACTCATTTAATTTCTCATTTTGTGACAAGTTAGAGCATCTCATGCCTTTGTTCCCTCACACTTACAATCCTGAGGCAGGGAAAACTCAACAGAACGTGGATAAAAATGGATAAAAATGGATCAAAATGGATAAAAATGGATAAAAATACACACTTACATATCCAGACACAAGGATATTTCTCAAGGAACTCCTGGAAGTTGGAGGGATCAGAGAATCCTTGTAAATCATTTTTAGGTACAGTCAGGTCCTTTATCAGTAAAGAATTGCAAGCAAACCATAAATATTGAGAGAAGCTGAAGCTGCAGCTGGGTCAAAGCAAATCCATAAAATATTTTATCATTTAAAAAATGGGATTTATGTTCAGAATCAAATGATTTAGAATTGCCATGAAGAAACAGAAACTTTGGTCCAGGGTGGGACAAGGGCAAGGATTTATCTCTTTAGGTTGATTTTGGAAGGCCACACACTCTTGGCTTGTCACCAAGGTGCTGTGACAGGATCTGCTGCTCTGTCCCCACCCAGCGCTGAGGACATCGAGAGGGAACGTCCCAGCTTTGGCCTTCCCTGCCCTGCTCCTGACACGTGAGGGCCCTCAGGAAGGCACAGATGTGATGGGAGTGCTGTTCCCAGGGGACAGAGCCACCCTGCAGTGGGGACACCCCGTCCTGCTGCCCCTTTGGGGACCAGAACGCGCCGAACGCCGCGGGAACGGCGCGCTGGGGATTTGGGGATGTACAGGGCAGGGCAGGGCTCTCAGAAAGCTCCCAGAGGTTCAGAGGTGTCTGGGGTCCCCTGTTGTCCCGTGTTTGCAGTGACACAGGGCTGGGATTCACAATCCCTGTGGAATTCTGGTGTGTGGGGCCTTCCCCACCTCTCCCCACAGGCTGGAGAATCCTCAGCAGATGATGGAGCTTCTGTCCCCAGCTCCTCCAGGAGATCAGTCCCACTCTGCTTGTTTGTCTCACCCTGGTGCTCCAGACCTGGCTTTTCCTGCTTTTCCCCCTCTCTGAGGACACCCACCCTTCTTCTTCCGACAGCACCACAGGATGTCCCCTCTCTCCAGCCCTGCTCCAGACCTGCTGTTCTCCCACACTGCCCCAACCTTCCCATCCCTCAGTCCCCACCCCTCATGGCAGAGCTGTCCCCAGTCCCCAGGATGTCCCTCAGCCCTGGGATTCTCCTCAGAGCCATTCCCCAGCCTTGCTCTGCCCCTGCTCCCAGTCCCAGCTCCTTCTCCCCACAGACTCTTCATGCCACACTTTTCCCTTTTCTTCTCTCTTTGCTCTCTTTAATGCTCTGACAGGCAGGTTCCTTTGCTGTGCTGCCCACTTCCCTTTCTCCAATAAACAGAGCTGTTTTTTCCCACTTTTACAGCTCCCAAGGGCAGAGTTTTAGGGACCAGCCCCAGCTCTTGATGTCTCCAGCACGTGGCCGGGTACCAGATGCAATATTGAGCTCATCCCCTGTGATAGAAATTGGGTTACAACATTTTGTAGAAGACAGCCCTGCTTTTTTTTTCCCCCTTTTGACTTGAAATTTAAATGCTGTTCAGCGTCAGGAATAATTTTGGAAGAGTCAGCCACAGTAAATTTATCATTCTGAAACATAAATGTTTCTTCTTTGTAGAAGAAGCAGTTGGCCTAAGGGACAGCAAAAATAAGTTTAAATGACAGCCTGTTCCTCCTACCTTTCATTTATTTTTAAGTTTCTACTCAGAAACTCTGGGTTCATCCAAATGCTAAAAGCCTAGTGGTTTTTTTTTCTCTGGAGTCTTTCATACACTTAAATCACACACCAAAATGAAATACTGACGCGTTATTACAAAGCAGCGTGGAAAGGAGAAGATTTACGAAATGTCTGAAGAATTCTTCATGAGCACATGCATATACATGATGTCAGGAGAATATTGTTCTACAGCTGGTTCTCATTTTGCTCTGTGACACAGGAACAGAGCACTTAGAGAGCCACCACAAAAAATACCAGCTGAACATTTGTTTTTGTAGTTTAAAGAGAGTTATTAAGAGCCTGGGTTTTATAATTCTGTGGGAAATTGTGGTTTAAGTGGATCCATGAGTCACCCAACACTGGTGCTTATCGTCTGTCAGTGGAGATTATGGCCAGAAAAGCAGGATCCCTGTAAATACCACAGCCCCTGCGGAGGCTGGTGACACACACTGACCTGCCCTGGGCACTGGGCAGCATCCTGATGGCTTCAAGGAAATCCAGTTCAAAAGGGTCAAAAGGATAAAAAAATTATCCATAAAAAATGGATAAAAAAATTTATCCATTTTTTCCACAGCGTAGAAAAACAGAAATACAAAAGCCCTGGATCTGAATCTCCCCTCCAACAGCAGGACTGTGAGTACAGGGCTTACAGCCCTTTGATCCAAAGGTGAATAAACCAAAATTAAAACACATCAAGCACAGGAGTAGTGCTGGAGGATCAAACCACAGAGCAGGCTGCCTACCCAGGAATAGCAGGCAGACATTTCTTCATATTTCTCTGCTGACAAGTCCCTGTCCCAGCAGTTTGGATTGGATACTGTAAATGCTACTAAATAAAGCAGGAAGGTGTTGGAAGAGGGGAAGCTCAAGTTACTATGAATTGTTTAGCAATTCTAAAACAGTTCTTCCTTCTTGCAAAAACCAAATCCAGTGCAAACATGTTAAGCCTAAGTGTAAAGCACTTAAAGGTGTAGGAGTTGTTCTGTTTGTTGTTCAGTGTTTGGTTAAAGAGGAGGAAATAAGGATGTGAAAGACTCTTGACAATTATCAGAAGTGAAGAACAGTGGGAAACCTCCATATTTTATATATATAATTACAGAAATCATCCCTGGGGCTCAGGGTGTCTGGCTTGGTAGTTCTGGACCAGTTCACCATGATCTCCCCTTCTGGAGTTCATCTGTGTCAAGCCCACAATCTCCTGAGATTCCACCAGGGAATTCTGTGTCCACAGCATTCCCCAGCCCTGCTCTGATCCCTGCAGCATCCTCACAGCCAGCCAGGCACCCCTGGGAGCCTCCTGCAGGAGCTTTTCCCAGTGTGGAGGCAAAACAGGGCTTAAATCAAACCAGCTTTGCCTCTCCAGTCAGTGCTGCTGGGGTTCCATCACTGCAGCTGAAATTCTTGAACTAAATATTTGCTAAAAGTCTCCAGGATAACTTCACCCCCTGGTTTGGTCACATCCTCCTTCCTAAAAGACACCTAAAAATGTTAATTCTGATGAATTCCTGTGAGAAGCTTGCAAGAGGACTGAACTGTGATTTGTGGGATTTTCTCTCTGATGCAGAATGTCTGTGTAGGGTAGTAATGAATCCAAAATCATTCATTTTTTTAAGCAGGCACATGTATATAAACACCACCTTTAAAAATAGAGTTGAAATCACAACACAACCTCTGCTGGGCAAGGTTTCCTTACACACAGCACTCAACAAGCACCCTCTTCTCTCTTCTCTTCTTTCTCTTCTCTTCTCTTCTCTTCTCTTCTCTTCTCTTCTCTTCTCTTCTCTTCTCTTCTCTTCTCTCTTTTCTCCCACAGCAACAAAGGATATGGCATCACAGAAAAACTTTATACTTTAAAGCCAAGCAATCTTTAGGAGGGTCCCAGAGAAAAGTCAACATCCCCCACAATTGCTACTGACCCTCGTAATTAACTTAATGGAAAAATGGAGAGAAAGCTCTGGCTGCTGCCTGATGCACTTTTAATACATTGCAGATGTTCCCTTGATTTTACTAACTGGAAACACTTCATAACTTGTATCCACAGCCTATTCCCAGTACAGCATTTAACTTTCACAAAGCAGTCATCTTCTCAGCCCTGGTAGCAGTCCTGAGGTCTGAGGAGAAAAAAAACTTCACAGGGATTTTTTATTTTCTTTCTTAGAGGTTAAATAGAAGAAGGTGAACTGACACAGAGTGCTTTGGTTAGATCAGTAAATAGCAAAGAGTGAACACTGAAGGAAAAACCAAAATCCAGCTCCAGAACACATCTGAGATCATTTCAGAGGTGTTAGAAACATTGAGATGTTGCTTTTCAAGTGCTGGGACACAGTTAGGTGGGTTTGGCAGGAGAAGCTGAAGCGCCTTGACATTGACCTTTGCAGTAGCAGCATGTTACAGATAATTCAGTGCCTTTGTAGCTGGCACCAGCTCATTTCTAACACTGCCCATTCACCAAAGCAGGCTGGGTTCTCTAAGATAAATCTTAAATAAATAAATGGGAAACAGAAATTTCACAGCCATTCTTTGTACAAAGTATTCCAGGGAATGCTCCTAGAACCCCTCATGGCTCAGAGGTCCTGTCCAAGCTGCCAGCAAGGAACAAGGTGTCAGTGCTGCTGCACTGATGGGAAGGCAGAGTCATTTGATAACGAGGATGTGTGACACCTCTGGCTGTCTTTGTAATGTTTTCCCCCTTGCAGGAGAACTTCCATATCCGGGAACTGGAAGACAAACACGGGCTCTGCCATGCTGGAACAAATTGCTATGTCAGATAAGTAAGTGGAGTCTCGTGTAAAAGGTAATTAAACAATTAATGGGTTTTATTTAAAGTGGATTTTTGGGGAATGCCATTGTTGGTGCCCAGTTCACAGTAAGTGCATGCATTGTGCTCATCTGGGGAAAAGGAATCTCTCAGTTAGGTGGAAGAGCAGAGCAGGAGTTGCATGTGGGGTTACCCCCTCACACCCACCAGCCTTGGGTAGTGAGTGAGCCCCTGGGTTCCTACATCCACACCTGCTCCTGGAAAAGGACTGGAATTTCCTTCAGAAAGTTGAATTTCACAGATTGAACCTGCCAGTCATTTCTCCCGGTTCATTTGCCCTCTCTCACCCACCAGTGTCACACCCTGCACTTGTAAACTTTCCACCTTCTACATCACCAAGCAATGCAGCCTTCACTTTGCCTGTTTAAATCCTGTTTCTCTTTTTTGCTTTCAATCCCAAATTCCTTACTTGTCATTTTATAAATTTCCCCCGAACTGCACTGTGAGGCTTTTCCCCTGTTGCTGGGATACACTGAAGCTTTATTTCCCCTGTGCCATCACTGTAGTACTTTGGTTTACTGTGCTTTTCCTTTTCTTTCCCATTCTTATCGTGGATAATTCCTGCAGTCCAATTGAAAACATTCATGCAGCACCACTTTGAAGCTCAAAACTCTTTTCTCAACCCTCCTCATTTTCTCCACAACACATAAACCTCTTTTCCCTGCAAAACAAAATCTCAGAGGCTTTTGCATGGCTATGAATTTTCTGTTGTTCAACTTCTCCAAAGGCTGCCACCAGTGGAAGCTGAAATAAAGTCTGTGCAGAGAAAGTTTAATTTAAAAGGTGTTTAAAAGCTCAACAGTAGTCCTGGTTGGGGGTTTTTTTTTAAAGCCCAGAACCTACAACTTGGTGCCTCTTAGGAGCTGAGGGAGACACAGGAACTGAGGCACTGCCTGCCCTGGAAAGGTGAAAACAAGAAAAACGGGAATTCCAGCTCCCTGCTGTCCAGCCCCTGTCTAGACTGTGTCCTCGCTGATCTCCCCTCTGGGGATGGACTGGAGCCACATTATTTTCTCTTTCTCATCCCTCCCACCTCCCTAAAGTGAGGTTATGTCTTTGCTGGGAGGAGGCAGGAGCAGCTCTGGTGTGTAATTACAGCCCGTGGGCTGTGTGCAAACACACAAACTCCAGCAGTGCCACAGGGGTGGGAAACTCTCCCTGCTGCTGCTGGAAACGCTCCCTGAGCTCTGCTGCTCTCCTGTTCTCAGTGGAAGGTAATTACAGCACAACAGGGATTTTGCCATTATCACACCGGCCAAAAACACAGAACATCCTTGATGGTGATGAGGCCAAAAGTGTGGAAAGGGTGGATCACAGTGCTCACACAAAGTGCTCACAGCAGAGCACACGAGGGGNCGTGGGAAAGGTGGATGTGTTCCTGCTTTGTGGGATTGCCCAGGGAGCGCTCACAGCAGAGCACACGAGGGGAAAAGAGACTTTTCTGGGGAGCTGCAGCAGTGCCACAGGGCAGCAAAAGCCACCAGGGCTGCTGCATTTTGGTTTTCATGCTGTCCATGAATGGGAGGAAGGGCCTTGAGAACACTGCCTGATGGGCACTGTTGGCTGAACACAAATCTCAGAGTAGAAATTCAGGGAAGAAAGAAGAGTGGGGCAGGAGGGGACAGGGAGAGGCAGAGGAGCAGCACATTTCAGGGACAGGTTTTCTAATTTATCCCATGTTCCAGAGCTGCTGCTGCCCAGACAGCTGTGCCAGCAGTGCCCACCTCACCTGGCACACTTGATACTGGCCCTGGCAGAAATTCTTGATCCTTGACCTTGATCCTGGATCCTTGATCCTTGATCCCTGATCCCTGATCCTTGATCCTTGATCCTTGACCTTGATCCTGGATCCTTGATCCCTGATCCCTGATCCCTGATCCTTGACCCCTGATCCTTGACCTTGATCCTGGATCCTTGATCCCTGATCCCTGATCCCTGATCCCTGATCCTTGACCCCTGATCCTTGACCTTGATCCCTGATCCTTGACCTTGATCCTTGATCCCTGATCCTTGACCTTGATTCCTGATCCCTGATCTTTGATCCTTGATCCTTGATCCTTGATCCTTGACCTTGACCCTTGACCCTTGATCCTTGACCCTTGATCCTTGATCCCTGATCATTGATCATTGATCCTTGATCCTTGACCTTGATCCCTGATCTTTGACCTTGATCCCTGATCTCTGATCCCTGATCCCTGATCCCTGATCTTACATCCTTGATCCTTGATCCTTGATCCTTGATCCTTGATCCTTGATCCTTGATCCTTGACCCTTGATCCCTGATCCTTGATCCTTGACATTGATCCTTGATCCTTGACCCTTGATCCCTGATCCTTTCTTGCTGCTGCTCACACTGGCTGTGGGAAAAGAGGAACCTTTTGTCAAACCCACTGTTTGACCTTTTGTCAAACCTGCTGTGCAAGCCTTGGGTTTCAGACACTCCAGGCTGCTCCCTCCAAAAGCTCTCTTTGCAAATGGAGTTTTCCAGCTCTGTGTTTGTTGGCAGAAGATGGGCTATTAAATACACTTCCATAAATCTGATTGATGTTGCTGCGTTTTAGAGACAATTTCCTCGTTTTTGTTTCTGTTTCAAGTCCAGATATTTACTGTTCAAGGCAACTTTTGTTGTCCTCGTGACTTTCCAAGATACACAAAAAAAGAAAAAAGTTATTTATAAGCAAGTGCATGCAAAAAGTCCGGTCAGTCAGTGCATCTACAGATGTTGGAATTGTCAGGCATCCAAAAAACCCTCTTGTATTAGACAAAAACCACGTTTCTCACAGGAAAAAAAAAATTATTTTCATTGCTAAGGTATTACCATCAGGATCTTTTCAAATCAATTTCTTTGTATTCTGCTTAAAAGAAAAACTTTTCCACTGGAACTGATGTGATATAAGAAAATACAAAGAATGTGACTTACTAAGTTTACTTGGAAAGGATGCTGCTATTGAGGATATTTATACATGAATCAGACTCTCAGCCCAGCAAGGCATTTCCTTTGATCCCACAATGACATCAAATGATTTGTTTATTACAGCAGTGGGGTTTTTTTCAGTGGAAAATGCTATGAGGTGGCAAATCCATCATCAGGGCTCCAGGGCTGGAGCGGGAGAGGGGCAGGAAGAGGAAATAATTCTCTTTAGACTCAAGTGTGAGCAAGGGAAGAGGAAAATTCATGAGAAATGAGTGTTGTAAGAAGGGAGTTTTGGAGCAAATCCTGCCCTTCAGTGGGTGACATCACCCTGCATCATTCCAGGATCATTTCCTCCCTGCCCAGCCCTGCTGGGAGTCACTGAACATTCCCAAGGCTTTGGGTGTCCTGGATTCAGTCCCTGCCTTTGGGCTCCCAGAGCTCTGCTGGTGCTGCAGGGATCACAGGAATTGCCCCACTCTTCTAAATAAATCCCTCCTCAGCCCCTTGTTGGTCAAATAATCTCTCTATTCATAAAAAAAAGGAAAAGAAATCATATTGCTGCTTGTAGAATGGGTAAAGGGTCCATCTTCAGTCTCTTACCATGACATTACAAAATAAACTGAAAATTTTTTTATGTTTAACCCTGTGTGAAATAGCCTTTTCAGGAGTTGTAGAATTCCTTGGAATTATTTAGTTTCCCCTTGAGTGGGATTCCACTTTTGCTGTATTTGTTTATAACCCTGCATGAAGAGCATAATCCTTGTCTGCATGCTCCACAACCCACATAATTTCATGTTTTTGGTCCTTCTGCATCACCTGAAGGGTTCTCCTGCCTGGATTTCTCCTTCTGCTCAGTGCTGTAGGAATAAAACCAGCCTGGCTCCTTTAGAAAACAGTTGGGCCACGATTCAGGATGGAGCCTCTCACTAATTCCCTGATACAGGAACCAAACCCATCCAATGTAGCGAAAATTCTGAATTTTGGGTGAATGTAATGTTAAAGACATTATTAGCTGAGCCTCTAGAAATTCAAGAGCCTGCTGAGACACTCACAGAGCAAATTATCTTTGTGAAACAGGTACAAGCTTTGGGTTGACACCTGTTCTGAAATATTTGGTGGTTTGGACATCTGTGCTGTTAAAGCTGTACATGGGAAGGATGGAAAAGATTATATTTTTGAGGTAAGAAATCCTGCTTTTTTTCAGTATCTGCCTTTACATATTACAAAGAGCCAAGGAAAAAACCTTTCTGATAGCTGGGCATTGGCTTATTTGTGTTTCAGGCAAGGCTGTGTGTGTTTTTGAGCCCTGTTTAAATCATGATACAAAGCCACAGGCCCAAATTAGTGGCAAAACTTGCTGGAAAACGTAACCCCGTGGATGGGAATGTCTTTTGGTGTTGGAGGAAATGTACACAAACTGCAAAACAAAGCCAAATGTGGATGGCTCACTCTGCCAACCCTGATGATTTCTTTCCTGAGCAGGCTCACCAGCTTTTCCTGGAAGGTTTATAGATAGCACCCTCCCAAGGGAACCCCAACAAAATTATACCTTGCTGTGGAAAGGGAGATTAAGGGTGAAGTGGAAACAACTTCACTTTTTTTCTGGCCTAAATATTGCCCTGAAGATCTGAATCCTCACTAATCAGAAGTTTCTGCTGTAGGTAATTTTGAAAAGTTGAAGGTTTTAATTTCCTTTGAGTTTTTTAATGGAGAAATATCACTTTGTGTAGCCACAAAACAAGTTAAAATCACTTTCCTATCACACAATTTCCTCAGCATCTTCCACATTCCTAGAATTTTATTCAGGAGCTGGGCAAGGATCTCCAGAATCTCCCTTCTTCAAAAGAAGTTAAAGCAAAAGGGGAAAGTTTTTAAAAAATGAAATAACCCCTGCAAGTTCTGTAATGGACCAAGACTGCCTCACTTCCTGCTTCTCAACAAATCCCCTGATTTTCCATGCCACAGACAGCCCCAATTTCTAAACCCCAGAATTCTAAGAGCTGCAGGATCCATCAGGAGCTGGCTTTACAGAGCATTTTAATCAGGGTGCAGAATAGATGCTGCAATTAAAACCAGAAGCGTGATAATTCCTGCTGTTGTCTGGAATCAGCTGAATTGTCTGGGAGATGGGAGTGCTCGTCAGCAAGGATATTTAAAATCTGCAAAAGACATTGAAAAGTGGGGCTGTTTGCAAAGTCCACATCCACCAGAACATCTGGAAAATTAAGATATCAACAGTTATTACACTGCAATTTGAACAGAATTCTGGGCTGCAATGAGGAGTGGAAAACTGTCTGCACCAAGAGAGGGAGAATTTTCTCCTTTTGTGTCCTTTCAGCACAGGAAAAGAAATGTAATTAAATCTGGCACGTGTGTGCTGCACTCGAGGGAGTGAGCAGGATGGTGATGGCTTGGGAGGCTGAGCTGGAACAGAGACTGGGCAGAGCCAGAGAATAAAGCAGGGATTTATGGAAAGGGCTTTAGGGGACACCTTGGGCAGGACAAGAGCCTGGACAGGACTACACCCAAGGTGGACTCAAAATGGGCACAAAATGGTCCCAAAATGGTCCCAAAATGGACCCAAAATGGTCACAAAATGGTCACAAAATGGGCACAAAATGGTCACAAAATGGACCCAAAATAGGCACAAAATGGACACAAAATGGACACAAAATGGTCACAAAATGGACACAAAATGGTCACAAAATGGACACAAAATGGACCCAAAATGGGCACAAAATGGACACAAAATGGACCCAAAATGGGCACAAAATGGACACAAAATGG
>VXBR01011959.1:3134-13229 GCA_013400215.1 Cisticola juncidis
AGCACCCAAAAGCACACAAAAGCACACAAGAGCACACAGAAGCACCCAAAAGCACCCAAAAGCACTCAAAAGCACACAAAAGCACCCCAAAGCACACAAAAGCACCCAAGAGCACACAAAAGCACAGAAAAACACACAAAAGCACCCCAAAGCACACAAAAGCACCCAAGAGCACTCAAAAGCACCCAAGAGCACCCGAAAGCACCCAAAAGCACACAAAGGCACCCAAAAGCACCCAAAGGCACCCAAAAGCACCCAAAGGCACCCAAAAGCACCCAAAGGCACCCAAAAGCACCCAAAAGCACACAAAAGCACCCAAAGCACCCAGGTTTTGGATGTGCCCAGCACCCCAGGGTGCCCCCAGGCCCCACCTGATGAGGCGCCCGTTCTCCACGTAGTACTGCACTCGGAAGTGGATGATCATGGGGGGGCCAAACTGGTCGATCCCCTGGAAGGGAAGAGGATTTCAGGAATTCTGTGGGAACCCCAGCATCACAGCCCAGCCCCCACCTCAGCTCTCTGGGGTCACGTCTGTCACAGCCACCCCTTGCCCGCCCGGGCACTGATGAGGATTTTTGTTCCTCAGTGAAGGCTCTGGCACCTGTTTTTCCAAGCAAAATGCTGGGAATGAAGGGGATTTGGATTTAAAAATGCAGGTGGATGGGTGTGACAAGGCCAGGGGTTCTGCAGCCCCTCACTGCTGCTCTCCCTCTCCCAGACCATCACCCAGCAGCACTCGAACTTGGACACCACCCCCTCAGCACTGCATGGATGAACAGGTGCTCTGGGGAGAAAAAACCCAAATTGATTCGAGAATTTGGAAGAAGGGACCTCAAAAATTCTGCTGAAGGGTAAAGGAGGAAAAGAAAAACCCAGAGGGGGAAAAAAACCCCAGAGCTCCAGGGATGGAGAGCGGGGGATGCACCCCCAGTTGGTGGCACTGAGGAGTGACAAGCCCAGGATGTGACTTTGCACATCCACCCCCCAGCCCAAATCTGACTAAATGCCCCCAGCCCACCCCTCAGCAGGGTCCTGGAAGTGACCTGTGGCGGGGACAGAGGTGGCCTTACTGCCGTCAGCTCTCCATGCAAGACCTCACCGCTGACCTTGCTGGCCTCCTTCTTCCACTCCTTGGGGCAGTACTTGTAGAGTTTCTGGGCCAGGTCCATGTACACGTGCTCATTGTCTGGGAGGGACAGAGGTGGCATCAGCATCCCCACGTGTCCCCTGCCTCCCAGGGAGGTGGGAGGGGAGCTGTGACCTGCTCGTCACCAAGAGTGTTCATTGTCACACTCAAGCCCCCCTGACTTACTCTGGATGACGCTGAGCCCGAAGAGGTGACAATCCTTCAGCCTCAGGAGGTCACACACCTGCACCAGCAACTCCTGGCACAAAATCTTCACCTGTAAAAAACCCTTAAATGAGCCTTGGATGTATCTGTGCCCACCTGAGCTGGGCAGGGAGCACTGAAGCCCTCAGCAGGACCCTGAGCAGGACGGGGGTGACAGGGTGGGCTCAGCTTTCCATGGGGGTGTCCCCAAAAGCCTGGGATGCAGGACCAGAGCTCTGACAGGGCTGGGATGCTCAGAGGGCAGCTTGAGAGCAGCAGGTGATGGAGGAACCCAGCACTGCAGAGATGTTTTGGGGGCAGAAATCAGAATATTCAGTCTCATTCCACCCCCTGGACATCTTCAACTATCCCAGGTTGCTCCAAGCCCTGTCCAACCTGGCTTTGGACACTTCCAGGGATCCAGAGGCAGCCACAGCTTCTCTGTGCGGGGGCCTCTTCACCCTCACAGGCAAGGATTTATTCCCATTATCTAATCTAAATCTTTCCTCTTCAAGTTTAAAACCATTCCCCTTATCCTATCATTATCTGCCTCTTTCCAAACCTCTCTCCATCTTTTTTACAAGCTCCCTTCAAGTTCTGAAAGGAATTTCAACATTTTCCTGACTCAAAAGCAACACTGGGTGAGGGGTGAATTAAAAAAAAAAAAAAAAAAAAAAGGGGGGGAATTGCACATCCAGTGCTCCATCCCTATCAGAGCCAAAGCCTCTCCTGGTTATTCCCAGGCCTAGAGGAGGCTGAAGTGCCCTCCACAAGGGATTAGTGGAGTGAGGGCTGCAGGATGGGATGCCAAGGGAGGCCACCCTCGCTGCTGCCAGCATTCCATCGATCAGGGAGGCACAGCAGAGCAGAAAACACCACCACAACCTCAGGGGAAACAACTCCTGAGCATTTCCTGGCAGGGCGAGGCCAGGCAGGCTCCAAAGGAGACCCAGGAGCAATCCCAGGGCGTGCAGACACAGCCTGGGGAGCGATGGAGGTGTCAGGGCTGGGGAGGGGCGGCTCCTTACGTTGATGATGATGTTGAGGGAGTCGTCGTTGGGGAGGAAGATGCACACGCTGCGCCGGTCCTGCATGACTCTGTTGTTGTGGAAGGGCAGCTTGTTCATCGTGCTCCGGGCAGGGGGCTCGGGGAGGGCGGTGGGAGGCACCTCACCGGCGGGCCGGGGTGGCCATGGGCCCCATGGGTGCCATCCCTGTGGGAAAAGGGGGGATGAGCACTGGGAAGGGCACCCTCAGCTCCCCCTCTGCATCCCCCATCCTTCCCACCCACCAGCATCACCCCACAAGGTGTGGGATCACGGTCGGGGTGTCCCCAAAATCCCTGAGCACACCCCACAACAGCCACCCCCATGGTTTCTGGCCCAGCCCCAAAATCTTGGGCCAGCAGTTTGATTCTCCCGGCTCGGGTTCAGGAAAACCT
This sequence comes from Cisticola juncidis, assembly GCA_013400215.1. Lineage (NCBI taxonomy): Eukaryota > Metazoa > Chordata > Aves > Passeriformes > Cisticolidae > Cisticola > Cisticola juncidis. The sequence continues at coordinate 5,906 of VXBR01011959.1, forward strand.
CAGGAAAGGCTTTTCTGGCATAACTAAAATAAGCAGAAGTTTATCCGCTGGGAATAACCCAGCTGGGAGCGGTGCTGGAAGCAGGAGGTTCCCCTGCCAGCCAAGGAAAGGCAAGGAAATGCTGTGGGGTCCCCTAAGAGGATCCCTTCCAACACCCTCCCCCAGTGCTGACTTTATTTCCCCCACCCTTTGCTGGGGTGAAATAAAACAATCCAAGCACTAACAGGGATTTGCAGATTGGCATTGCCCTTCAGAGCCAACAAACCCACTCCAACACTGACCCCAGGAAATTCTCATTTCCCAGGGTGAATATCCCCAAAGCACTTTTTACCCCACTGTCCACAAGGACACGAATTCCCACGTGACACCACAAGGATGGACTTTAAACTCTGACCTAGTTCAGCCTTTTCCTGCCCCAGATTTATGGTGGCACCCAGACAGCAGAGTGTCTCCCTTGTCACCAAATATTTGCTCTGGACTAAGTGGAAGCGCCTTTGGCTTCCGAAAGCCTGGAATTCGCATATTTGTGCAGGAGAACAGGGAAAAGTGCCCCGAGGTGACTTTTAGTTGGTGGATCCTGGGGTTTTGCAGAAGTTGGGAAAACCAGAGGTGACGCTTTCCCATGGCCAGGGCGCTCTGGGACTGTGGCACAGAAGTTTTGTCCCTGCATCCATGGATTTCAGATATGCATTGTATCCATGCACTGCATTCATGCCTTGGGATGGTGCATTGGGGCCACATATTGCACCCATGCATTGCATCCCTGCATCCTTGCCATGCATTGTGCCTACACGTTGCATCCATGCACCGTGGTGGTACATAATGGATTCTCTGTGTTGCATCTGTGTGCATCACAGCCCTTCACTGCATCCATGCATTGTGGCATCCATGACTGAGCTGGAACATCATGGTACCTATGCATTGCATCCACGCAGCACAGATGTGCATCCTGGCCATCCACTGCACCTACACAGTGCACCTATGCATGGTGGCACCCGTGCATTGAATTGGAACCTCATGTCATCCATGCAGCACATCTGTGCATGGCAGCACTGCATTGTGGTATCCATAAACTGTGTCAGAACATCATGGCACCTATGCATTACATCCATGCAGCACAGACACACGTCCTGGCCATGCTCTGCACCTACACATAGCACCCATGCATTGTGGCATTCATGCATTGTGTTGGAACCTCATGGCATCCATGCATTACATCTGTGCATGGCACCACTGCATTGAGGCAACCATGCATTGTGTTGGAACCTCATGGCATCCATGCAGTGCATCTGTGCATGGCAGCACTGCACTGTGGTATCCATAAACTGTGTCAGAACATCATGGCATCCCTGCACTGCATCCACGCAGCACAGATGTGCATCCTGGCCTTGCACTGCACCTATGCATTGCCCCCATGCATCGTGGCACCCACACATTGAGCTGGAGCACACCCCTGCAGTGCCTCCCTGCTCCCCAGCTCTGCACCGTGGCTGTGCCTGGCACCTCTCCTGGCATGGTATCCATGCTCTGAGGAAATGGCCGATCCCGACAGGAGCCGGCAGCACCACGGCCGGGTTGGTTTCAGGGCTCATTACAAATCCCAGCGTGCACGGAATGGAGCTGCAGGAATTTGGCACGTCCTGGCCCGGCCGGGCGCCGGCAGCTCCCGGCGTGACGTGACCTGCACGGGCTGGGCTGGGAGGGGCCGTGTCCTGGGGCTCCCCCAGCACCCTCCGTGTCCTGCTCCCACCCACAGGGCTCCTCAAGCCCCAGTGGGGAACGAGAGCTTCTTCCAGCTGCAGCCAGCTCCAAATTCCAGGCACGGGCAGCACCCACTGCTGAGCTGCTGGAGAATCCATCACCGGGATTCTCTCCCTCACATGGGAACACCTCCCGCTGTCCCAGGTTGCTCCAAACCCCGTCCAACATGGAAAACTTCCAAGCATGGGGCAGCCACAGCTTCTCTGGGAAGCCTGTGCCAGGGCCTCTCCTCCCTCACGGCCAAGAATTCCTTCCCCATATCCCATCTAACCTTGGCCTCTGCCAATTTAAAACCATTTAAAACCGTTTTAAACCATTCCCTCTTGTTTAAAACAATCTCCTCTCTTGTTCTGTCACTCTCTGGCATTCTGGGACAGTTCATCCCCACACCAGCCCCTGCATTTCCTCCTCCTCCTGCAGCCTGGATTGGTCCCAGAGCAGCAGGGATTAAACCACACAAGCTGGTGTCAGCAGAGCACGGACATCAGAGGGAAAAAACCCCAATCCCAACCCGTATATTTTGTTATTTTTATAGAAAACATCCCAGTTCCTGCTGCTGAACGTGAACATTCCATCAGCCCATGGTCCCTACGGAGATTCCCTCTGCCCCAGGCGCTTCCCGGGGGCTCTGCCAGCCCTGGGAGCTGCAGGGATTCAGAGAGGGGAACACAAAGCCCTTCCCAGGGTGCTGTGCCTGCAGCAGCCCCGGCCAGACGCCGGCAAATTCCTCCCAAGCATCTGCTGCTCATTCCGACAATGTCGGCTTTGATTGCCGGGACCCCGCGCCGCTGCCCTCGCCGAGTCCCTGCTGCTCCGGGGGAAGTGTTGATAGGAGGCACAAACATGGAAGCATGGAATGGTTTGGGTTGGAAAGGACCTTTAAAGATCTAGCCAAACCTTCCCAGAAAGATCCTGGTTGGAAGGGAGAGCCCCCCTGGATTGCCCCACAGCAGAGGGGGTGACACAGATCACCCCACACTCCAAGCAGGAACCTCCACCCCGGGCATTCTTCCAAAGGGTTTTCCATCCAAAGTCAGCTGGAAAAAACACTGGGAATGAGGGCTTGAGCATGCACCAGCAGAGTGAGGAGATCCAGGTTTTCCAGCCATGTTTTCCCTGTCATGGGGAAAAGAGCATTAAAACTCCATGGGAATGCTCTGCAAACTGCTCGTGACTCTGGAGCAGTGCCGAGAAAATTCCTGGATCCACTGTGTTTTCCAGGCCCAGGCTGCTGGAATATTGTCTCCCTCCCCGGTGCTGATGCCGTGGGATAAATCCCGTCACAAAGCTGCGCTGCAAAGAAAACATCCCACAAAAAAACTGGGAAAAGCAGCCGGGGCTGGCGCTGCTGACTCGGCGAGGGATTTGCTCATCCCGGGGTCCTGCAAACACATCCGAGGGCAGGCAGAGCCTGGGATTGGTTCAGATGGAGGTGCTGGAGCAGGCTCTCGTCAGAAATAGAAATCTGGATGTAATTCCAGGGTGGGGATTGAACATGGCTTGAACTTGCTGGCTGAGGTGGGGTTTTCTTCCAGATTCCGTGTGTGTGAAACGAGGCTGAGTGGATGTGCAGCGTTTTTCCCTCTCCGTGGATTTAAATGGATTTCATGGAAGCGGATGAGTCTCCATCCTCGTGGGTTTGGGTCAGGTTTGTCCCTCTGTGGCACCCACCAGACATGCCAGTGCCCCCCCATTCAACCCAGCCACAATCCAGAGCCTCCAGGCAGATCCTGTCCGTTTCTCCATCAACCAAACCCATCCCTCCTTGCCCAAAATATCCAATTTTAAAAAAAATCCAGCCCTATCAGACATCTCCACCCCTGGAGGACTTTAACAGCCGTGTGCCTGTGGCACCTGGGGACACGGCTTAGTGGTGGCCTTGGCAGAGCTGGGGGAGTGGCTGATCACAACCCCAGAGGTCTTTTCCAACCTAAATAACTCCACAATTCCCTGACTCTATCCCACTGCCAGGCTTTTGTTCCAGCCCTCCTGGAGCACCCAGGGGCGAGGGAAGGGATCCAGGCCAGGACCCACACGTAGGCAGGGGCCAGCCAGAGGCTGCCCAGAGTGCGGGGCGAGACGGGAAGATGAATTCATGGGGCAGGAATTTCTTGTTTGGAAGAGTCTGGAGTGGGTCTCACCCCACATCACAGGCACAGGTATGCACAGAGCTGTTATTACAAGTTTTAGGGCCGTCCCTTAATGCAGCTTCTCCGAACCCAAAAGCCAGATTAATTCCTGCTTGCGGTTGCCCCGTAATTAAAATCGTCTCCGATTCTTCATGAACTCAACAGTTTCCTCCTAATGAAGAGAGGCAGATGAAAGAGACCTTCACTGGGAAAAAAGGACTGGGTTATAAATATTCCATTACTTCATCCGCCACAAAAGCTATTTGGATGCTGGAAACTCAGCCTGGGCAGCCAGGGGCCGGCCCCCACCAACCCCAGCAGATGCCCCCCAGTGCTGGGGGTATCCAAAAAGCCTCTCCAAGGAAAATTCCTCCAGGACCTCTTCAACATTCCTTCTCTTCCTCATCCTCCTTCCCCTTGGCTTCTGCAGTGGGACAACAGTGCTGGGCAGGGATGCTGAGCGGTGTGGATCATCCTAAAAATGGGATATGTCCCCTCCTGCTAGGGATAAGCCCCATGGAACATCACATTCCAGGGGGAAACACAGGCTGAGCCATGGCAGCTCAGGAAACTGCTCCCCTGCCTATCTTGGCATGCACGGAGCAGAATCCAGCCTGGAAGTGCTGATCTTCCATCCAACCCACAGCAGAGCCACCCCAGGCCTCTTCATTCCCTGACTTTGGAGCACTAAAATATAAATAAAGTGTCCCTGCCTCCACCAAGGATGGACACAGAGATGGATTTCTCCTGGCAAGGGCTCCAGGGAGGGGAGGGACAACGCCTGCTCTTCCTCTTCCCTCCTCTGCTCCAGTACCAGCCCCTTCCATCAGATTTCCTTCCAGGAAACTTTGCCTGAACCTTTGAGATTAGAACAGTATCAGCACTGGGTTGGAGAGGGCTGTGCTCAGGGCAGCTCAGCTCTCCCACCCGGCTCCAGAGCTGTCCCATGGCATTCCCAGGCATTTTAGGAACCATCCCCCAGCACCAGCAAGCCCAAAGCTCCCAGAGCTCTGATCCCACTCCCAGGATGACAGGCATCCCTCCCAAGGCTGCACAGGGATGTGGAGCGCTGCCTTTGCTCCCCTCTCCGTGGGCAGGCTGCAGCCCACACCAGCAGCAGCTGCCATAAATCCCTTAGGATTTGGCTGAGGGATCCCTGGACCACAAAGCAGCCCCAAGGGCTGGAGTCACCATCCCGAATCCCTGCACCACAGAAAGCACAGCCCTGAGCCTCCAAACCACCGAGCTCCCTAGTTAGAAATTAAACTCATATTTTACATTTAATTAACAAGGTAATATTATATAATTAATAATGTCACATAAACATTAATATTAATAATATGCAGTGATGAATATTTACGTTATTTTCTGTAACAACACACCCCCAAGATGCTCTGAAGGGTTTGCCCTGGGCAAATCCTTCCTTCCCAGGAGGAGGCACTTTTGGGGAGCCCCATTCCCAAGATCCTGCTCACAGACATGCTCCTCCACATGGGATTGGCACCCAAACCCATTCCCACTCTGGGAATGTGCAGTGCTTGCTGCACACAGAGGGGAAAAAAAATAAGACACAAAATTCTCTGCAGACACATAGGAACCCAAACCCAGCTCCATTTTATGCCAAAATATTCAAATCCATGCCTGGGCTATCCAGAGCTCCTGCTGCCCTCAGTGGCGTCCTCTCCTCCAGCTCCAAACCCAGCAAAACAAAGCCAAACCAAGTTCCTGATTTTTTTAATCCTGGGGCGGGCAGAGGGAGATTTGTCTTCCCTCAGCAGCACCGCTCTCCAGTTTTCCAGCTGGGAAAGCTCCTTGGCCACGCCACAGCCTCCATCAACTTCCCTGCCCCAGCTGCAATCGGGGAAAGCTTTTTGGGAAAAACAGCCTAAGCCCACTTTTCAGTCAAGGGGGGCAAAAAAAGCAGCATAAAACTCAATTAAGGAGCAGGCAGATATTTTAACCAGCGCCATGGTTTGTATACTCCATCTGGAGTCCAAAGGCTGCCGGGTTTTTTTTTTAGCAGGAGGGAACTGACATCATCTTAATTTCAAATTCCCATTTATTTTTACATCTGGTCTGAATTAATCTTTCTCAGCATCCTGACTTTCATGTAATGGAATAATTGCTTACAGACTCGGGGTTTAAAGAGCCTGAATAAACCCAGTTTAAAAAAAGAAACCCCTTTAAAAAACCGATAGTAAAAAATCCAGTACCTAGAACCAAACTCCAAAATGCCTTCGGGATTGGGAATTTTAAATGGAACATCTCTTTCAGGCAAGAGAGCTCGAATTAATCCCAGCTCTATCCAAGACTCGGAGAGGGAGAGCCAGCCCTGTGGAAAAACACCAACACAAACCAGCCCAGAATTAGGCAGAGCAGCAAAGCTCCATCAGTGCCACGCGGAAACACCTCTGGAAAAGCAGAGTTTGGCTTGGAGGGAAAAACATCCCGATGGCCAGAAAGGCACTGGCCATGGGCAGGGAGAGGAGGAGGCAGGAATGGGGGGCTGGTGGCATGGCAGGGTCGGGATGTGCCTCACTCCCACAGGGACTCAAAGGACACAGGGACACCAAGGACAGTCCTGGGAAAGCTCAGCCCAAATTTTCCTGCTGCCACGAGGGCACCGGGTCAGGTAAAGCCCGGCTTAGGAGCTGCATGGATTTATGCAGGACGTGTCAGGGGGAGGCGTTCCCGGTGGAAAAGGCAGAGAGGGCCATCAGTGCCACCACCAGGGACCATCAGTGCCACCACCAGGGACCAGCTGGCACCCCAGGTACCTCCACAGGGTGGGGGCACCCATGGGACAACAGGGACACACGTGGCTGTGACCCTGGAATGGGAAGATCCATGGATGAGGGGATCACAAGAACCAAGAGGTGATGGGAACCATGGCTGTGGGTCACTATGACCCACGGAAAAGGCACCCACGGGTGAGGGAACCCACTGGGGATGTGACCCAGGGGTGAGGGGACCCACTGGGGGTGTGTGACCCAGAGGTGAGGGGACCCACTGGGGAAGAGGACAGTTGGTGGCAGGGGGGCCTGTGGGTGAGACCCAGGGGCAAGAGGGGACCAATGGAGAAGTGTGACCCAGGGACAAAGGGACCCATGGGCACCTGTGAACCAGGAATGAGGGGACCTGTGGGCGAGGGGACCTCGGGGTGAGTATCAGCCACGGGCAAGGGGTGTCATGGGTGAAGTGACCCGGGCTGAGGGGTCACCCAAGGACAAGGGGACCCATGGGCACCAGGAATGAGGGGACCCATGGGTGATGGTGACCCACGGGTGAGGGGACCTGTGGGTGAGCATCACCCAGGGACAAGGGTCCCAAGGGTGACAGAGACCTGTGGGAGAGGGGACAAGGTGTCCCACGGGTGAGCGAGACCCGTGGGCGAGGGTGACCCGGGGGCACGGAGATCCGCGGGGCGAGGGGTC
>VXBR01011959.1:13455-24324 GCA_013400215.1 Cisticola juncidis
CCCGCCCCGGCGCCGTGCCCGGGACAGCGGGGAAGGGGTCGGGAGCGGGGGGGTCCCGGGCGGGAGAGCCGAGTGCTGGCCCCGCAGGAGGCGTGGGGAGCCCGGCAGCCGCCGCCGCTGTGCCCGCGAAGGGCTCTGGGGAGAGCCTGAGCATCCCCTGGGAGGGCACACGGGCACCGTCCCTGCGGGGCTGGAGCCACCCGGAGGTGCCCAGAGCGGAGCTGAGCATCCTCCTCCTGCGGGCACCTCGGGGAGCGGGGCCGGAGAGGCTGGGGAGGCTCCGAGGGCTGCGGAACTTCTGCTCGGGAGGGCTGGGAGAGCTGGGGATCGACCAGTTCAGCTTGGACCGACCTTAGAGCCCGTTCCAGTGGGGCTCCGAGAGAACTGGAGAGGGAGTTCGGGTAAGAGGGAATGGCTTCCCACTGCCAGAGGACAGGGTTAGATTGGATACAAGGGAGAAATTCTTCCCTGTGAGGGTGGGGAGGCCCTGGCACAGGGTGCCCAGAGCAGCTGTGGCTGCCCCTGGATCCCTGGCAGTGTCCAAGGCCAGGCTGGGCAAGGCTTGGAGCAGCCTGGGACAGTGTGGAAGGTGTCCCTGACCATGGCAGAGGTTGGAACAAGATGTTTTTTAAGGTCTCTTCTAATCCAAACAACCCCAGGATTCTATTCTCTCCCAGGGAAAGGACTCACAAATCCTCTGGGGGGTCCAAACACCCCTGAATAGGAGACTCCCCCCACCCATCCCAGCATCCCCAGCCCTGGCTGTGCCACTGGCATGTCAAACCAGCCCTTAGGATTCAGGCTGAGGCAGGAACAGAATCAAACCCCATTAAATTAACCCCCATTCCCATTAAATCCCCCACTGACACCCCGGCAGTGGATGAAGGTGAGTGGGGCTCACTCCTGTGAGCCCTGGCCACGCTTTGGAGCCAATGCACACACGGATCCCTCTCCATAGGTGACCCAGGCCCGGAATAGCAACAGCAGCAGCACCATGAATTAGCAGCAGAGCATCTCGGAGCAGTTCCTCCTTCACAAGTGCCATCTGGCGAGATTGTTTTTGGAGTAGTTATTTATTCCTCACTTTCAACTGTCTGCAGCCGCTCCTCGGGCTGACCTGCGAGGCCGCCTCGGCCCCCACAGTCTCTGCGAGGCTCTGGGAGAGAGGAGCTGCTGTTCCCAGCCCTAAATAAAGAGCAGCTCTGCTGTGAGCGCCCTGACACTCCTTGCTGAAATCTGTTTGCAGCTCAACAGATCGTGCTGGGTAATTCCATTACGGGAGCGCGCGGCACCGGCGCTGGGGATCCAACGCGCCGCTCTCCTCGTGGAAAAAAACAACCTGGATTTCTGCAGAGCTGGAGCTGGAAATCCTTGGGTTGGGGGCTCACTCTCAGCTCCTGGCCATGCCAGGAATTGGGAATTGGGAGGGGGTTTCTACCCCACACCTCCTGCTCGAGTTCTTACAAAGCCACTGGTGCCACTGCCGAGGGCAAGGGGAGCATCCCGTCCAAGCAGGGCCAGAAACGTCTTTTTTTCCCAAAAAACTCCCTCTGGGAACACCCATCCTGCAGTTAACACAGAGGGACAACCGAGCAAAGCCTCCCTTAGGCTCATTTATCCCAACCCACAATACATTTTCAGGCTGTGGGGAGGCGCGAGAGGGACAAGACCCCCATTGCTGAGGATGAGCGGGTCCTGCCGGGCACATCCCAGCACCATTCCCAGCCCTGTGGAACACAGGGATACAGGAACCCAGCGCCTGCCTTGCTGCAGAGGCTAAATAAAGCAGCAGGAAGAGCTCTGGGATGCCAGCGAGGCGATGCATAAACACCGCCGTGGATGGCGCGGGTGCGACGCTGTTCCGGAGCAGGGAGAAATAGCTCGGCTCATTCCAATGGGAGATGCTCCCGAGGCTCTGGGAAAAGCCAGCCCAGGCTGGAATGTGGGGAGAGCTCGGAAAGATGGACCTCAGCCAGAGACCGCTCTGGGAGAGGAAAAGCCCAAAGACTCCGGTGCCATTTCCCTCCCAGCTCTGGAATAAATCTCCCTCCAAGTCCCAAGGAGCAGAAACGCAGATGGAAAATGGAAAAAACATGGAATTCTTTTGTTTTTTTTTTCCTTTTTTTCTTTTTGCCTAGCTAATGGCATGGCTAGACCTATCTCAAAATAATAAGAAGAATTAAAAAAATAAGGTAACGTGGTTATGACTGAAAATACCATTCCCAGAAAATACACGTTTTTTTCTCCCACTGGATGTATTTAAATGGAAAGGACAGGAAATAGCAGTGGCTCACTGTGATCCTGTGTTATCACCAGCTCGGTGTTTCCCATCCCAGAATTTCAATGCTGGCATTGTCACTGGCAGGGATGGACACAGAGACGTGGGAGCTCTCTTATCTCACAGTTCCCCTCGGATTTTGTTAATGGCATAAAAATTATTCAAAAAGCAACAAAATAACAACGAAACACATCCTTCTCTGCATCCCATTCCCTTCCCAAGGGCTGATGGATCAGTTTTGCCAACCCAGGCTTGCTGCTCTCTGCACAGCATCCATTTCTAGGGATTTTCAGTATATCCTGCTAGGAAAATTTACCCTGGAGCAGCAGCACAGGCCACAAGCCTTGTGGGGTGCATTTGGGGACAGGGATGTCACCAGTGCTTGGTGACACCTGGCACAGCATCAGACTCGATGATCCTGATGAGTCCCTTCCAACTCAGCATATCCCAGCTCTGCAGCTGGGATTTCGAAATTCCTCACTGGACAAGAGCAAAAAACAAATCCCAGCTACTGTGAGCGGGCTGTGCTGGGGCTGGGAAGGTTTCTCAGCCCATAAGGGGAAGAAATTAAATAAAGAAACCCCGGAGTGGAGCCACAACAGCCGGAGCGTTGCTATAAACTCCGGAGAGGAGCTGGACCTCGCTCCCATTCCTGCATTTCACGGGGATTTCCAAGGAAGCTTGTCCTCCCTCGCTAGCCAGGCTGGGCTGGGCCAGTCCCTGTCCCCCCAGCACAGAAACAAACAGGGTGGAGCGACCCCCTCCAGCATTCCCTGGGCTGCTGAGGAGAATTCCATCAAAATACCCAATAAATACCCAATTCTCACAGATCTAATCAAGCCTCTGCTTCCACTGGGTTTAAATGAAAAGCCTGAGCACACATTGGGACCCCTCCTCAGGGGTACCCATCCGGGGACAGCTCCAACTCCATCCATCCCAGCTGGATTTTGGGAAAGCTGGTGCTCAGCTTTGGCTGGTGCTGGGAAAGAGGGAGCATCCCCGGGGACAGGATCCAGGTGGAGAACGGGATGGATCCTGGAGCATTCTGGAATTTTGGCAATGCCAAACCACCCCTGGCTCCCTGGGAATTCAGGGGATGCTCCCAGAGGGGCTGATTCCACCAGGTTTTAGCAGGGGGAGGATATTTCTACATTTAACCGCCCCCCTCAAATCCCTCTCTGTATTTACTGTGCCCAGCTTGTGCCTGGGAAATCGGCAAGGACGAAAATAAAAAGGAGCTGCGTGAGATTTAAGCCCAGTGAGGATGAAAAGCAAGGAAATCCAGCCTGAATCCCCGAATGTTGGAACCATCGGGAAAATCCAGGCGTGCACTCGGCGGGGCAGCATCCCCGGCTCGGTAGCGCTGACACGGAGCGTTCTGCTGATCTGCCCCGCGGAATTCGCAGCTCCTCCAGCCCTGCATCCTCCCCAGCAGCGGCAGGATGCGACCGGAGCCCGGAGATTCCTCGGGATGGCCGCAGGGAAAAGCGGGATCACCCCCCCAAACCGAACCCCCCCATCCTTGCCCAGCCTGGGGCACCAAACTGGGCTGTATCACCAAATTATTGATAAATTCGGGGCGAGGTGGGCAGAGATTTTTTATGGAGTGATTCTGGTTTTCCCACAGCCTCCCCACTCGGCCCATTCCCAAATCCACTCGGCATTTCCTCTTTAAAAGTCCATTTTCCCTTCCCACCGCAGCTCCCCCATCCCTTCTGCTTTGTGGGACCCCAAAAGGATTTTCATGGCTCTGGGCCAGGGGGTTATTCCTAGAGTTTGCCCTCAGCCCGCCAGAGCTGCTGAAATCCCATGGAATTGTGGTGTAAAGCAGGAAAGGGCGGCGGGGAGGGGCAGGAAAGATCACAGGAGCAAGCGGGGAATATTTTTAGCCCGTCTGTTCTCCGGCTTCAGCACCACTCCACGATTCCAATCCCATCTGACAGAGGGGCAGATGCCTCAGGGCTGCTGAAACAGGAGAGAAACCCCAGCAAGGGCCCCCTCGGGGGGTCATCAACAGCCCCAGGACAGCAGAGGATTCCCCCTCAGTGGGGTGGGGTGGGAGGAAAACTGGGAATTCCTCTGCTGAAAAAAAAAAAAAAACAACAAAAAAAAAACAAAAAACCCAAAACCTACTGAGTGTGTGTTGTGCATTAAATACAAAGGCAGGTGACTAGAAAACTTCAAATCACCTCCTGACACTCACACCTTTGCTTGCTGAATCANAAAAAACCAAAAAAAACCAAAAAAAAAACCAACAAAAAACCAAAAAACACAACCAAACCCTACAATTTGGGTGGTGAAAGACTGTGAAGAGCCAGAGCATCCATCAGGGATCAGGGTTAGGGTTAAGGATTCCTCCAAAGGAGGAGCTGTGGGGGCACAGTTTTTCCCCCTGGCATCCCGCTCATCCAGCTCCTTGCTCACCTGTGCCCAGGTATCTTCCATGGCAGCAGAGTTTGGTTAGAAGTTTGCAGGAGCCACAGTGAAATTTGGAAATGGGGTCATGAAGCCAAAGGTTTTGCTCCAAACCTGCTCCAGGGAAGTGTGGATCCAGGAAAAAGCTGGGATGAGAGGCAGGTGAGGGGAGCAGGGCTGGGTTTGCTGTGTGCCCGTGCAAGGGCAGCCACATCAGGGATGAACTGAGCACCAGGGCTCATGGACCAGCACCACATTCACACTGGGAAAACTGGAAGCCTTCAATGCACTTTCTGTAGCAAATCTCATCAGTTAAATTAAGATTTTTCCATCATTTAAACCGCAGCTCCATCACAGAAGGACACAAAGGCTCCCACCCCGTTCCCTCCATCCACACCACGCTGGGGTGGCTCTGTCCTGCCAGGATGTGCTTTCCTTGGCGTGGTTTACAACAACCCCAGTGCCAGCACAACTCTCTGAGGTGCTTTGGGAGGAGGCTGGGGCTCCTTCCAATCCCAGGAAAAACAGGCAGCACCTCTTGGGAACGGGGCTTTGCAAACAGCACTGCAGGAGGGAAAAGCCAGCCCGGGCCAGCTGTCCCCTCCTCCATCCCTGGGGACAAAGCAGCCAGGGGGGCTTGGCCGTGGCCCCGCGTGTCCATCAGTGTCTGTCAATGATTCACTGCTGCTGTGAAGAGCTGTTTGTGCTCCGGGCATTCCCGGCGGCCCCGGCCAAGGTCAGAGCTCCGTTTGGCAGGGAAGGGATGGATGCCAAAGGGGAGAGGGGATGGGGGTCCAAGGCAGGGAACAGCAGAGCCCCCCTGGACCCCAGCAGCACCACGGGCTCATCCTCAGCATCCCCACCAGGCTCCAGGAGCAAACAGTGGGAACATGGAATGATTTGGGTTGGATCTTCAAGCCCATCTCATTCCATGAACCTCTTCCAGATCCACCTGGCAGCCCGGGGGTCACAGGGCTGGTGACAGCAGCCCATGCCTGGGGTTTGAGTCACAACAGAGCTCATTGATCCCAAACCCCCTTGGAATCACTTCCCACCGGGGTCACCGACACAGCACAGCCTAAACCCAGTCCTGGCAGCACCAACACCGCGATGTTGGGGTTGGATCAACACAGGCACCTCACACCCCCCCTTTGGAGGGGTTCCAAAGGTGCTGCCGGGCAGGATTTGTGCAATTCCTCTGCTTTTTGAAGCTGCCCTGGCATCTCCACATGCCTGCCCAAAGGCGAATTGATTTTTGTGAAATGGGCAGAGGCGGCCTCCAGGAGGATCCATAGCTGGGCTAATATTTGTCTAATGGGCTCCCACAAATAGCTCGTTAATCCCTCGGTGTTTATCAGTGGCACACAGGAGCCACAGAGCTACAGCTCAGCTCCCAGGGACCCCAAATTCCCTGTGTCCCTGAGCTCCAAGGAACCCCAGGTTCTTGGGGTGTCCAAGTTCCCTGTGTCCTTGAGCTCCCCAGGGATCCCAAGTTCTTGGGGTGTCCAAGTTCTCTACGTCCCTGAGCTCAGGACCCCAAGTTCTTGGGGTGTCCAAATTCCCTGTGTCCCTGAGCTCCCAGGAACCCCAAGTTCTCAGTGTGTCCAAGTTCCCTGTGCCCCTGAGCTATCCAGGACCTCAAGTTCTTGGGGTGTCCAAATTCCCTGCGTCCCTGAGCTCCCAGGGACCCCAAATTCTCAGGGTGTCAAAATCCCCTGTGTCCCTGACCTCCCCAGGGATCCCCAGTTCTCAGGGTGTCCAAGTTCCTCTGTCCCTGAACTCCCCAGAACCCCAAGTTCTCAGGGTTTCAAGTTCCCTGTGTCCCTGAGCTCACCAGGACCCCAAGTTCTTTAAGTGTCCAAATTCCCTGTGTTCCTGAGCTCTCCAGGACTCCAAGTTCTTGGGATCTCTGAGCTCCTCGTGTCCCTGAGCTCCCAGGGACCCCAAGTTCTCGGGGTGTCCAAATCCCCTGTGTCCCTGACCTCCCCAGGGATCCCCAGTTCTCAGGGTGTCCAAGTTCCTCTGTCCCTGAACTCCCCAGAACCCCAAGTTCTCAGGGTTTCAAGTTCCCTGTGTCCCTGAGCTCACCAGGACCCCAAGTTCTTTAAGTGTCCAAATTCCCTGTGTTCCTGAGCTCTCCAGGACTCCAAGTTCTTGGGATCTCTGAGCTCCTCGTGTCCCTGAGCTCCCAGGGACCCCAAGTTCTCGGGGTGTCCAAATCCCCTGTGTCCCTGAGCTCCCAGGGACCCCAAAATTTATACCCTGCAAAAATGCACCGTGGTTTTGCAAGCACTCAAATGCCTTTGCTCACTTATAGGTTTACAAGAATATTCCTGATATTAANACGAGCAGATCCCTGATATTAACTCACTGTCTAAATTCCCCATGTCCCTGAGCTCCCAGGGACCCCAAGTTCTTGGGGTCTTAAATTCCCCGTGTCCCTGAGCTCCCAGGAACCTCAAGTTCTTGAGGTCTCTGAGTTCCCTGTGTCTCTGAGCTCCCCAGGAACCCCAAGTTCTTGGGATGTCCAAGCTCCCCAGGTCCCTGAGCTCTCCAGGACCCCAATTTCTTGGGGTGTCCAAATCCCCTGTGTCCCTGTCCCCAGGACCCCAAGTTCTCAGGGTCTCAAATTCCTTGTGTCCCTGAGCTCCCAGGAACCCCAAGTTCTCAGGGTGTCCAAATTCCCTGTGTCCCTGAGCTCCCAGGGACCCCAAGTTCTTGGAATGTCCAAGTTCCCTGTGCCCCTGAGCTCTCCAGGAACCCCAAATTCTCGGGGTCTCTAGCTCCAGGACCCCAAGTTCTTGGGGTCTCCAAGTTCCCTGTGTCCCTGAGCTCCCTGGACTCCAAGTTCTTGGGATCTCTGAGCTCCCCATGGCCATGAGCTCCCACGGACCCCAAGTTCTTGGGGTCTCAAATTCCCTGTATCCCTGAGCTTCCCAGGACCCCAAGTTCTCAGGGTGTCCAAATATCCTGTGTCTCTGAGCTCTCCAGGACCCCAAGTTCTCAGGGTGTCCAAGTTCCCTGTGACCCTGAGCTCCCCAGGACCCCAAGTTCTCAGGGTGCCCAATTTCCCTGTGTCCCTGAGCTCTCCAGAACCCCAAGTTCTCAGGATCTCTGAGCTCCTCGTGTCCCTGAGCTCTCCAGGACCCCAAGTTCTCAGGGTATCCAAGCTCCCCAGGTCCCTGAGCTCCCAGGAACCCCAAATTCTCAGGGTGTCCAAGTTCCCTGTGACCCTGAGCTCCCCAGGACCCCAGGATGTCCAAGCTCCCCAGGTCCCTGAGCTCCCAGGAACCCCAAATTCTCAGGGTGTCCAAGTTCCCTGTGACCCTGAGCTCCCCAGGACCCCAGGATGTCCAAGCTCCCCAGGTCCCTGAGCTCCCAGGAACCCCAAATTCTCAGGGTGTCCAAATTACCTGTTTCCTTGAGCTCCCCAGGACCCCAAGTTCTTGGGATCTCTGAGCTCCCCATGTTCCTGAGCTCCCAGGGACCCCAGGTTTTTGGGGTGTCCAAGTTCCCTGTGTCCCTGAGCTCTCCAGGACCCCAAATTCTCAGGGTCTCCAAATTCCCTGTGTCCCTGAGCCCCCAGGACCCCAAGTTCTTGGGCTGTCCGAGCTCCCCAGGTCCCTGAGCTCCCTGGATCCCTGAGCTCCCCAGGCCCATTGCTGTGATCCCATATCCCTGCATCCCTCCACTGTGGCCACCCACCCCATTTTTTCTCCCCACTTCCTTCTCCCAGAGCTTCTCCTTCCCCCTCCCTCATTCCATCCCACCCCAAGGGGATCCCCCTCTGCTCCATCACCCCCTAGGGCTAAAAAAAAAAACATTTTTGGGGCTACACAGTGAAACCAGCACTGGACACCAGCTCTGAAACCACCACAGGCTTTGCTGGGCTTTATCCCAGCCCGGTTCCCTGGGGAATCTCACTGGAGAGGAGTCACCACTGAGTGCTCTGGCACCCATGGGACAGCCTGGAGCTGGCATCATATCCCAAAAAACCTTGAAACCCCTCAGCTTTAGTCATGGATTGGGAATATCTCCCTGCTGTTGCAGCAAACACTTTACTTATGTGTTTATTGCTTATTTAGCTGTGAGTTAATATCAGGAATATTCTTGTAAACCTATAAGTGAGCAAAGGCATTTGAGTGCTTGCAAAACCACGGTGCATTATTGCAGGGTATTTTTCCAGGCGGGATTTTGGGGTGCTCCTTTGGCAGGGAAAGCCTGTGGGTATGTGGATATACATTTTTATTTATGTCTAGAGAGCATTTGGTCATTTATAGATAAAACCTGAGCTAGGGGAAAGCTTCCCTGCCCATGGCAGGGGTTTGGAATGAGACTTTAGAGTCCCTTCCAATCAAAGCCATTCTGGGATTCCATGATCCCACTGCCCTCCCTCCCTTCTCTGCAGCAGGAAAAAGGATGGGTTTGTTTTGGTTTGAAGGGCAAATTTCAGTGGAAACCTTTCCCAGAGGAAGGGAAAGTTGTCTGTGCTGTCTCCAGCTGCCTCCCCCAGCCAGCTCCACACGCAGGGACAGATTTTTAACCACCCCAAAAATGTCCCTTGATGCTCTGGAAGGTCCCAAACCTCTGCCCCATCCCTGGAAGTGTCCAAGGCCAGGTTGGATGGGGCCTGGAGCAACCTGGGACAGTAGAATGAGTCCCTGCCCTTGTCAGGGGTGTTGGAACTGGATGGTCTTGAAGGTCCCTTCCAATCCAAATAATTCTGAGATTTTAGGATTCTACCCCATTTTGGGTCCCACCCCACTCGTGGGTGCAGCAGCCCTCCCCTCCATCCCTGCCAGGACCTTTGTCCACGGGCAGGGCATTATCAAGGCAAACCCCAATCACCAAAACCTCATCCCACTCCCCATGAGCTCACATTTCCATGGCACCCCCAAAATCCCTGGGTTCCTACCCCAAACATCCCACAGCAGCTGGACCTGGCCCTCTCCACTTCCCAAACCCAAGCTGTTTATGAGCTCTGTGAGCACAATAAACCAAATGCAGCTGTGGCTACGACCTCCTTTTATGAGATTCCTTTTTTCCTTCCTCCCTCCTCTGAATTTTTATGATCCAGATATAAAGCCCTGGGAAACAGAGGTTTAAAGGAGATTCCTGACACCCGTTCATGGGCATGAAATGCAGAGCCCTGACTCTCATCCATCCCAGGAGATTATTTCTAATTATTTTGTTTTTTTTTAAAATAAAGAAAATACAGAAAATAAAGCGCCTGGAAGCCGGTGATGGGCAGTGAGGGAGAAAGCCCAGATGTTCCTTGTTCAGCCTTGCCCACCTCATATTTGCACAACTCTGCCCTGTGCCAGCATTTCCTTATCCAAGGCCTTTTCTGAATGAAGGAAAGAGGTGAAGGATGCTGTGGGCATCCCAGGAAAACACTGGGAAAGTGTCACCCCACTGACACCCTGCTTGGAGCACCATTCCCAATTGCTCCATCAGCACTTGCTCTATTTTAAATTAATTTAATTTTTGCAGAGGGACTGGGGTCTTGCTGTGTCATCCCATCCAATAAACCAAATCCTGCTCCAAAGCAGCATCCAGGGATAGAGACTTCCCTCTCCAGCCATGATTTTCTGCAGCTTAGGGACCCCCTTTGCCCTTTTCCTGGTGCAAACTCAGCCCTTAGACCCCTTGTTCTGAAGGGATTCTCCAATTTTGGTGCTTTGCAGAGAGGAGTCCCCAAACCCAGCCAGCCCAGCTAATCCAGCCCCCCCAGCCAGCTCCCCTGATTTATGGAATCCCAGGATAGTTTGGTTTGGAAGGACCTTAAAGCTCATCCATGGCAGGGACACCTTCCACTGTCCCAGGCTGCTCCAAGCCCTGCCCAGCCTGGCCTTGGACACTGCCAGGGATCCAGGGGCAGCCACAGCTGCTCTGGGCACCCTGTGCCAAGGCCTCCCCACCCTCACAGCCAGGAATTCCTTCCCAATATCCTGCCTAATCCTGGCCTCTGGCAGTTTGAATCCATTTACACCCCAAATCTCCCATTTACACCCCAAAATCCTCCCATTTACATCCCCAAATCCTCCCATTTACATCCCAAAAATCCTCCCATTGGATGTAGCAGCACATCCCACACCTGTATTTCCACAAACCCTCAGTACACACTTGGAGCAACTTTTTTTTTTTTTTTTTCTCCAGGGGGGGTTAGAAAAGAG
>VXBR01011959.1:31059-43919 GCA_013400215.1 Cisticola juncidis
CCCCAGGGAACAGCAACCCTGGGGGAGACCCTGATACCCCGGGGAACAGAAACCCCGAGGAGAATCTCAGGGAACAACGACCCTGAGTGATGGGGATTTGGGTGTGCAGCCTGAGACAGGGTCAGGAGCAGCAAATCTCCGCTCTCACACTTTCAAGAGGTTGTGCCAAAGGTTTTGGAGGAGATGAGGCTCCTCCAGAGGGGACACAGCTCCAATATTCCCCCTCCACCCCACAGAAGTGACAGTGTGCTCTTGGAGAGACATTAGTGCACTGAGACAATTCCTACCCTCAACACAGGCATGAAGGAAAAGGGAGAGAAAAAAATTCCTGCAGTCAGCTTGGGTTTTTTTCCCACCCCCAGAGGCTTTTGCATAGACTGACTTTCTTTTTTTTTTTTATTGTATTTGTTCTTGCTCCCTTTTTTCTTTTTCAAAATATTTTCAATCGACGCGTTCCTGAAGTCGTTTGCCTCCTGACAAAACCCGGGCTGCCTGCCAGCACATATTTCTGATAATTCATCCATTATTAAATGAAATCAAAGATAGGAGTTTAAAAAAAAAAAAAGAAGAAGCCATGGGAGTGTTTGCATCCAAGAGAGGCTGTTTGCAGCTGGGCTGGGAGTTTCTTCCACGGCAAATTGATCTCCCCAGGGAAAACCCACCCAAAAATCCTGCCCTGCAAACATCTCTGGGTGGCCGTGCTAAAACCCAGGGATTCCACAAAGCTTTTCTGCCTGGATAAAGGCAATTCCATCCTGCCTTGGGTGGGTGCTGCTGGATATTCCCCTTCCTCAGGGAGAGCCTGCAACCCCTGGCCAGAGACAGCCCGACTGGATCAGCCGGTCCTCTCCAAACCGGAGCGAGAGGAAAATCTGATGGAGAGGGAGGGGCCCAGCAATTACAGCCTTTTCTCTTTAATAACCCTCGCTGCTTCCCCGAGTCCATATTTACATCCTTGGCACCAAAGTAGTAATTAAAGTCTCTCCACTCAGGTCTAAACAACGGCAGACCCTCCTGTCATTAAAAGCAGAGGTGAAGCTGAAAATAAACCTGATTTTTATGGCTTTGGAGCTTCAAACCTCTGTCTATCAGCTGGCTGGGCAGCAGGTTTTAGGGCCACACATCAGTGCTTTGCTAGGACATCGACAGGTTGCATCTATCTCCATGGGATACTGGGAGGAAAACTTCTCCATGCCACTGGTCCCTTCTTGTGCCATTTTTTGCCATTTCCCCTGCCCATAAGGGAATAAGTTGGCCTTGGGGTCTGCAGGCTCCAGCTAAAGGACTGAGCTGTGGTCATGCCAGGAGCTGCTCAGTGGCAGCTCGAGCCCACTTGCTTTAAAGAAGCTATCAAAAAACTTGTGAGAAAATTAATTATTCACTAAGACTGCTAATTAAGCTGATTCGCTCTGTGAGGGCATTGAAGGAAATGAGCTGGAGAAGCTCTTAATTGTTTAAAAAGAGCTGTCCCAGAGACGCTCCTCCCAAGCTGCTCTGCTTGCCAAGAAAGCCTGGTCCTGTGTTCCACCGGGTCCAGAGGAGTCATGGAATGGTTTGGGTTGGAAGGGACTTTAAAAATCATCTTGTTCCATCCCCTGCCATGGGCAGGGACACCTTCCACTATCCCAGGTAGCTCCAAACCCAGTCCAGCCTGGCCTTGGACATTTCCAGGGATCCAGAAGCAGCCACGGCTTCTTTGGGCATCCTGTGCCAGGACTTCACCACCCTCACAGCCTGATTCGTTCCCAATTTCTCCCAATTCCTTCCCTAATTCCTTCCCAGTCTCCCATCCATCCCTGCCCTCTGGCAGTGGGAGCCATTCCCTGTGTCCTGTCCCTCCAGCCCTTGTCCCCAGTCCCTCTCCAGCTCTCCTGGAGCCCTTCAGGCCCTGCCAGGGGCTCTGAGCTCTCCCTGGAGCCTTCTCCTCTCCAGGAGCACCCCCAGCTCTCCCAGTTTGGCTCCAGCCCTTGGAGCACCTTCGTGGCCTCCTCTGGACTCGCTCCAGCATTTTGACAGTATCTGTGCCAACATCAACCTTGCAGATGATTTCAAGTCAGGGAAGATCAGCCACGAAACATGAAGTGCTCCTGAGGACTTGTCCCCAAACTGTGTGACCCAATGCAATCCAGAGGGGGTCCCTGCCAAAAACACCCAAGGAACACCTGCCATACACAAATATAAAACCCCAAAGGCCACAGGCAGCTCGGAATTCAGCAATCCCTGCTCATTCCTCAGGAAGCTTGGAAGCAACAGGCTCCAGGACCCAAAGCCCAAAGCACCCTTGGGTGGGTGGCTGTGGGAGATGGAGCCCTGGATTCCCTGTGCCAAGGGAACTGGATCCCTCCCAGCTGCTGGGTGCAGGGTGGGAGCAGAGGTGCCCCCAGGACCTCACCCAGCCTCCCACAGCAAGGAGTGGTGCCCTGCCCACACCCAGCCCTTCCCTCCCACTCCCACCACCATTCCCCTTCAATCCCACTCCACCAGGACCTTCCCTTCCCGTCCTGTAGGGGCTGGTGGAGGAAAACTCCCCCTGTCACATGGCAGAGAACAAAAGGAGCTGTTTTTAACCGAATGGATTCATCTTTGACAAGGACAGGGCGCCGGCCTCGCTTCTCCCACGGAAATCAGTCCAGCACAAACATGGTGGGTTTGCTGACAAGGAGCACATCCCGTGCATTCCAACACTTCCAGCTGCCAGGAGGGGACAAATCTGGGCTTGGTGCAGGCAAATCACACCAATAAAACCAAGGGAAAACACAAGATCCTAGCAAATGGCATTGCACAGGGAGCTCGGGGTTTTCCCGGGACTGTACCATCCTCCACAAGAATTCCCAGGAATCTTCACTGCTCCTGGCACAGCTCTTGTGCCAAAATGCCACAATAAAGGAAAAACACAGCCACAGGGATCACAGCTGCCAATGCTTGGCCAGCCATGTCCTCAGTAGGAGAAAGCAAAACTTTCCAACACCGTGATTTCCCTGAGATCCTCTGCTGGGTTTCCAGCAGGTAGAAAGGATTTCACAAGCCATGAAACTCCTCTCAGTCAACACCACAGCCGCACATCTCCAATGTCCCCACCAGTACCAGCTCCACCATTCCCATCCCCAACACCATTAAAACAGGTCCTGGTTTTCCTACCTGGTGCTGGGAACATCTAAGAGTCGGGTTCCTCCAGGAGCTCCATGGCGAGCTCGGGGTTCTCTCAGCACAGCTGGAACATAAAGCCACCAAGAGAAAAGCTCAGTGTCCCTGCAGAGGTGGCGTTTTTCAGGGCAGGTTCCTCCACTGGGATCCCATCCCGCAGGAGCCTCCTGGGCTGGAGAGGCCCTGGGATGCCTGGGAATTGTGCTCTGCTTGGAAGGACCTACCCTTTTTGACTGGTGGCCAAGCCCAGAGCGCATGTTCTTACCTGCTCAGTGGGAGATGAGGGAAGGCTGGATCACCTTCCCGAGAAACACATGGATCTCAGCAGGGCGTGGATCTCCTGCTCCTCACCCAAACGTTGTTTTTTGGGAGAGGAGGGGGCTGCAAAGCTGTGGGAAGCTGGAGAAAAGAGGCTGGAGGTGCGAGCGCTCCTGAGGCTGGTGCCAGCACGGCTCTGCCGGTCGGTTCACAGCAGAGCTGTGATCAACAGGGACGGGGATGTCAAGCTGGGACTTGTCTCCTCAGCAAGGAAAGGGAACAGCAGAGATTACTAAGCGATGCAGGAATGTGGTTTGTTTAATATGAGCCATCAACGCAGAAGAGTAAAATAATGACAGATGTGTAATCACATTTCCTGAGTCTAAAACCATGAGATCGAGAATTTAAACACCACTTTTCCCAAGATCAAGAAGAGGAGCCGTTTGGCTAAGAACTGATTTGGTTACTAATTTCCTGGGCATTAAGTCAGCTGTTTCCCCAATCTCTTGACAGGCTTTGCTCCAAGGACGGGGCTGGTCCCTGGCTGGCTTTGATGTGAGGGTAAGCAGAGAGGGAAGATGCTTTGGAAACAGGGATTCACCAACTGACCGAGCTGGCCTGGATCAGAGGCTCCTCGGCGCTGCTTAATTGGTTTATTTTAATGAAAGATGGAGAGATAAATTTCACACGGATCTTTATCGGGTGGTGGGAGACAGAAATCCGGAGCTGGGTTAAGCCAACCTTCCAAGAGCAGGATGGGGGAAAGGGGAGTCCTTTCTCCATCATGGAAAGGCAGAATTCCTGCAAGGTTGGATTGTAGAGAACAACCAGGGACACCAGACCTGCAGCCCACCAAGGCTGAGGGATGAAATCTCTGCTCAGCCCCTGCCATGGCCTTTTCCTAAAGGTCACGGGTGCAGGACCTGGGAGGGAGCAGTGCCATGGTGGGGTAGGATGGGAGGGAACGGTGTCATTTGCTTGTCAGATGTTCCCATTTGTCTCTTGAGATCAAAAGTGGGAAAAACACCGAGCAGGGAAGGTGCTGCTGGCACAGGAGCTGGCCTTAGAGGGACTCCAGTCTGCCTGTCCTCTGGATTTGGGAAGCACATTTCTCTGTCCAAAAGGAAGGGCTGAGAGACCAGAGGGTGATCACCTGGAGAGGAGAAGGCTCCAGAGCCCTTTCCAATGACTGAAGGGCTTCAGGAGATCTGGGGAGGGACATGGGACAAGAGATGGAGGGACAGGACAAGGGGGAATGACAAATAGGACACTAGGAAGAAATTCTTCTCTGTGAGGGTGGTTTAAGGAGCTGGAAAAGCCAAAAAAGAGGTCCCCAAGGATGCAGGATCACTCTCCCAGGTCATGGGAGACACAGAGAACATTTAAGGCCTAACAGGAAGAATACAGAACAAAATGTATAAATTTATTTTGTATTTTCCTTCATGTCCCTGTGCTGGAACTCACCAGTGCCTGTGGGATTCATCCCTGATCTCAGCTGGAGGAGCTGTGCTGTCCCTACAGCTGATGTCCCTACAGTTGATGTCCCTACAGAGCAGAGGTCCTACCAGCTCACACCTCCCTGCTGTGGGCCTGGGAATGTTCCTAAATTTCGAGATAATTGAACAAAGTGGTTCCTCCATATCTGTGACCACGTCCATGCTTTCCTCCCTGACTTCATTAGAGCCCACCAAGCTGCTGCCTCCTGCCACAGGAAAGGCACCTCCTTCCCCTAAATGGACTTCAATTAGCTCAACTCCCTGCTAGGAGCTATCTTGGTGACACCCATGCTCCAATCAAGCCATGGTTTCACCCCAAACTGTGCAGAACTTGGACAGGAGCTGTCCCTGGCTGGTGGGACCATGTCCAGCCTGGGGAGAAAATGCCCAGTACTGGGGTGGTGTTGCTGGTCCTTGCATAAGGAATCCCAGGATGGTTTGGGTTGGAGGGGACCTCAAATCCATCCCTTTCTTCCTCCTGCCATGGGCAGGGAAACCTTCCACTAGCCCAGGTTGCTCCAAGCCCTGCAAACACTTAATGTGGCCTTCAACCCTTACGATGCAATCAAATAAATTGAAATATAGGAAAAAAAACCATCCCATGCAGTGGATTTGGGAGCCTGTGGAAGGCAGAGCATCCTGCCAGCCCCTCCTGGAGCAGCTCACCCCATGCCCAGGGCACTGACAGGTTCCTGGTGGCCTCCATTCAGGGCTGCCATTCCGTTGTCACTCAGAGCCACCTCGGAGAGGGGACACAGAGTGGCTGAGTCACCCCCTCCCAGCTGCACACGAGTCTAGACGGCGGCTGGAGTGGAGACACCTCCTCCTCGAGATACCTGAGCCACCTCCCCACATCAAAGGGCCCTGGGCTGCTCCAGCCAGGATGTAATTAAGCCACCCCACGGCAAGAGATTCTCCCAGGGCTGGCTGATCTCCCTGCACAGCTCTGCTGGTCAGGGTGGTGGCCTCTGTCACCTCCCAGGGGGATTTGGTGGCCTAGCGGGGTCTCCTGTCCCACATTTTGTGGGGATCATGGCTGTTTCATGCTGACCCTGCTCTAAAAGTCAGAACTCAAGGTAAGAGTTTCTCCCAGGGCTGGCTGATCTCCCTGCACAGCTCTGCTGGTCAGGGTGGTGGCCTCTGTCACCTCCCAGGGGGATTTGGTGGCCTAGCGGGGTCTCCTGTCCCACATTTTGTGGGGATCGTGGCTGTTTCATGCTGACCCTTCTCCAAAAGTCAGAACTCAAGGTATTTTCCAAGCCAGCCTCCAAGGAGAGGAGCCCTGTGCAAGGACAGAGGTGTCAGGAGCTCCTTAAACCCTTTTTCCTGACAAACAGCCCCAAAAGCCACGGAACAGACTCTGGGAAGAGCAGGAGGAAGCTGAAGCCCTGGAAATCCTTGCAAGCACCACCACAGCCTGCCAGCAGCTCACTCCATAGGTGACTGAGCATTGAAATGCAGCAGGATGCAATTTTCAGCTCAGGGAAAGCCCAGGAAAGCAGACACATAACCAGAGGGACCAGCTCCATGTCACTCCTTGCTGTGAAGAGCATCAAAATCTCATTTTTACCTGAGCAAAAAGCCCCAGGAAACCCAATGCCTTGCAGGTGGGAGATGCTGGATGGTGTTTCCCCCCTTTTGGTGTGGATTTGTGCAGCTGGACTGTTGAACAGAGCCAGCAGCTGACCACGAAAAAAAGAGAAAACTGGTACAAAAAAAGAATTTAAGCTGTGGTGGGCAGGGGAAAAGGATTCCATCATGGATTCTACTGGCAGCATCACAGGGCCAGGTGTAAAGTTGCCTTAACAAAGGCAGGGAGGGGCTCCTCACCTTGCTGTTAAAACCTAAGCTCCATAGAATATCCATGAAGCTCCCATTAAAGGATTAAAGACTGGCAGGAAGATCCCAGGAGGCAGCTGTCCTCCAAAAAAAAAACAAAAAACCCACTCCATGAAGCAGAGTGTTGCTGTACTCTAAATTACAAACCTAAAGAAAATCCTATATTTAAAGGTGGATTTCATGCACCCAGCTGGCTCTGCAGGGGGATTACCCCACAAAAGGAGTTATTTGGTAGGATGATCTCCCCCATACACAACTTCAGCCATCTGAGCCTTAGGTGATGTTTCACAGAACCCCAGAATGGTTTGGGTTAGAGGGACCTTAAAAATCATCCAGTGCCACCCCTGCCATGGGCAGGGACACCTCCCACTGTCCCAGGCTGCTCCAAGCCCTGTCCAGCCTGGCCTTGGACACTTCCAGAGATCCAGGGGCAGCCACAGCTCCTCTGGGCACCCTGTGCCAGGGCCTCACCACCCTCCCAGGGAAGAATCAAAGCTTGTGCAGCTCTGATGGATTCATGGTCATCCCCTCTCATCATTTTCCAAGAGTTTCCCCTCAGTTTCCTTCCTCTGTCTCTCCTCTGTTAAATCCAAACTCAACTGTGAGCACAATTTGGGCTCCTGCAGCTGCACCACGGCCTCATTTCCCAACAGAGGAACCAGGGAAGGCTTACCTGGGAAGCGTGGTGGGATTAAAAAAGAAAAAAAAGAAAATAACACCCCTTTGAAATGTGGAAACCTCACTGTAAGCTGGGCAGGGATTTAAGGTTTGGAATATTCTATGAGTGAGCCAATGCAAAGTGACTTTTATGATTCATTCTGTCTCCAGCCTCATCTGGAAGTCGCTGCTGATGTAGATGGTGGTGACATTGAGATGAGAGGGACAAAGGGAATAAAAAGTGCAGTGAACATGATTTTATTGGCTAGATAATATTCTACAGGATAGAATAATGTATGGAATATGAACATATGAACATATCCCCTGCCCAGACAAGAGTTCACCCATGTGTTCACCCCATGGGATGCTGGACAGAAAAGGAAAGCTGGACATCAATATCCCTTATCCAGGAGCATCAGGGGATGAGGGGCAGCAATTATTCACTAATTATTCAATTATTTCACTCCCTGGGGTGAGCAGGAGAACCTCTGGCCCGATGCTGTGCTCCCATTCCCCTTCCCCCCACATCTTTTGCAGATCTGCTCCTTGTAGAGGAGCAAAACACCAGCTTGACTTTGAGGCAGGAGGAATTACCCAACCTGACTGCCCTGAGCAGTTCCAGGGCACTGCAAATGCAGGAACCTGTCAGGGCTGCAGTTCATTTGCAGATTATTTATTTGCTTATTAGATCACATTTGGCTGCTGGCTGCTGTGATCCTCCAGAGCATGAGCTCAGAGATCTTCCCTGGAGACCCACCAGCGTCTGGCCTGATGGCCAGCTCTGAGGCATCCCTAATTAACCAGTTTTGCCTTTCTAATTGAGCTCTGGAAGTCAGCCAGCAGGAGCAAGAGGCGTTCACCTGGCTGCCACCCTCTGATGACAGCACTGGAGGTGAGGAGGAGGTGGTGGCCTGCCTGAAGCTGTGCCTGTGTCCTGTCACAGCCCCGACCTCCTGAGACCTCCTGTGGATTTGTGTGGTGGAAAAACATCCTTTATTCCCATCCCACCTCCTCTCCTGGCATGGGGTGGGGTGGAAGGGCCCCCAAGGTGAGCAGAGCTTTGCACAAAGTGTCCTAGCAGTGTTGGCCATGGGATTGCTTTGTGTCTGTTCTGGAGGGACATTCCAAACTCTGCCTGCAACAGAGCATCCACCAACCTGCCCAGGAAAGCTTTCCCTGTCCAGAAAGGCTTTCCCTGCCTGGAAAAGCCTTCCCTGCCCGGGAAAGCCTTCCCTGCCTGGAAAAGCCTTCCCTGCCTGGAAAAGCTTTCCCTGCCTGGAAAAGCCTTCCCTGCCTGGAAAAGCCTTCCCTGCCTGGGAAAGCTTTCCATGCCTGGAAAAGCCTTCCATGCCTGGAAAAGCCTTCCCTGCCTGGGAAAGCCTTCTCTGCCTGGAAAAGCTTTCCCTGCCTGGAAAAGCCTTCCCTGCCTGGGAAAGCCTTCCCTGCCTGGAAAAGCCTTCCCTGCCTGGAAAGCTTTCCCTGCCTTGCCCACCACTCTGGTGCATCAGGCATCTCTTCCCATCCCAGCTTCTCCCCATGCCACCAGTGGTAACTTCTCCAGGGCTTTGATGTTCTTCCCCAAACCCTGCTCTTCCCATCCCACTTTCTCCCCATGCTACCAGTGGTATCTTCTCCAGGATTTTGATGTTCATCCCCAAATCCTGCTCTTCCCATCTCACCTTGTCCCCATGCCACCAGTGGTATCTTCTACAGGATTTTGATGTTCTTCCCCAAACCCTGCTCTTCCCATCCCATGTTCTCCCCATGCCACCAGTGGTGTCTTCTCCAGGGCTTTGATGTTCTTCCCCAAACCCTGCTCTTCCCATCCCACTTTTTCCCTGCGCCACCAACAGGGACCTGNCCCATCCCATCCCATCCCATCCCATCCCATCCCACCTTTTCCCAGTGCCACCAACAGGGACCTGACATTCCTCCCCAAACCCTGCTCTTCCCACCCCACTGAGCCCGTGCTGTGTCTTGCCCTGCCCCTCTGGGGCACGCACCCCTCTGGCACAGGGAATGCCTCTCCCTGACACAGCTCAAGCATTGCAAAAATGCGTCCTGGCTGGCTGGGGCAGGGCGTGCAGTGCGCCGTGGGCAGGCATCCCAAATCCGCCTCTTCTCCAGCTCCATCCCGCCATCCCTCGCCCTTCCTCGCCTCCCTCTTCCTCCCTGCTCTCCCCCGCCCGTGAAACAAGAGGGCTTTGTCTGCTCTCCCCGTTCGGAGCAGCACGAACAGCCTGAACTTTCCCTGAGTGAGTTTTTCCCCTCCAGCAGGATTTTGTGCTGTGCCGATGCCAGGGATTAACTAAGAGCATGACTCAACGAACCAGTTCAGACCAAGCAAGAACAACCCTTCATTTTTCTTCCAAGACTCTGGCTCAGCCCAGCACAGGCTGTTCTGGAGCATCAGAAAAGGGCAGTTAAGTTGAAATATGACTTTTTAAACAGTTTATTACTTTTCCTGTTCTTTGTGTTGCAGCTGATATGGGAGGATGATGGAAATACAGCCAAGGAGATCATTCCAAGTTAGTTTTTTCCTATATTTTCTGTCTGATTTCAAGTTTTCCCTGTGAGATCCTGATGTCTATTTCACAGAAGTACCAGGGGATGGAGATGAACATTTTCAGGAAGGATGAGATCCCCTGTTTGTTTCACAGAATCATGGAATCAATGAGAAAAGACCTCTAAGATACTTGAGTCCAATGTTAACCTAGAACTAAATCCACTACTAAACCCCATCCCATGGCTGGGCAGGGCCACACTGGGGGCTGGAGCTGCCCTTTGGGATTGAAGCTGCAATTTTCATGGAAATCACCATTAATGTGCTGTTTTTCCTTGCTGTCCCAGAGCTGTTCCCAAGCCTGAGAGCCCCAGTGCTGCCAGGAGCTCACCAGGAACAACCCCCACTGCCTGGGATTGCCCAGGTGGGATCCCACACGTGCACTGCTCATCCTGGGTGAGAAACATCCTGGAGACATTGGGGAGGCACAGGGTGCCCAGAGAGGCTGTGGCTGTCCCTGCATCCCTGGAAGTGCCCAAGGCCAGGCTGGATGGGGTTTGGAGCACCCTGGGATAGTGGAAAGTGTCCAGGATCATGGCAGGGGTGGAAGAAGGCGAGCTTCAAGGTCCCTTCCAACCCAAACCACTCTGTGATTCTGTCTCTCCCTTTGCTTTGTTGGGGATGACATGGAAAAGGAGAAGGAGGCGAGGCAGGAGAATGGGGTGTGAAGCAGCAGAGCCCAAACGTGGGGCAGGAAAACCTCAGGTTTGGGAACACCAGGGGTGGATAAGGGGTGGATTCAGAGCACTGGAGGTTTGTCCTGGCTGCAGCTCAGGCATTTGGAGAGAAGGAAACCAGGAGGTCCTTGATGGCATCTACAGCCAGGAGAATTCCTGCCATCAGCTGGGACTGTCCCAGCAGGGGAAGGAGCCAGACCAGTCCAGGGTTGGGCCAGACTGGGCAGTGCCCTGCGAGTGCATCCCAGGGAGAACAGCTCAAAGCACCATGGAGGTGGGAATGAGCTCCTCATGCACCTGCAAAGGGCTCCAGAGCAAGGAGGTGTCCAGAGAGGTGTCAGAGTCCAGGACATCCCTGTGGCCACCCTGGAGGGTTTGGAGACCGGACAGGGGCTCTGGGATCTGCACAGGGGGGTCAGAGCCTCACACAGAGCCCAGGAGGACACTGCCTCTGATCCCTGCCATGGCAGTGAATGCCCACAGTGGATGAAGAATCACAAGCTGAGAGAATTCAAAATAAGCAGTATTTAGTTGATCATAGAATGTAAATGTAGAATCTGGGATTTTTAGTATCTGGGGCTGAAGAGACAAGCTGGAGGAATTGGGGAGTGGCCCCTGTGCTCCTTGTTCTTGCTCTCGTCCCCCATCTTTTGCTGAGTTGGATTTTAGAGATTGGTTTAGGGTAGAAATGACATGTTAGCATAGGTAGTAGGCAGTGGTAAAATTCTGTAAATCAAAAGTTCATTTTGGATGTGGCTGGGTCAGGGGTGCTGTACATGAGGTGTGGGGCTCTCTGACCCGCCCAGTCCTGCTCTGCTGGGGATGCCCTGCAGAGCTGAGACAGAACTGAGATAATGCCCCTGCCAGGGAGGCCTGGCAGAGCTGAGACAGAACTGAGATAATGAAGAATAAACAACCTTGGAAACACAGACTGGGGACTCAGCTTGTCTGCTCTGGCTCTGGTGTGAAACACTCAGGGCAAAGAGAAGATGAAAAACCTGATTTTACCTCAGGGAACAGCAACCCCGAGGAGAATCTCAGGGAACAGCAACCCTGAGAGAGAGGGGCTCTGGGAAATGTGTCCTGAGGGTGAGGAGCTCACAGCTCTGTGTGCCACGTGGGAATGTCACGTTGGAATGTCCCCAGCCCCTCTGGAACCCCAGTACTGCCACCATCAGCCCAAACACCTCCTGATCACCCAGCAAACAGATGGGCTGGGAATTGCCTCCCCTGCCCCATTCCATGGGATGGACAATCCCAGTGCAGGGGTACCCGAGCTGTGACAATGATTCTGTGTCTCTGATTCCCTCTGGGACACCTGCTGGGCGTGGCAGGCTCCTGCTTTCATCCTGGGAAGGAAAATCAAGGTGTCACCTCCACTTCCATCAAAAAACATCTCCCTGGGCTTCCCAGAGGCTGATCAGTGACTGAGTCTCGGGGTCGTTGTTCCCTGAGATTCTCCTCGGGGTTTCTGTTCCCCGGGGTATCAGGGTCTCCCCCAGGGTTGCTGTTCCCTGGGGATTTCCCTGGGGTTGCTGTTCCCCGGGGTAATCAGGTTTTCAGTCTTCTCTTTGCCCTGGGTGTTTCACACCAGAGCCAGAGCAGACAGGCTGAGTCCAGCAGTGTTATCAGGGCTGTTTATTCTAAATTATCTCTCAGTTCTTGTCCAGCTCTGCAGGGCGTCCCCAGCAGAGCAGGACACGCGGGGACTGGGCGGATCAGAGATCCCAAACCTTCAGTGCGGGATCTCCCACCCAACCACTGTCCAAGANCCAGGGCTGCCAGAGGGATGTCCTGGACTCCAACAACTGAGCATAGGCCATGTCCATGCTTGGCAGGAGGGATAAGCAGTGGGAAGGTGCCCTGGTGCTCTGAGCATCCCAGACAGAGCAGGGGACAGGGATGAGCTGTGGATTTACAACATTGTGGATTTTCCACAGGGAGAACCAAGCAAAGCCAGAGCGGGTGGGAGGGAAAGTTTCCCAGCTCTGAAATGTTTCATTTGGATGTTTTTCTGCAGGAAACTTTCTGCTTCCAAACAACCAGGGCTTTCTGTTCAGCAGTGACCTCAGTGGGAAGAAAAATTGCTGCACAAAAGGGACGGGGAGCCGATGCCAGGAGCAAAACCCAGAGTTTTTCAGAGCTTTTGTAAAAGTAGTGGAATGAAAATCCCTCAAAAATCTGGCTTGCCTTTCTCTCTCTCTTTTTTTTTTTTTTTTTTTTTAA